>CAWUFW010017602.1:0-254896 GCA_963921515.1 Calotriton arnoldi
ACAATGTGGTGACCCTGGGCTGAAGAAAAATACCACTGTGATGACAAAGCTAAATGTCGTTCACACTGTGAACCACAGTCAGGTGTCCTGAGCAACTAACTACCATCACACCTACACAAGCACAAATCAATCAGCATGGCCAGTAAGCCAAGGCCAACATGGAGGCAGGGGACTAGCCGGGCAACAACTCTCATCTGCACACACTCAAGACCACACCCCTCGACCTCCAACAATGTGCAGCAGTGAAGTACACATGCACTGGTGACATTGCACATGCACCCATTACTATTCCAGGGTGGTGGGTGGGAACCAAGGTGTAGAAACACATCACACATGGACACTCAACAAGACTCCTGAATGTCTGACACACTGCACACTACGCTGTACATGGACATGACGGCAATACCACACCGACCAATGGGATCCCAGCCACAGTCACACACCAATGAAGAAGCCAAGGTCACCCACAAAGAACACACATAGACAACAACCAACATTGCAGCCCGGACCCTAAGGAGTGCCAGCAGTCACACACACAACGTGTCACAATCACTGAAAGATAACACAAACTGGAAATCACATGACAGGGGCAAACAACAAGTGCCAAAGGAAACCTGACTGCAGACCCATCTGCGTCAGCACACAAACTCTGCCCTGACAGCAAACACACCTATGGGTGACACCCTGATGACCAGTAATGTGCCATGCACCCACATCACAGAGAACACAGGGAGAAGACTTTGGGGAACATAGCTCAAGTCAGCAAGCATCACAAACAGGTACAACACTAGGGATCACAGCATGCGCAGATGAATGGAAGTGAACACACAGACATGCACATACAACACACACCTTGGGCGCAGGCAATGTCACACGTGTACACACTGCCATGAGGGGACTCCACTCCTGTGTGAGGAAAGCTGTGCCATATGTTGCCTCAGTAGGGCCCCATCATGTCAGCTGAGCACTTGGTCACACAATCAACAATTAGCACCAAATGAGGGCTCCCATCACATCAGCCTGGTCATGGATGTGCCAACGGAATCATCAGCACAGATCCAACACACTTGTATAGCAATGTTGCACTGACTACACGGATGAGTCCCTCCCCATTGATGCCCAAACCTGCATGTCCACTGGAGATGGCAACACGGTCAGGGAAGTAGACAAATGCAACGATGGCAGGCACAACAGATGTGCAGGGGTGGAAGCCACAGATATGAAATTGCCAATGTAAGTAGGAAACCCATTGCCAAATACTGAACACATGACACCCTCAGATGCTGCTATTGATGACATGGATACACCACATGATAGGACACATTCCCCTGGACCACATGGGTTCCTGCACAGTAACACTTCATAATCATGAGACCAGATATCACCATCACTGCAGCAAGGGCATGGTTAGCTGCACCAACAACATGTACATCTGAAGCATGAGCACTAGAGAAAAGAAAGTTGCTTTATTCAGCATATGTGTTGAGGCCAAACGAAGTCCTGAAAAAAGAGCAAAGGCCAATGGCCAGTCCATTGTCAAAGTTCAAACAGGGTGACACTGGCAGATGTCACCCTACGCATGCCTGCACAATACCAGGGACAATCCACTAGGAGGGGCAACCGGGGGCAGGCCAGGCACCGCAGGGACAGGATCAGGGCTCACCAGGGGAGTCAGGGAAGGGGTGGTGGGTGCTGGAGAGCCACTGACAACTGCAGTGGAGGTGTCTGACATGGTGTGTGCCGGCACAACTGGGGGCATGACACAGATGTCGTGGGTGCCGGCACAACTGCAGTGGACCCTGCAGATGGGGTGGACAGGTCCGCCACTGCAGTGCCCAAGTCAGACAGGGCGGTAGTGGACTCCACTGCAGTGCCTACCTCCAGGGAGGAGAATGGGGAACAGGCAAGGTGGGTTGGACAGAGGGGGGACACCCTCACCACATCAGTGGCACAGACAAGCGCAGCGGGGGTGTGGTGCTGGGAGAGCAAGTGGCAGGGGGAGAAGGCCGGAGCATCTTGGGGATGGTATATCTGTGGGTGGGGGAACCTGGGGCAGGGTGTGGTGGGGGCACCTGTGCAGTGGGGGCCTGAGGGATGGAGGACGGAGACCTTGTGCCTGAGCTGCAGGGCGGTGGCGGGGTCTTGCTCTTAGCACTCCGGGGGACTTGCGGGTGGGGGCCTCAGTCCGTCTGCGCCTGGGGGAGGGTGTCCGGGGGCGAGGGGCACTCTGCTCCGTGTGGGTGGGCTTCCTCTTCCCCCGGGATGCTGGAGCAGCTTCATCGGTGGGGAAGAGGCCGAGGTCACAGAGGAAGAGCTGCTGTGACTTTGGGGGTTGCAGGTGAGGCAAGGAGGGTGCTTTGGAGGGAGAGGGAACTGAGGACTGCGCAGTGCATGTGGATGCGTGTGTGTGTTCCAGGGCCCCATCCCTGTGAGTCTGGCTTCAGTCCCCTGAATGTGCTTGCGTGTGCGTTTTGTCATTGGCGTGTGTGTCAGTGTGCTGGATGTGTGTGTGCTGGTGTGTGCCAGTGTGTGTGTGCCTGGGATGGGTAAGGTGCTGGGGAGTGTGGATGGAGCAGAGGCAGGAGGGGTGAGGGACCGTTTGAGGAGGGACACTGCTGCCGTCAGGGAGGAGTCCATGGACCTATTGCCCCTCTGTAGGTCAGACATGCCCGATGAGATGCCCTCCATGAACGACACCAGCTGAGTCAACAGCGCGGTGTGCGCATGGAGGACACTCCAGCATGGCTGTCTGCCCTACATGGAGCTGGCGAAGGAGGTACACAGACTCCTCACTCAGGGCAGCAGGGGACACAGGGGCAGGGGGTGCGGTGCCTGGCCCAAAGGAGACACGCTCCCGGACATGGGAGCCTCCACGGACCTGGGGAATGGGAGCCGATGGGAGGGCGGTGGTGGTGCTGGTGGTGGCGGGGACAGCAACACTAGCTGGGGTGTGGTGGCTGCTGACACCCGCCTCCACAAGGGAGTCATCCTCCGAGTTGCTCTGGTCCTCAGCTGAGGTGGATGCTGCTGAGGACTCCTCGGTGTGGCTCCCCTCGCCCTCCGTGCCACTGGGTCCCTCCGACCACTCCTCGGCTGCTGACCCAGTCTGGCTCTCCGGCTCCTCCTGGTCCGTGGAGCTGTCCCCTTCCGTGGCCGTGGATGTATCTGCAAACAATGGGGAAACAGACAGACATCAGTCACCTGCACATAACGCACACACCACTGTGAGCACAGCACATCACAGAGCAAGCCCTGGCATCATTAGTTGTACATTGCTAAAAGTGCACTAATTGAACAGGAGAAGTCAATTGTCAGTCTGATGCCAAGCATGGCACTCACATCCCACATGGCCTTGCACCCATCTGTCTGGTGTCTGTTGGATTGCAACACCCCAGTGTTGACACATGCACCAAGTACACAGTAGTTGGACAGTGCAGAGAACACGGTGTGGACACATCACAGCTCTTGCCACTGAGTCAGTACAGGTTTACGGATGTAAGGGATGCCCAGAGTCAAATAGGAAATGCATGTGATGCATACCAGCGACAGACACCATGATGCACCCATGTCCTGATAGCCAGCGCCACTATGGTGTGCATGTAGCACATGTCACTCCCCTGCAGGATCACCAATCAGTAGACACATGCCATGGCGAGAGGCATGACTGCAAAGTCATACATCACTGTCTCAGTGATGTATGACTTTGCAGCCAGACAACAACACTCTGCACTGTGTCACAATAGTAGGTCATGGGGAATGCAAGTCCTGGAGCTGCACAAGTGCACATGTACATCCCCCACAACACATCCTCTTAACCCTCATCTGTCCAGGTCATACCTATTGGACATATGGGAGACCTGTGACACTACCCTCTGAACCTGAGCCCCTCACACTCTGCTGTGCATGGGGAACAGCTGCCTGAACTTCACATTTACATGCCCCAGTCTGCATGGGCAGCTGATCAGACACCTATGTGTCACACAAGTATCGTCTCCTATGGTCACATCTCCAGTGGCATGCTGAGCCCCTACCAAGAAACACCACAGCAGTCCTGGCGTACTAATCCACAGCACACTGACACAGAGGCAGACACCTGAGGGGCAAATCACTGTGCACAATGTGTCCTCTGATACACGGGAGTGGGAGTACAGAGTGTATTGTATGGCCTGGAGTAGGCATGACTGTCCAGCCCCACATGAATGAGGGATGAGCCCTGGACTGTAGGCAGCTGGCTAAGTATGTGTGACACACGTCATATACATACTCCTGGGGCCCAAACATTGTTCCCACCCGCAGCATGGGTGTGTGCCAGGTACCCCAGCCACATGTGGTGGATCAGCTCAGCAATTGGACCACAGATCAAAGTAACACGCTGAATACATGTCAGAATACAGGCATTGTGTAAGCAATGGACCCACCCATGATGCCCACCACAGAGTCAGGGAAACAGATGCTGTCTCCCACCTTGAGTCAAGCAAACTGCAAGGACACAGTCCTAAGTGACAGAATTCCCTGCATGTAAGGGCCACACCTGGGTATCAGATGAGGAGTGGGCAGTGCACAATAGAGGGACATGGCTCCTGGACAACATGACTGCTGTACTGTGGCAGTTCAACCTGGCCCGAGGAGGGCACATAACATGTTAGACAGAGTACACAGTGCAGTCTTTGACTCACCCCCTCCTTGCTGCTCTCTGGCCTTCAGCTGCCCATCCAGGTCTGGAAAGACCACCGCCAGGATCCTGAGCATGTGGGGGTCAGGGTCCGTGTTCCGCCCCTCCTGCGAGGAGGCGACAGCTTCAGCTGGACCCGTGCAATCCTCCGGGTCCAGCCCTGAAGGTCCTGCCACCTCTTTTGGCAGTTGCGGATCCGGCGCTTGTAGACCCCCACGGACCGGACAGCCCGGACGATGTCCTTCCAGATCTCATGCTTCCGATGGGCAGAAGCCTGTCAGGATGACAAAGTGATAAGGACATTACTACACATGCAACATATCCGTGCATGACACAGTTGCATATACATGTCGCAATCACAGGGGCACATGGTGTACCCAGGCAGTGCACGGCTGCCCATGGACAGTTTTCCAGAAGTCACTACATGGTATCATAGCATGGGGAGTAAAACCCTGTTCAGAAGCACTGTCACTGCACCATACCTGTCCAGTGCAAGTCACTACACACTATGGGGGTGACAACTACTCAGTGAGCCTGCTAGCCAGTGGTGTGCTGACTCTCAGCCTTGCTAGTCAGACAAAATGCACATTCAGAAAGGCAGTGCACAGAACACTCACCTGCTCCCCTGGTGTCCCATACAGCTTGCTGTACTGTGGAAGTAGGCTGTCCAGCAGGGCCTGGTTCTCTTCAAGGCTGAAGGCTGGGGCTCTCTCCACAGTACGTGCCATTGCAGGGTCCAGAGGGGCAGAGACAGCAGCAGTGCAGTGGCAGATGTCGTCCTGGAGCATGTAGTGCAGGCAAGTGGGCTCTCAGGGGAACATGCAGCAATATATATGTGCTGGAGAGGCAGATACTGTCCCTTGTGTCCAAAGTGATAGGTCCAAGTCGTTTGCATCTTCTGAATCTGGCCAATCCATGGAATAGCAGCACCAAAACACGCCCACAGCATCCTTCAAATCTTCAACTTCATGACATACACATTTTGGGATGATTCTGTTCTAGTTGCTGTGTAATTGCTATGTGTGCATGGTTTGACTCTCCCTTGACAGTGATGTGTGTGTTTTGTGGCAGTTTATTGTGTACATTTGTTGTGTACTCACCAGGCTCTGGGATGTTCTCTAGTCCATATACGCTCACTGGCGGAAGGATGGCCCGCACCTTCTCCTCCCAGGGCCTGAGGTATATTGGCTTGGCAGGAGGGCCACTGCCGGTCTGTTGGCTGTTGATGTAGTCTATCTTCAGCAGGTCCTCGCACTCTCCTGCGCACGTCATACCACCTGTTCTGGATGTCCGTCTTTGTGCGCCGACATGATGATTGGGCGTTCACCCTGTTGATGATCCTCTCCCACATCTTGGTTTTCTGCGACATGGGGGTCTGTTGGACCAGAGTGCCAAACAGCTGTGGCTCCACCCTGAGGATCTCGTCTACCAGGACTTCCAATTCACAATCTAGGAACTTGGGATTCTTCTTGGGGGCATGGTGATGGGTGGTGATGGTGAGTGATGTGTGTGTTGGTGTGCAGGTGAGGGTGTGTGAGTGTGTGTTTTGCTGGGTGTATGTGAGGTAGGTATTTGTTGGTGTGCTGATGGTGTGTGGCTTGTGTGAGGGATGAGCTGTGGGTGTGTGGTTGCTTTCTCTTGGGTGCTGGCAGTGAAATGGCATTTGCAAAGGCTCATGGTAGTGATTTGTGTCCTTTATATAGGTGGAGTTGTGGGTGTGTCTTTGTTCTCTGTCCCCACCCCCCAGTATTTATTGGCTTGGTAATTGCTTGTTTGGCCTTTTTTGGGTGATTTTTCCTTTGTGCTGTTTGTGTATGTTGGAAACGTTCTTGTGACCGAGTCGGACCCTGCATTGGTCTCGTACGGTGTTTTCCGCTTCGTTCACGCTGTGTTTGTGCAGTTTTGTATGCTGCGTACGCGTCGGTCGCGGTGTATTGTGTTGCTTCGGCTCGGTTTTGTATGCGTGTCGGTCGTACGGCTTGTCCTCCGTCCGACTCTGGTCGTGTTTTCGCGCCTTGCATCGTACTTTGCGGGTTGGAGTTGGCGGGTACGATTCGGTCGGATTTGTTCCGGGTGCGTGTCGGTCGGTTGGATTCGCGTGTTTTTCCGGCCGGATTGCTATTTTCCGAGCGGCTCGGTCGGTCGGCTTGGTTTCCTGACGTGTCGGTCGGATTTATCGCGGCTTGCATCGCATTTGGCGTGTCGGGCGCCACTGGTACGTGTCGGTCGGTATTTTTTCCGGATCCGAGTCGGTCGGTGCTTTTTCCGGCCCGAATCGGAATCGACCCCTCGGTCTATTCCGGTCCTCCTATACGCGGACGATGCCGTTCTATTATCCCGAACTGCCATAGGTCTTCAGAGACTGTTGGATGCATTCGGGGCTTATATGAAATCCCTGGATTTGGTTGTGAATATGTCGAAATCCCATGTCATGACAATGGGCCAAAGAAACAAAAAAGATAACATTTTCTTATGTAATGGAGCTGAGGTGTCCAGAGTGACCTCTTTTACATATCTGGGGGTTTTATTTGATGACAGATGTTCTTGGGTCCCCCAACATAAAGCTAAAAAAACGCAGTAGTTAGATCGACGTCAGCTTTATTGGGGTTCTCACAGCGATTGGGAGCCAGGCCTTTTGAAGCTATTCTTTCCATCTATAGATCTAAATGTCTGGCTATTGCTACATATGGTTCTGCCATTTGGGGCTACAAACAGTTGGCAGGGATGCAGTTGGCTGAAAATAAATTTTTACGTACTCTCCTGTCTGTGCCCCAATCAACCCCAACTTTTGTTATTCATCAGGAATTGGGGTTGGGATATGTGACTGATTTGCTGAGACTGGCTCCCTTGGTTTGCTGGATTAAACCTGGCTTAATCCAGAGATAACTTTGAACCACCAGATCTTACGGGATTGTGTTGCCCTGGATAAAGCCAGCAGTATTCCGTGGCTGTCTTACGTTAAGTGCATGTTTTTTAAACTAGGGCGTCCTGATATTTATAATGTCCCAGAAGAGATCAAAAAAGATGATGTAAAATCAAAATTTTTGAATATACTGATGTTGGAACGGGAGGAACGGGAGATACAAAAACCTTTGGTTAGGGCTCATTACCTAATTAATTCTTCCCCATTAATTGAGCCCTACCTGAGAATTGTGTCCAAGCCTTATCATCGTTGGCTCCTGACTAGGTTCTGTTTTAATCTGATTCATTTTTTGTTGGGTAATCTTCCTGGATGGTGCAAATCAGAGGATATAGGCCCGTGTCAGTGTGACAATTTTTCACCACAGGACACAATGCACTTTATCATGTTTTGTGAATTTTATAATGACATACGGAGGAGGTTTCTAGCTCCTCTATTGAGGGGAAGGGGCTTCCTACAGGTTAGACCAGCTTTAATGTATCTTCAAGTGTTAGATGATACACGGAATATTTTTAACATTGCTAGTTTCCTTGTTGCTGCTGTCCGCCTTAGGAAAAGGAGATTTCCTATGATTAATGATGTATGAATTTTTTAATTTTTTATTTTAATGTAATTGTTTTTATCTGATAATTTTTAAGTCCCAATGAATTACAGATCTCTTGTAGGAATTTTATATTTTTTACATCGCTCATTTGTATTGAATGATAATATTTCTGTTTTTTGTTTTGTGTATTGTACTTTTATGATTTTAATTAATCGAATAAAGTGGTTTGACTGACTGACTGACTAAATGCATCACTTAATATTATGTTCTTTTTTCACATAGATGTTAAAATCGGACGATTACTAGGGCTTTATTATGAGTCTGGCGGTCCACGGACCACCGACTCGCGGGGGCGCAGTGGTTGCAGTCTTCTGACCGCCCCATTATGACCAGTGTGGTCAGGCCGCCCTGAGACCACCACAACTGATCCCTGGTTGTGGCGCGGCAGTATTGAGGCCACAATATGCTTGGCAGGGCCGCTGCGGCCCCACCAAGCATATTACAAGTTTCCTCTCCGCCACACTTTTCATGGCGGTGTGACCATCATGAAAAGCATGGCGGTGAGGAAACAAAGGGGTCCCTACACGGCTCCGTTGTGCCTAATGGCATGTGAATGTACATCAGTACCTGCACGGCATGGACTGCAGCAGCCAAAGAACCGCATGACAGACAGGAGAAAACTCCTGATCTAGCGGGCGGTTCCTACATGGGTTTGGCAGTTTGGGAGTGGGGAGGTCCCACTCCCGCACCACCAAACTCCTAATAAGGCCCTTAGTCGGAGCTCCCTTTAAGATGAGTCAGTATGATAGTCCTCTAGGGTCAGGCTGCATCTTTGTACGTCAAAGGCTCCCTGTGATATGGGAATCGCATCTCTGCAGACTATCCTCCCTCAACTCCCTTACTTTGTCAGCTTCCACCTGGTGGACGTACAAGGAGGCAACTTGACCCTAGAGGACTATCATACTGACTAATCTTAAAGAGAGCTTTGACTCAGAAGCACAGTCTCCAAAGGAATATTTAGAGGTGGTTCCAGATACTACTGCTTGAAAAGCACTACACTGATATAGGATAACTAATTTCAATTTGAAAACATATAATCAAGAATCTGTTCTGGAAGTGAATTCCACATTAACCGCTTCGCCACGATCGGAATTCCGCCCAGGTGCTGGACATTCCGATCGCGGGTGTGGTCGTGACGAGCTGAGCTCGTCATGCGCACAGGCCGACCGACAGCATGACGAGCTGAGCTCGTCATGAGCATCGAAGGGGTTAAGAAAAACAATTCTTAGAAGATAATCTATGATATCAATAGGCGTAGAAAAACTATACATGAAAACAACTGACGTTTACAAAAGCCCTGTAGAAGTGCAATGTGTGCGAAACGTGTTGGCTGTTTAAGAATGTGCTACGTATATGAATAAAAGAAGACAACATAACAGATTCTGTTGCCAGATACAGTTATTTTTTCCCAGTAATATTTCTCTCACAACCACTCAGACGGCATAAGTTGGAAATAGTGTCACTCATTTGTAGTAGAGAAAGAATAGTAAATTAACTTATGCAGTAGCTTAATATCTATCTTTAAGTCTCACAAATGTTTACGAAACACTTACTGGATGATATCATCAGTGATGTCATTTGAGATGCCAGCA
The DNA here is from genome assembly GCA_963921515.1 of Calotriton arnoldi. Lineage (NCBI taxonomy): Eukaryota > Metazoa > Chordata > Amphibia > Caudata > Salamandridae > Calotriton > Calotriton arnoldi. Next base: position 9,789 of record CAWUFW010017602.1, read on the forward strand.
GTGATATCACTGACCATGTCATGTGATGTAACATGTGTGGTCATAAGCAGTGCCTTGCAGGGGCAGAAGTTATAGTTAGCTCAGGTAACTATAACTGCTGAATTTCACTGGTTTTGAGTGTGTAAAATTTGAGCCTAACTATAACTTCCAGGTAATCTTTGCATTTTTCAGTGATTTTTTAAGGTTTTTTAAAATTTTATTTCCTAACAAAAAACATAGGTTACAGGGATTTTATAAAGTACATTTTTAAGGTTTTTAATTTTTTTTATTTCCTAACTATAACATCCCTGTAACCTTTGGCTTTTTCAGTGAATTTCTATGTTTTTTTAATGTTACTTTCTAACTATAATTTCCTGTAACCTTTGTTTTTTTTACTGAATTTCTACAGTTTTTTAATTGTTATTTCCTAACTATAATATCCCCGTAACCTTCGTTTTTTTGGTGAAGTTTTGAAGTTTTTTTAACCTTAATTCCTATCTATAACCTGTACCCTTTGAGAGTGGATGTGTGAGTGGCTGTATAGATCGGTGAGTGGGTGTGGGAGTGGCTCTATTGGTCTGTAAGAGGGTGTGTGAGTGGTTTTGTAGGTGTGTGAGTGGATGTGTAAGTGGCTGTATGGGTCGGTGAGTGTATGTGTGTGTGTGGCTGTATGGGTCAGTGAGTGGCTGTATGGGTCTGAGAGTGGCTGTGAGAGTGGCTGAATGGGTCTGTGAATGGGTGTGTGAGTAGCCTTATGGGTGGTTGATTGGGTGTATGAGCAGCTGTATGGGTCTGTGAGTGGGCACATGAGTAGTTGTGTGTGTATGTGACTGGTTTTGTGACTGGCTGTATGGGTCTGTGATGGGTGTGTGATTGGCTGTGTGGATCTGTAAGTGGGTGTGTGAGTGGCTGTATGGATGTGTAAATGGGTGTGTGAGTGGCTGTATGGGTCGGTGAGTGGTTATGTGGGCATGCGACTGGGTGTATGAGTGGCTGTATGGGGCTGTGAGTGGGTGTATTAGTGGTTTTGTGGGTGTGTGAGTGGCTGAATGGGTGTGTGAGTGGGTGTGTGAGTGTCTGTGTGGGTGTGTCAATAGCTGTGTGAGTGACTGGGCCAGAACAGAACTTCACCTGCTTCTTTATCCAGCAAGAGTCCACAGTTTTGCACAAAATATCTACCCAACTGGAGTACTTTCTACTGCTTTATTACTAAGTGCTACCTCCTTGGGTAAATGTCCAGTGCATATTCTACACTACATCTAAGTAATGGACTATAAGGTAAAGTTATTGTTCCTTATGTGTCTTCATCCAGAAATCTGTGATAACATGAATCCCCCTATAGAGAAGAGAGCAAGATTACAAAGAGGTAAATCTTCACCAAACAAGGGTCTTTCCTCTTAACTATATGAAGTAAGTGCTTCTTTGTTTGGTGGCGATGTCTTCATATTCCTCGGCATTAAGAACGTGTCACCAAAATCTGCGGGAAATGTGCCTCGGGCCATTTGGTAAGCTGTCCATCATCCTGGCAAATGGTCTGAAGACCTGGGCATATTTCTTAGGTGAACTGGGCAAGCCAAAAGGATGGAGCTTACAGGTGATTTGCACTTTTGCACACTCGTAGTAATCTAAAGGGAGAACCATGGACTTTGCTCTCGCTAGGAGAGGCCAAGAAGGAACCTACTGCACAGTCACTACAGATTGCACTCCAATAGATCAATGATGCATTTACCTCCACGAAGGATTTCAGCTCATCTTTCAATGTGGAATTGCAGTGAAAACACACTTGCTTTGCGTTGGCCAAGCCAGGGAGTTAGGATAATTTGTTTTTTACAGAAGTGAAGCTTCAACTGCTATGTTTTGTAAATGCCTCCCATTGAGGTTTAATTTCTGTAAAATTAGTATCAGGACCAGAACGGCCCAGCCATCCCCTTGTCTCTCACTCCTAGGTGTCCTGGAGCCCACCCAGAGCACCCCGTGTACAAAGTTGGGGACTACGGGGGGAGCCTCAATGCCCCCGCGGTCCCTGCCAGCTCCCCGCCTCCAGCAGGAGCCGGCATTGCTCCCACACGTAGGAAGCCAAAAATGCTACTCGCTGCATGTGGGAGCAATTCAGCCATCTGTTTTCCTGCCCACTTGACAGCAGGCAGAGAAACAGATGTAAACTCCACTCCCCGCGAGCGAGAGCAGTTTTCCTACTCCTGCCCACTGGGAGCAGACTTACTGTTTGCTCTCGCTTGGCGGGAAGAGTCAAAGTTCCCGCCAAGTGAGAGCAAATAGTTATGTCCTGGGGGTTGGCAGCCTGGGACATAGGGGCGTCCTCCCCCTTTTAAATTAGTCTCCGGAGCTCCTAAAGGCAAAGGAGGGGGGGTCCACGCGGCCCCTTCCAATTTTTTATAAAGCCACAGAGAGGTGGTGACCCCCGGTGCTCCTAAAAGCCGCATGGCCCCCTCCAGTTTAAATTACACTGGCCTGCCCCAGGGAGGTGGCGGTCACCTGGGCCATGATTGGCCATGGGGAGAGGGGCCGCGTGCGCCCCCTCCCCATTTTATACATATATAAAGAAACCCCCAGGACCTGACCCACCTGGGGGCTAATCAATAAACAAGCGTGGGAGCCTGCGCTTCTGTTTTTTTTTTTTAAATTGGCGCTAATTCGCAAAGAATCACGATTTCATGACAAACGTTTAAAAAAATAAAAATAATGTCTTTTGCTCCTGACAGGGTCCCTGGGGGATCCCAGCGACAGAGCTACGGGGTCAGGATATTCCTATCCTGCCCCCTATTCTTTATTTTTATGTTTTTGTTTGGGACTCAGCTGAGGCCGAGTCCCAGGATGACTGCCACTTCCTGGTTGAAGTGTTCGCAGCCAATCAGATCTCTGCACAAGATCGGCAATATTCGCGGAGGCTTCAGACCATAGCTATACAAATTTGGATTTTCTTTAATATCTCGAAAACTACTAAACGGGTTTACACCAAGTCACAAAAAGCACACTTTCGGGACCAAGATCTAGCTTTCTGCCAAATTTGGTGTAATTCCTTTCAGCGGTTCGGGCTGTAGCCGTGTTTAAAATCCCTATGGGAATTCACATGGAAACACACTTTTTTGACACCCACCTCCTTTTTCTCGGCTAGCATGATGGATCACCCCAAAAATTGGCGCTGCTATACAGCCTCTCCGTGTTTTCACAGTGCAGGCAGCAATCTGCATGCAATTTTAAAGGGGATTAGAGATCCCCTTGCAGGCGGGTGCAGTCAGTGACTGTACCTGCTTGCAAGGGGGTGTCTGGGGGGGGGTCCACATGACCCGCTTTCCCTGTCAAAGTGGGTGAACTCACAGTGCGCCACCTTCCAGGTGGCGCACTGTGAGTGCACCCCCTGAGAGCTTCTTTGCCTCTGCGCCCGCGTCTGTAATACGGCCCGGGCGCAGAGGCAAAGGGATTCCCCCATTTGTATGCCAGTGCTATCTTCAGGGAGCATTCCCCCATGCAAATGAGGGAATGCTCCCTGAAGATAGCACTGGCACTTTATGTGCGCTAGCGCTACCGGTTTTACAGAAGGGGCCGCACAAGCGTCTGCGGCCCCTTTTGTAATACCAAAGTGCTCCGGGGACGTGACGCCCATTGCGCCCCCGGGGCACTTTCTGTAATACGGCCCCAGGTGAGTTCTAAATCTCTATGGAATTGGCCTCTTGTGTTCAGGGGGTCTTTGATCTGCCTGCTGGGACAGCAAGCAATTAACTCTCACAGCCAGACATCTCAAAGGCTGAATTTCCCTAGGACTGGCTCAGAGCAAAAAGCAAAATTATGAAATATATAATGGAATCTAGACATGTCCTAACAGACCTCATATTTGCTTTACGGGCTTTGGATTTAAATAATTTATATACAAGGTAGCATTTCTGACCTTTGTGTCATAAGCTAAGCTGGTGATACAGTGAAACACAATTTACAAATTTTGGGGCCTATTCACAAACTGTATTTTGTTGTATTTTAGTGGTAATAGAGAAGTACTACTAAATTACTACAAAATGCTATTCAGAAGCTTGTGAGTGTGAATCTCCACCTACTCCTCTCCTATCTTCACTGTTTGGGAGAGGCACACACATGTGAGTTTACTTCTTAGGGCCTCATTATGATGAGACACCGTGGATTTCACTTTCCACCGCCGCATTACGATGCAGGCAGTCGAAAGTGAAACTGGCTGGTCATTCATGCTGGATTCCGATGGGCTCCTTGAGCCCGTCGGCTAGTCGGAGGCCTGACCGTAATCCCAAAGGACGGCATTTCTGCCGTCAGGATTACGTCGGTTTTACGACAGGCTTTCCATGACTTTAGGGGCTCCTAGCAGGGCCCCCTTAACTCTGCAGCCTCCGGTTGGGGGCCGAGGGGCACCTATGGTGCCCCCCCGTTGATCCCTGCACCATATGGCAGGCACCTTGAGGTGTCTGCCACGTGGTGCAGGGATGAACAGATTGTCCCATTACTCTATGGAAGCTTGTGCTACGGCAAAGGTTTATGGCCGCAGCACAAGCTCCCATTGAGAAATGGGAGTATGCGACTGCACCATGTGCGGTCACATTGTAATGCTGCAGTCGGGACCTCCGACCGGAGGTTGGCCGGTCCCGATTCTGCAACGGTGCTGGGCAGACGTGAGTCCGCCCGACATCGTAATAAGGCCCTTAGTAGTAAATGTGGGTGGACTGGGGGACTGGCTGGAAAAAGGGGCATACTTACTACTAATTAGGGGGGGTTTAGGGAGGAGTAAGGAGCAGTTTAGGGAAGCTTACGGAGGTTTTTAGGGAGGGACACGCACCCACACACAAAAGAGAAAGGCTATTGCTAATCACAAACTGCCAAAAGGGACCCAAAACAGTCTTAAATTACTCCAGCTCATAGGTTGCAGTATGTCCAGCACCATATGTTATGTTATGTTACAAAATGCTTGTAAAGCGCACTTTCACCGATTGGTTTCATGGCGCTGTGCTAGGACGTGCCAGACCGTGTTAGAGGTTATTCATATACTTGTCTAAACAGCCATGTCTTAAGGGATTTTCTGAAGTTCAGCAAGTCAGTACAGGATCTAATTCCAAGGGGGAGGGAGTTCCAAAATCTAGGTGTCAGGGTTGCAAACCTACAACCGCCCTGCCGCTTCAGCTTAAAGGAGGGTGTTGCCAGGAGGTGGCGGTGCGCCGAGCGCAAGTTGCGCGAAGGAATATACCTTTGAATAAGGCTATCAATGAATTTGGGGCTCCGACCATGCAGGGATTTGAAGATCAGGCAGCCTACTTTGAAGGCGCAGCGCTGGGGGATGCGGAGCCAATGCAGCTTCCTCATAAGCGGAGTGACATGTTGCCACCTTGGTTGCTGATAAATCAGTCTAGCCGCTTGATGCTGCACCAGTTGTAGTCGTTTGGTTAGGTATAGTGGAATTCCAAAGTATATGGAGTTAGCATTGTCGATGTGGGATATGACCATGGCTCTCACGACCGGTATCAACGCATCCTGTGTGAGGAGTCTGCTGATCTTTCTAATCTTCCTTAACTGGAAGAAGGAGGCTGAGATCACTGAGCCAATTTGGGTCTTCATTGTTAGGTCATTGTTTATTGTGACCCCACAACTTTTTGCGGAGGGGGGTGGGGTAGGAGAGGATCCCAGATCTGTTGGCCAAAAGTGCGGGCCCCAGAGGTTATAGCTGCCACCAGTGAGGACCAGTTCAGTCTTATCAGGGTTAAGCTTTAGATGATTGCTATCCATCCAATGGCGGATGTGCAGCATTGTAGTCTGGAATTTGAGGACTGATTCAGACGAGTTGTCAATAGTAAACATAAGCTGCAGGTCATCTGCATAATTGAAAGTATCGACTTTCCTCTCTTTCAGGGACTTGATCAAAGGGAGAAGGTAGAGATTAAACAGGTGAGGGTATAGCGAAGAGCCCTGAAGGACCCCACATGTAGTCCTTAACTTTGGTGCCGTGAACTGGGATATGCGGACCGACTGGGAGCGGCCCTCAAGGAAAGAACTAATCCAGCTGAGGGCCGAGCCCTGGATGCCCGCATCTGACACGGTCCACCAGGATGCCATGGTCGACCATGTCAAATGCCGCAGAGAGATCCAGCAGCACCAATGCCTGAGGGGAGCCACTGTCGGCCTTCTCCCGCAGGGAATCTAGTACCGCTAATATCACAGCCTCAGTGGAGTGTGCAGGGCAGAACCCTGCTTGATGTGGGTCAAGATAGTCGGACTGTTCAATAAAGTTGGAGAGGCACTTAGCCACATGAGCTTCCAGAACCTTAGCCAGGTAGGGGAGTAGTGATATTGGACGATAATTTGACAAGAATTTGGGGATCAGCCCCTGATTTCTTCAGGAGGGGGACAGCAATTACTTCTTTAAAGGCCCTGGGGACACTGCCCTGAGATAGAGACTCATTCAGCAACGAGAGGGCTGGCCCGGGGATACTAGTGAAGGCTTCCTTTAGAATATGAGGCGAACAGCAGTCTGTGGGTGATCCAGATTTAACTTTGGACATTAAGTCCACAAATGCCTGAGTACTTATAGCCGGAAATTGTTCGAGAGAGTACAGGTTACCTGTCGCAGAGGAAAGTATCTCGGGGAGGGGACATGTAGGGATGGTGGCTTTAATAGTGGAGATCTTTTCAATGAAGAAGGTGTTCAGGGAGTTGCATAATGTTTGAGAGGGAGTAGGTTTTATTGTAACTCTGTCCGGATTGGACAGTTCGTTAACAATCAAAAGATTTCCTTAGATTTATTATTAGAGGTCAGGATTCTGGAAGAGAAGTGAGCGGCTTAGCAGTCAGAATAGCTGTTTTATAAACTCTCATGGCAGCCAAATATGTTTGTTTCCCTTCTGGTGAGTAACTCTGTCTCCACTTCCTTTCCAATTGGCGAAGGGCTAATTTCTGAGCTTTTAGATCAGAGGAAAACCATCTCTGTGCATCATGACGACGGGCTAGATTTATTTTCTTGAGTGGGGCGTGCTTATTACTGGCTGCTAGTAGCCAGGCTGAAATAGTTTCCTCGCTAAGGTTGATAGCAGATTCATTAGGTGGGACTGTGTCAGCCAGTGTGGTGTAAAAAAGATTTTTATCAATAGTACTCCATTTCCTAACCATCCTTCCTTTACTAGTGGGGATTTTGGCTATGGTAGCATTATTGATGGAGAACTTTATTAAATAGTGGTCCGACCATATGCAAGGGGAGATCGAGAGGGCAGATACAGCTAGATTGATAGTCCAAATTTGGTCATAAATGGCCAACCACTGCTTCTGCTACACCCTTGCATAGTCGATTAATAGTTTAAAATATAAGCATGTATAATTTAATGTTGGATAAAATAAAACATATCATTATTATTCAATTATAAAATATTTTAATAACCTTTTTTGAATTTATAAATCACTTTTATTAGTTATTAATACATAGCAAAAATGTCTTTTTTTACTTTAGGTGGGAATGTATTTTTTAATTTGCACTTCAGAAAAATAGTTTTTAGTTAATTTAATATATCTAAATTAATTTTATTTAAAAAGATTCAATTCAAAAGTAAGTTAACGGTGCTATTGCATTTTTCTTTTTGTTCTACTATTAAACTTAATATACACAATTAATTTCCATTATTATTTAACATACAAATATTTTTAGGAATTGTTTTGAGTTAAATAAACTTTTTTACTTTCCCCTATATGTCCATAGGGAGATTCCACACTTGGGGTGGAGAGTGAGACCTCCCTATGGTAAATCACAAAGAACATTAAAAAGATTTATTAAACTTTGTAATAAGTTAATAAAATATTGCTATGTTTAATATTACTGCAAATTAATTTTCTATATGAATTTTAAATAAAGAACAAAAGAAAACATGCTTCAGAATTATTAACTTAATTTTAAAATCTTTAATTCAAATGTATTAAATTAAATTAAAATATTTACTGAAGTTTAAATTAGATAATACATTTACACATAAAGTACATAATGACTTGTTTTTATTATGCATGACTAGTTATTGAAATTATGTATAAAATTAATCAAAAGTTATGTAATTATATTTAATATACATTAATATTATTTTATAAATTCAAAAATGGTTATAAAATATATTATACCTAAATAATTTATTTTTAGATTGTTTTAAAATTAAATGATACCTATTTATATTTTTAACTATTTTAAATAATTTAATGTAATTTAAGAGTTTTCCCTATTTAGTTTTATTCTAAGTCCCCACCACCATTTTTTCTATGGGATGGTGTTGCTGTAGTGAAGTAGTCCAAGGCACGGTATTTACAAAATTAAGTTTAATTGGGTTCAGCACAGTACATGCCAACCGCTCTAGGCAAGACCTCTTGAGCTTCTCTCCCCTAGAATGTAGAACCTCCACACACCATAGCAACAGATTACCGATGGCATTTGAACACAAATAAATGTAAGGCAAAGTAATTAAAGAAACATCATAGAATAGAACAGATTCCTCCCCTTAATTCAGCAAAAACCAAACAGAGTACTAAATATAATCTCTCATTTTCACAGGAGGATTTGCATTTCTCCCACTCACTTTAACTCTGGAAGCTACAGATTCAACCTCAACAGGTCCATCAACAGAGCTCCTGGAATTTTCATAACAGAGATCATTTCCGTGAATTCCATGTCCAACAAAATCATTTCTCCCATTAGTTCTGACAAAGTACTTATTCTCCTCTTCATTATTGTTCTTATGGCATCCTTCATTCACTCCAGCACGACACTTAACAACCCTTCTTACATTCCACACTTTACCATCCTGGGTCACAATACTGTTCATGTTGACTTTCACAACTTTAAGGGCAGGACCATATTTAGGAGTTTCTTTCGTTCTGACACCAGGTTTGAGTATTCTTACCCAAAACCCCACCACAAAAGTGGGTACTCTCACCTTCCATCTGCCATCATAACTCTCTTTCATTTTCTCCTGTTTCTGTTTCACCTTAAGAGAAGTACATTGCACATCATCACTCACAACTTCAGTCATCCTCTTCTTAATCCACCATGGACACAATTTAGATACAGGCTCGCTCCCTCTCTAGAGCCAGAAGGGACTCAACTCTGTGACAGAATGAGGGGTAGTCCGATACATACAGAGTCTCTCCCTCAACACACCCTTCCTCTCTCTCCCAGATTTCCTGGCCCATTCCACACCATCTTTAAGGACTCGGTTGAACCTCTCAACCTGACCATTACTTTGTGGTTCATAAAGAGCAGTGGTAATGTGTTTAATCCCATACATCTTCAGAAAATCCTCCATTTCACGTGACTTCAATTGCACCCCATTGTAAGTTATCAAAACTTCTGGGGTCCCTTCACGGGCAAAAACGTCCCTAAAGAATTCAATAACAACATGTGAAGTACCATGAGGGACAAACTTAACCTCTGGCCATTTGGAATGGTAATCAATAATCACCAAAGCAAACCTGGCATCCTGTGGCAAACAATAAAATGGACCAGAGATATCAAATGCCACTTTCTGCCATGGACACTTCGGCCACGGCACTGGTTTTAATGGGGCAGGAAAAGACTTCAACATCTCGTCACTGTTGATACATACACAGCATTCTCTCGCTACCCTATCAACCATTTTATCCATACTGGCACACCAAAAACTGGATCTCACCAATCTTTTCATAGAGGACATGCCCAGATGACCCTCGTGTGCAAGTTTAAGGATTTCATCCTGCATCGACTCTGGAGGCACACATTTACCATCTTTAAAAATTCATTCACCTTCTACCTCCAATTCACTAGATGCTTGCTCAAAAGACTTTATTTCTGGGGGAAAATCTCTTGCTTAGGGCCATTCCTCTAGAATAAACTTCTTCAGCAAGTTCCATCTTCCATCTGTAACAACACTCTTACTCCATATGTCTTCAGAAATAGCAGCAAATTCTTCTGTAACATAATCTCCCACAGATGCAACAAACTCAATATCCACACTCGCGTCAATGGTTTCTCTACTCGGACACGGTAGACGGGAACGGCAGTCAGCATTTACATTGTTCCTGCCTGGAACATACTCCACACTGAAAGTCTATTTATTCGTGCTGTAGCATTCCAACCACCCCCAGGTGACAAAATTGACACCAAAGGTTTGTGATCTGTCCTAAGTATGAACCTGCTTCCCCATAAAAAATTGCGGAAGTGCTCAATGCCCCACATGTACCCCAAATGTTCTCTCTCAATAACAGAGTACCTGAAGGTGCGGGAAGCAAAAGCAACACACCACTCATCCTTACCACACTTCTGAGAAAATACACCTCCCACTCCACACAAGCTAGCATCAACAGTTACAATGCATAACTTGTTCACACAAAATGGTTTCTACGTAGGAGCCTGTACAATTTCATCTTTGATCTGTTGGAACACATCTTGTTGTCTCTTAGCCCAACAGAACTCTGCTTTGTGCCTCATAAGTTCTCTAAGAGGTTCCATCTTGGTAGCATATTCCTTGATGAGCTTGCTATAATACTCGCATAACCCAGCAAAAGACAGACGTTTCTCCTTATTATCTGGGGCTGGGGCCTTCACAATAGCATCCACAAGGTATTTTTTTGGAACCACACCATTTCCAGAAAGAGTGTGTCTTAAATACTCCACCGAACTGCAAAACATTTTACATTTGTTATCCTTAAGTGGTAAACCATGCAACTCTAAACGCTTACAAACTTCCATTACGTGCCCCAAATGTTCTTCATGATTCAGAGAAAATACAAGTATATCATCTTGAAAACATTTGACGAAACCATCTATGTCCTTGAAGATATGATACATAGTTCTCTGGAAAACTGACGCCGCAGAAGCCAACCCAAAAAGCATCCTTTTATACTGGAATAGCCCCTGCGGCGTGGGGAAAGCAGTAAACTGCTTAGAGTCATCAGTCAAGGCAATCTAATGGTGTGCTGATCGTAGATCAAAAGTGGAAAACACTTTTGCCCCTTCCAACATGCACACTACCCCATTAATAATAGGTAAGGGGTGGCAATCTACCACCAGATTAGCATTCAATGTTCTCAAGTCCATACATAGCCTAAACTTTTATCAGCCTTTCTCGCCAAAACAATGGGAGAAACCCACTCGGAATGACTCCACCTCCTCAATAATGTCATCATCAATGAGACTTTGCAACAAAATGTTAAGATCTTCTCTCACATTCACCGGAACACCTCTAAGTTTTTGTTTGACAGGTACTGCTCCATTCTTTACCTTTATCTTGTGACTGAAAGTATTAAGACTGCCAAGATTTCCAGAAAATACTTTAGGAAAAGAGTTAATGACTTCATTAACAATTCCACTCTTGTCCTCACCTTCTGATACCACCGACACAGGATCACAACTCATAGGATTAAGAATTGTCCCCAAACTCCATTGATCCCTCCATCCCAAAACGTTCACACCTTTGCCCGCAACATATAACTTAACGTGAGCAACACGTTCCTTAAATTCCATGTCGACTTCTGCATACCTCTCCATGTCAATCCTGGAACCATCAAAGGCCTTGGCAATAATATCAGATTTTTTAAATCCTTGAGACACAAATCTCCCTTGAAACAGTCAAGGAAATATTCTTTAATAATTATCATCCAAGGTGAACCAGAATCAGCCATTAGTTCTATTTTTAAACCAAGAACACGCACAATACATTTGGGGGGTTTGAGGCAAACCTGATTACCCTCAGTGTCACCATCATCAGAAATGGACAATACTATACCCATCCCATTCCCATTCACACTGTTATCATCTTCTTCCTCATTTATATAAGAAACTTTACCCTTATTGGAACTCCCTCCATTAGCACCTTTGAGATCCCTGCATACCACAGCAAAGTGCCCACAACGTCCACACTTCTTGCATTCTTTTCCCAACGCAGGACATTTGGGGAAAGATGCCCCATGACTGACACTCCCACATCTAAAGCAATGAAATTCTTTGTCAAGTTTTTAAAGCTCTTTGTTTGCTGCTTCCACTACGTGGATTTCCAGTTTTTACAGCACACACACATCATCTACTCCTCTCTTGCCATCCTTATTCAACGATTTCATCCATTTCTCGGACTGTTCCATGGCTTTGGCAGTAGTAATGACATCTCTCAAGTTAGGGTCACCTATAATCCAGAGTTGTTCTTGGACTTTTTTGCTTTTGATATGAACAATAATTTGATCTTTGATCGTATCATCGGTGATGGGTCCAAAATTGCAGTTCACAGATAGAGAACGCAAGGCTGTAAGAAAATCATCGAATGTCTCACACTCTTCTTGAGCCCTCGTATAAAACTTAAAACCTGTTATGAGCAACACTAGATGAGGGTTTGAATCTAGCCTCTATACAGACCATAGCATCTTCAGATACATTCCTGTCACCACTGCCATCAGTTTTTGGAACTGTCCTGAAGACGACTTGACCCTCTGATCCTAAGCAATGTAAAAGAATATTCTTTTTCTTTCAGCAGATAGTCTTTCGCCATCAATAGCTTTGAGGTAAGTCAAAAATTCCTCCTTCCACCTAGTCCATGTAATGGGAGGTTCCCCTTTTGTTGAAGGAATTTGGAAGGAGGGGCAAATTGCATCATAACTAAAATAAGGTAGAACAGTAACAGGAAATGGTGTTAATATATTCACCCAATACAAAATATCTCGATACTCCTCACTGCACCCCCTGATGCGAAAAATATAACACGCTGCACTGCACAAAATTGTAATGTTGGGACTTACTTGGTAAAGCCTTGAGATGCACTGCACTGCACTGCTAAAGAACAAAAATGTTTTCAAGGTTACTTGTAGAAATCACGATGGGAATGAAAGGGCAGAGTTCCTCCCCACCAAATTACTGTGGAACTCATGGCAGACGGACCTTTATTGCCTGCTGAGAAGTGTAGAGGGGAGAAATAACTCATTTAAACAGGACCACAATTTACAAGAACATAACTCCAGAGAATCGCAGACTCCGAATTGCAAGTTAGTGGGTTTATTACCAGGCCAAAAACAACGGAATAAACAAGCACCTCACTACGAGGTTGTAAAAGTACATAAGGTACTAATACAAATCCAAACCTACGAGCTAATCTTATGCGATGGATCATAAACAGAATGACAATCTCCAGAAGCAGAACGCAGGCAATGATTGCCCCCACGTCAAGATCATTCTTCATCTGTGGATGAATAAACAACATTAGTCTGTCCCTACACAAACACTATCGTGACATCCCTACTTAGCATTTCCCAGGCAAGATCAGAAAAGGTGTCCGGGCGTGAAGACTTCCTAAGAAGTATACTCACGTTGTATGGGTCAGGTAGCCAAAGCTACAGAGCTCGTTCTAAGATGCTCCTTCTTTCTCCTTCGATCTCCTCACCCCTTCTCCTGACTCCACCCCTGGGCACTGTCCCTAATACAAAACCCCAAAATGCAAAACACGCCCACAGATCACCTCATCCTGCTGGACACTTCTCATAGGCGATTTTCCATGCGATATCTGTGCTCCCAGCTCCTTGCTCGATGACCTTGATTCCCAGGCCTCCCTCAACGGAAAAGAACACTGGCTCCCAATTATCAGTTCTCCTTGATGCGAGAGAACACCACCGGGGGCCAGGAACTCCATTGCCCAGCAGCCCCAGCCACAGGAAGGCCGTCATTGCTGCCGCGACGCGCCAGGAGGCGACAAAAGACTCAGGCTCTCTCCCGCAGCGCAGGACGCGAGAGAACACCACCGGGGGCCAGGAACTCCATTGCCCAGCAGCCCCAGCCACAGGAAGGCCGTCATTGCCGTCGCGACGTGCCAGGAGGCGCTAAAAGACTCAGGCTCTCTCCCGCAGCACGGGACGTGCAAGGGCGGGCCCGGGCCGTGCTCGGGCCAAGCCCGGTCCAAGGGCGGGCCCGTCTGCGCCCATCAGCGGCCCGAGGAGGCTGGGCTGGGCCCCCTCTCCTGGTTCCATCACACAGTGAGTGGAGGTGCTGTTCTGGGACATTATTATTTAAGCTGACTGTCTTACTCCTTGGACAATAATTACTGGTTTTAGAAATCTGTGGTTAATTAAATTAAGCTAACTAAGGGGGGGTTGCATGCTGATATAATTGGATGTTGAAAATGGGGAAAAGAAAATTACCCAGTAATAACTAAGTGAAACCCCTCAGTAAGCCGAAAGATTCGAATATGACCTTGCTAAACTATCTTACGGGGGCAGTTGGTGTAATCGAAAAACAGATTTCCACAGTAGAAGAAACATTAAATATAGAATCGCAGGGGTTAATAACGAATAGTAAAGCTAAAACTTTACCTGGCAAGGAGACTGTGGAGGATCGTACACCAGAAAATTTGAATATAGAGCAAAGTAGAAATGGCTGCATCCAAGTTGTTATTGATGATATTTCTATCAGTGACCAGGATGCCGATACCTTACCCCCGCCCAAAAGACCTTGTAAACCAAGGATAACGAAGAATCCCGAAACTATGCAGTTAGAAATACACCAGGCTCCCACCGAGATTGGTCCGTCTAAGACTATTTTGAAAAAACAGCAGGGGAAAAAAGGCAATTTGCAGAATCAAAGGGAAAAGACAATGTACCTTGTTCAAAAATAAAAGCAATGCTCCCCCTATAACTGAAAGCAATAAAACGTCAAATCTGATTATAGAGCTAACAAGATACGTTAAACAGTCTATAGGCACCTTGGAAGCTAGACTAGATAAAATTGAAACAGGTTTGGAGAAAGTTATTGGAAATCAGAATATTATTCTCCAAAAGGAGAGCCAATGCAGATTGGGTACTTCTAGTAGTATAATTACTACAACTAGACCTCAAAGTTCAAAACCTAATAATAACCCCTTGGGAGCTGATAGACAGTTAGATGAAAGGGATAGGATTAACAGGGCTGGGGTACCCATGAAACCAGCTGCAAGCATATATAGTAGCTTAACAAGAGAGGGGGGAGTGACAAGTGAGACAGGGAAGGGAGCTTCAGAGATATATCGGGGGGAAAGACCCATACGTGAATCGCAATTAAGAATATGTCCAACAATATCCAATTCTTATGAAAGTTTACGTAATCCACATAATTTAAATTTACTCCCGGCAGCCACTCCCTTCACAGTGATTTTGGCTAATGCTCCAGCTCCCTCCCCAGGAGAAAATGAATCATGGATTTCATTGAGGAACAAAGCTATCCACTGCTTAGGGAACAGAGTAGGTCTGACTACGGAAATGTTTAGAGCTTTTAAGATGGTAAGGTGTGTTACTTGGGTGGGAAACAGCAGGAAAGTTTTTCAAGGGGATTGTGTCGTTCTCTCTTTTGGTATACCGTCCCTGGTTAGGGAAGTTTTATGCAGAGCGGGGGATAAAAATATTACTGATACAGGCATTAATGTCCTCCCTCTGGGTTACTTTTATCAACCTAAATTCCCTAACTGGCAAAAAGACAATTACCCCATAATACAGCCTACCGATCAAATGTGTTATAATTTGGAGGTGTCAAATAGATTCGGGCCTCTCCGATCATTGGATGAGAATGATTGACTACCTGCAAATAAAGATCAGAATACTGGTATGAAGGGTCCTGATAATCAAGTTGTCCATGAATCATGTAGGACCAATTATAATAATGTCCCGAGCATAGACCAGAGGGAGAATATGGATACTAGGGAAGAAGTTACCGGGTTAGGCACTAGGATTAGTGAAATATCGGAGCTAAGCACGAATAGCGATCCAAGCCGGGTTGAGAAGTCGGGGCACGATTCGGTTTGTCAGACTGGATCCGCTCCCGGATTAACATTCCCCAAGAATATTAGCGTGCTCTTTTGGAATATAGCCGGCCTCCGAAATAAAGTGAATGATTTAGCTTGGCTTGATTTTATTGATAAATTTGACATCCTGTGTTTTCAGGAGACTTGGTTGCTAGACGAAGTCAATATAGATGGATATAAGACATATCATATGCCAGCAATACAGTCAACACATGGGAGACACAAGGGGGGGATTTGCGTCTATATTTCAAATCTGCTGGGGGTACAAAAAATTGAATTGATAAAATTTGCAATATATTACCAAATAGTATCAATTTATTTGGAGCCTAATTGTATCTTGATTGTAATAAATTTTTATAATAATATAGAAAAGGGACATTTGGGGGATATCTTAAGACAGCTCAACGATGATCTTGGTAAGCTATGGGCGCCTAAAGGTACAGATATGATTACTATTTGGGGGGTGATTTTAATGTTAGTTTATGCCCATTAGCAGGGCTCGATGTTTGTGGCTTAAAAACAGAAGAGGATGATCCTCTGACTCATTTTGAGCATTCGGAAAGGGGGGAGAAGTTTAATGAAATTTTGTTTTTTCATGATTATGGTTTTGCTAATCAGTTGTGTTCCCCCAGAGTGGATTTTGATTATACCTTTATAGGCAGGGGACTCCAATCTATAATAGATTTTATAATCGTCCCAAACTGCTACGCTAATTGGATTGCAAATTATAAAATCCACTCAAATGTTATGAGTGATCATCTGCCCCTAAGCAATGATATAGCCTTGCCAAATGCTATTGATCAGCAAATAAATAATAAATTGGTCTGGACCCAAAGCATCTCCCTGTCCCGCCAAAACGGATATACTCTGTGCTGGGCTAGTCATAACCCAGTCCAGTTGAATAAGCAAATTATATCTAAGGCTTACGAATCAATTCTAGTGTGTTTGCAGGAAAGTACTTCTCATGAAAAGATTTTGAGTGCATTTTCCCAGATCACTTTGACTATTCAAAATCTATTTAGAGTAGAAAACAAGGGTACTCGTGATTTCAAAAATGGGTGGTTTGATTCAAACTGCACAAAAACATATACTTGATTAAAAGAGGCCCTTCATAGGACAGAGAGAGATCAGGGAGAGATTAGAGAATGCAGAAAGTCTTACAATCTGGCCAGAAAAACCCGAAAGAAAGAGTTAAAAGATCAAGCATGGGTTACTCTCCGTGAAGCATCACTGAGTAAGGATTGTTCCTTATTTTGGCGGGCAGTGAATGCACCGTTTTTAGTAAAAGGACGTTGCGACAATAGCTGTCGCAATAGATGAGAAAACATGGGTAGACTTTTTCTCAAGGGTCTATAGTACTCAGGAGAATGTGGAAAACATTCCATATTCTTTGAATCAACAGGGGGGAGATCCTACTATTTTTTCACCCATTGACCTTCAAATTACTCATGACGAGGAAATCGGGGCAATAAACGCAAGCAAGGGCGGTAAGGCCCCAGGTCCCGACGGGCTGCCAATTGACCTGTTCAAGCCAATCCCATTACTATGGTCGCCGCTGATAACGCGGGTCCTCCAAGCCTGTTGTGCGAAAGGCTTTATTAAGACCTGGTCGGAGTCAGTAATAATACCGATTTTTTAAAAAGGGGAACGGGAAAATCCGGCATGTTATCGCCCGATATCCCTGTTAGATTCCCTGATGAAGGGAATGGGAAGGGTTGTTTTGGATAAATTGCACGCCTGGGCAGATGAGAATAATGTTATAAGTGATGTGCAATATGTTTTTAAGCAGGGGTTAGGGACAAATGAGCAGGTTTTAAATCTTAGTATTTTAATCGGAAAGTACACTCACGCAAAGGCTGGGAAATTTTATGTGGCATTCGTAGATCTTACAGCCGCATTTGATTGTGTTATACACAACAAATTGTGGAATATTCTGACGAATCTGAAGATCGATCCAGTATTGGCTCAGTTTTTAAGACAATTATATTCCGGAGCTACTGCTAAGGTGCGGTATGGATCCAAAGGGGAATGTACCGCGCCGTTTAGCGTGGAGAGGGGTGTGAGACAAGGCTGCGTCTTGGCGCCGTTCCTGTTCACTTTATGTACCAACGCTTTGGAACAGGAACTTGAAGGAAAGGCGAGAGATCTACCATATGTCAACAAACGGCCAATAGTCTCCCTCCTCTACGCAGACGACGCGGTACTTATGGCCCGCACGCAGTTAGGTCTGCAGAAAGCCCTTGCCACATATACTAGCTTCATGGATAATTTAGGATTAAAACTAAATGCGAAAAAAACATTTGTCATGACCTGCGGGAGGGGGAGAAATAAATGTAGTAGCCTCCCATTAGGGGATAGTAGGGTAGACTCCACAAATATTTTTACTTATTTGGGTGTTTTATTTGCGCATACAGGTTCCTGGGGTCCAGCGGTTAAGAGTAGGAGTCTACTTTTTATGAAGTCGACCGCAGCTGTTGTTAATTTTTCCCAAAAAATGGGCAAATGGCCCCCGGGTATTCTCCTTAAGATATATCAAGCAAAGTGTATAAGTATTGCGATATTTGGGGCGGGAGTTTGGGGTTTTTATGATGTATCCCCGATTCAACGTGTGGAAAATGCATTTTTAAGATTTATTTTAGCAGTACCAGCCAGTTCGCCAGTTTTTAATTGTCACAGTGAGTTGGGTTTTCCCTACATCTCCGATGTTATCAAGGTGCAACCTGTACTACTTTGGCACAGAATTTGGACCTCTAGTAGTACAGGTCTAAATAGAGAGATAATTAAGGATTCGATGAACCTGGACCATGCAAGTAAGATCGCCGGTTGAATTATGTCAAAAAATGTATGATTGATCTAGGGCATTTAGATTATTATACTTCTCCAGAGAAAATGAATTCTATTACTAGGAAGGAGTTTAAATTAATCTGCATGACCCACCTAGAGACACTTAGAGCTGCCCTGGAGATGAACAAAGGGACGGTAGCCCAGCATCAATTGACCCTGATAACAAATTACATTCAACCATATCTTTTATGCTGTACAGAGGAGTACGACAGATATGTTTTAACACGGTTTAGGTTTGGTAGCTTCCATCGATTGGCTAGTTATCCAGAGCTTAACGACTGGTCTAGAGAACTCTGCCTTTGCCCATGTGACAACGTGGCACCACAATCTACTATTCATGTGACCCTATTTTGTAAATTTTATGCAAAGGAAAGAGCTAGATGGATCCTACCATTGTTAAAGCTGGGGGATGGAGGCAATGTAGACCTGCTTTTTATGCTTACAATTCTTAGATAGTGCCTTATCTGTATGTGCCATGACTGGTTTTTAAAAACATATTGAGAGTAAGGAAAAGTTAAAACGGTTAAACTTATTCTGAAAACAGAATAGAATGTATTAATCCTGCGGGTCAACTCGCTTTTCTTAAATGTACCTTACGGAGATTAAGTTATATGGAATAATCTATTTTGAGTGAGCTGCGGAGCCTATGTGCTCTTTTAAACTTAATGTATATATGAAATGTTTTTTAAAACTGTCTGCTTTTGTGATTTTAAACGACTAAAATCGAATAAAGCTTATTTTGAACTTTGAACAGTTCTCCTTGCTCATTTGTATCATATCCTCCCGAGCCTAACTTTCCTAAACAAAAGACGTTATTCTAACTAACAAAGACGACTTTCTCCACCTGCAACAGAAACGTGAGAACAGAACACATTCAACATGCACATGAAATTTCTAGCAGCCCTATTCCGGAGCCCCCAGAGAAAATACATCTCGGGCCTACAGAAATCGGCCTTTCAAATACACATATGAGTGAACATTTCATTTAGGCCTTTTACATCATCACATTACAAGAGCACATCAATGCATTTCTATTGCAATCAACTTATGAAATTCTACACGTTAAATGCAATTAGTCCCTTCTATGTGCAACTTTAATATGGTGCACGTTTAAATCAAAAGCATCACATATAAGCAATTTCATTAGGCGAATGACATCAAATACTATGAATTACAACATTAAAATATGAATGCTACGTTGTCTCTCTACATGGCACAACACCTTTCCTGCCATTTACCCTCTCACGTGTTATTACTAAACACTTTCTAATGGTCAAATATTAACACAACAAAGGAATATATGCGGGTGCGGACTATCCGTGATTATAATGCACCCCTACAAATAACAGAGCACCATCGTGCTCCATCAGGAAGATAATGAACACCCCACCTTGGAAAGTGCTCTGGACCCCACTGGAACCGAAGGACATCGAAAGAAGAAGATGTGAAGAACGTTGCTCTGATAAACAGGAGTAGAAGTGAAAACCAGGAAGCAAAGGACGAAGTGTTACGAAGTGCAGAAAATGTGGAAGTCGCAGGGAACACAATGATTGAGGGAACGCCCACACGTAAAACTATGTGCCTGCGTAGTACGATGTCGTGCGGAAAGAAAACAAAGGTTCTATTTACCTCACACCGTGAAGGAACGTACGATGATCACAGAGACAAGCCTCGTGAAGAAACGTCCAGCGATCATGCGGTAAGTGTTTGAATGTAAACAGAGTGTGTCGCGTGCATGTCGCGTGAATGAAGATCGTGCAGTGAGCAATGCCCTGAGTACAAAAATAGTTTACTGGAGAATATGAAAGTTCCGGGGTTTTCTTGTTTTCCGATGAGTCGTATCAAGTAGCAAATAAATCCAGGAACAAAGATAAAGGCACCAATAGTAATCCAAATGCTGCACGAGAAGATTCTTTACCCTTGAAGACAGATCGCCCCTGTGCTGACAATGTAGCAGAAAAGTCTTCAGTCGTCGCCAAAATTGAAGTGAAGTAGTCCAAGGCATGGAATTTACTAAATGAAGTTTAATTGGTTTCAGCACAGTACATGCCAACTGCTCTAGGCAAGACCTCTTGAGCTTCTCTCCCCTGGAATGTAGAACCTCCACACCATAACAACAGATTACCGATGGCATTTGAACACAAATAAATGTAAGGCAAAGTAATTAAAGAAACAAAACATCATACAATAGAACAGTTGCATTATCAGTGGCTGGCGATGTATGGTGCTTAACTTACTACTGTTTCTTTTTGGCAGTAGTAACTTACATTCAGAAATGTGGCTCTACCCCTTCTTTGTGGGTTGGAGACTTGCAAGTCTACACTTTTGAGTAACTGTACAGTTGGATTTTGTGAATAGCCAAAAGTAATAAAGTTACTCAAAAGTGTAAGAGCAAACTTACATATGTAAATTGCTCACAAGTTTAGGTTCCCTTTGTGTATAGGTACGATAGTGCACAGTGAAAACATCATACCTACATTATACTCCAAGTGGGATGATTCATTCTCTATGAGTCTCCAATAAGAATCAGATTAATTTAGTATGGAACTCAACTGCAACAGTGCTAGCAGTGCTCAGATGCCAGGCTGAGTCACACAACAATCATCCTCACTCAGCTTACATGGGTGAACACAAATGCTTGCACTTGTCAATCACAATCTGCACACAGCCCGTTGCCCTAGCTGGACCTTATTTTAATGGGGGGCACTAGAGGTTAGAGCTCAAAACGAGTGTAGCTAAAGAATAACAGTTGGTGAGGCTCAATTAGGGTTTCCCATATCACAGCAGTGATGAAAATCACAGAGCTCCAAAACTCAAAAAAACTGGTGTATTTCACGAATTAGAACCCGACTTCGTACAGTCTGTATATAATCAGCCATGCATTATGGTGTTTAGGAGAATGTATAATCTATTTTTTTGTTAGCAATTGTTTAGTTAGTGAGGTTCACAGTAACATGTTTTCGTATCAGAAATATGTGTGCCACTATAGTCGGAAGCATCAGTTTATCATTAAGCAGGACAGTATCATGTCCATCACAAATCTTACAGGGATCCAGAGAGATGTGCTTCGAAATCCCAAAGTAATCCAACCACAGGCCCCAAATCTGTTTTGCCAACATGAAACAACTGTCTATTCCCTGCAGCCATTCTCGAGCTGGTGGGGTAATGGTGGGGGAGAGATCGACCTTCAGCACTGAGTAATGTCACTCTTTTTTTTTTAACGTTTCTTTTTATTAAACATTTAAATCAACAATACAGAGGCATTCGAGAGGAACCAAAACAAATCCGCCGTCACAGTTCTGGACATGACATTTGGTAATAGGTCTAGCTTAGGGAGACTACACATTCAGGATATGAGGGAACGATAGGGGGGATACAAATAGAGTAATGTCACTCTTGGTAAAGATAAACCCCATGCCAGTCAGCCATGTGGAAACCCAGCCTCATCCATGAATCCAAGCTGTAATCTCAGCTGTGACAGCCTGGTCTCCTTTCCAGAGCCCCTCTTCTCATGCATATCTCAAATACCATGGAGGAACTAAAGGAGGAAAAACAGAGAGGGCCACAGTGTGTATTAGAGACGTGTCAGAGAAGATCAAAGGTTTAGACATAATCTTGAATTTCCTAAATGTGGGGCGACTTAAGCCCATTCCTATTGAAGATATGTTGCGCCCAATGAGCATAACTATATTCTGGCACGGGGAGCAACCAGAAAGCAAGGACAAAAATACCAACCAACCAGAGGCAAAAGTACTTACCTGCCACCGTTTTCTGCATGAACGTTGCTGCGTCTTTTTAAAAATAATTTTTAAAAAATCTACGTTTAAGGGTGAAAATAGGCTTTGTCTCCATTGCTGAATGAAGTATCATGCATGGACATGTGCCATGAGGGGGTCCAACCTTCAGACCACCCTGTGTCCTCTGGAAACAGTAGTATCGCTTCAGGAAATCAAGCAGTTGCATCCAATCTCACATCTCCCATCATCTAACAAATGTGGGTGCAGGGAAACGAGTCTAGTGATGGCAGTAGAACATGTGTGAATGATGAATGCTACGTGTGCTAGTAGTAGGCGTCTGTACTTCCCTACACAGAGGGAATACAGGTGAGCCCTAGTCATATTGCAATACCTACTCATCACCATCTCAAGAAAATACTGTTCTACTGTGGACATCCACAGTCATATGTAATATTTTGTGTAATATTTCTAACCCATTTTATTTTGAGATGCTAAACCATACGAGCGTGTGTCTTCAAAAAAAGCTAATTAGGAGAGATTCCAATTAATTGGCGCCCCATCATAGTGCTAACAACTTGCCATTACCTCATAATGTCTGTAGTGCTCAGAATGTTAGAATTAAAAAATTGCCGTAGAGAGTTGGTGGCTGGTTAATGTCACGGCTCGCTGAAGTAATATGCTTGTCAATGTGAGCGTCATGTCACTGAAAACGTTTTCATTGTGGTGACATATATCCTATTGTTTACTTTAAATTGAGAATGCCGATGTACACATCCCTGGGTTGTATGCCATTCCTATCAATTATAAGCTTGGGCATAAGGCAAGGGCAGCCTTGCCTCAGCACCCCCTCACCCCCTCCACCGCCCCCCACTCAATCCCTTTCTATGACCCACATCCTATGCCAATCTACTTCCTCCTCTGCCAATTCTCCCTATCACCACCCCCAACCCCTGCCCCACATGTGCCCCCGTGTTTCCATTTACCACCTGCACACATAGCAGGTGTTAATTCCCACAGCATTGGGAATTGTGTGTGGAATTTGACCAGGCAAAAACAGACTCTCACAGTTTTACCCCATCCTTGGGAATCAACTCATATCTGTGCAGTACTGATGGGGTGTGGCCACATAGTTCTGATGTTTACAAGTGCAGACTTTGCAGCCTGCCAGTACCGTGCAACTTGGAATTTTGGCCTTAGTGTGTGCATATCCCGTTAAGTGGCACAAATCCATTTTGCTCTAAATCAAATTGCCCCTAGTAAAAAAAAAAAAAAAAAAAAGAGTATTGCAACATGCCAGCATGTGTTCCTGTATTGGTCTTCTGGTCTCCTTGAAAACTGATGAGGGTAAATATTTTCATATAAGTCTCTTTTCTCAATACTTCCACTTATCAGCACTGCCAGCTTCTTATTCATAGCCTTAATGTGAACAAATGTACCTTGACATTTTATTGTTTGCACGGATGTAGTTAATTCAGAGTCGAAAATAAATGGGCTCTCAGAATAAGCAGATAATGAATGAGATACCAGAGCTAAGCATTCATTCATTAGAGCGTGACGATCATTGTGCAGCTTGGCACAGCACCTCACACAATGTAATGCTTTCTAACACGCCTCTGCCTGGAAGCCTTTAATGGATTCTTGGAAATACAGCTTTTTAGAGACAAGTGTGTTTATGAAAGAGTCAAAGTTAGGACCAACAAGCCAGCATGAAATATACATGAGCTATGAAGCATTCGCGACAATTATCTTTACACTTGTACAGTACACAAGTTCATGTGATGTTATAACAGTGGAATTTGTTTCATATGACCGAGTACCAGCGTTGCAATACTTACTCTTCTGTGAATTATTACACTCTGGGCTCCATTATATATATTGTATATTTCTGCGCCCAAGATTACCGCCACCACCAATGAAGTGGGAATCGGGGATAACTTAAGCGCTGATGGAGCCCCTGCAACAAATTTTTGGTGCCACCCCTATGATCTCCTTGTCAGAGGTGTAGCTTCAGGGGGGGGTGTTTGGAGTGTTAAAACCCCCACAATTAAATGTATTTTCGGATAAGTAGTTTGGTACAGGTTCTTTCAGTCGAGGTATGGTGAGGAATGTTGGTTATTTTTCAAAATATTGTGTTTTCTCTCACTTAGTACACCTACCTATCCGGATTCCACACCCGATTCCTTAAGCACTTCCCTCCTTTTTCCGTCCCATAACAATTAGAGATCTCACCAGCTTTTAGTTGGTTGAAGCAGGGGGGATCATTGTATTCCCTTATTCCTTTTGGAATTGCCTGATGAAGGCAGGGGGAATCATTGTATTCCATTATTCCTTTTGGAATTGCCTGGTAGAGGTAGTGGGATTAAATATATTTTCACATTCCTTTTGGAATTGACTAGTGGTATCAGGTCTCTCAGAAAAAGAACATCTGACCGTTTGCCTGGGATGGCGTGGAGATCTTACAGCCCAATTCTTGACCGTCTTTGTCTGCCCGAGATATGGGTGACCCCTTCCAGTAGCCATGAGGACACAGACACATTAAGTGCCTAAGCCGAACGAGCCCCAATGAGGAAAAACCCCAAAGGGAAAAAAAAACCTCCATCGAAAGTAGTAGGGCTCCAAGAAGACAAGGGCAGAGACAATGGACCCAGCAAAGCACCACTGGAGACACAGTCAAGAAGGAAGAACTCCCCCAACAGGATCAAAGAGTACCAACATTAGCGTGGAACACACCAACAGGAGAATGGAACACACCAACAGGAGCGAAGAAGACCAACAGGAGCATGGAAAACACCAACAGGAGCAAAGAAGTGTTGCAACGCAAGGAAAAAGAAAATGCAACCCCTTTTAAAGCACCAGGACAGGAAGTTACATCTGAGAATGGTGCCACCATATTTGATTGAGAAGAAAACAATGCAA
Source organism: Calotriton arnoldi (assembly GCA_963921515.1). NCBI lineage: Eukaryota > Metazoa > Chordata > Amphibia > Caudata > Salamandridae > Calotriton > Calotriton arnoldi. Next base: position 35,038 of record CAWUFW010017602.1, read on the forward strand.
ACCAATGAAGAGGCCGCCATCATGGATAGAGATATGGAAAAAACCCTTGAACCTCCCTAGGGATTCTGGGAAGGAGGACTATGGTGGTTTCCAGCGTGACCCCGGGGAGAGGATAGCGTGAGACAACACCAGCGGGCCGGAAGAAATGCTCATGGTTACTTGTGGCGGCCTGCCTGCATCCCCACAGCCCCGCGGGTAAGTGAAAGACACATGCCGGTCCGTACAGAGGGAAGCAGTTGGGTGGGGCATGTGCCATATCGTGGCCCATGGTATAACAGTATGCCCCCCTCCCCGGAGGTCCTGGGTTTGTCAGGAAACTGCTGAGAGTATCGTTAGAACAGGCCAGGGGCTTGAAGTGCAGAAGCATCTTCCCATGATTGTTTGCTGGGAGAATGATCCTTCCCATTGATCAAAAACTGCAAGTGATTCTTAAAGAAGCGGGAGTCACAAATGTCTTGAACTTCATATTCAAGCGCATCATTTACCAAAATCCAACGTGGCTGTGAATAGACACAGCAAAAGGGATCCTTTACATAGGGTTTTAACTGAGAGGAATGAAACATTGGGTGTACCTTCCAAGAAGGGACAACTGACCCGGAACACCACCAGATTAATTATATGAACAATCTTGAACGGTCCATAGAACCGTGGTTTGAATTTGTTTAAGGACAGGTGGGCAGGTAGAAATCCAAACCTTGTCTCCAACCTGATACACAGGAGATCGAAGCCAAAGAGCATCAGAGGAGACTTTTCTCTTACGCTTGGATTCCTATAAATTAAAGACAATTTAACGCCTAACAGATTGAAGGTGATGAAGAAATGTGGCAGCAACAAGAACTAAAACAGATCCCTGCAGGCCTGAAGGGAAGGTTCGAGGATGAAGTCCATACAGACAAAAAATGGTGTAGTCTTGGATGCACTATGAACTAAAAATATTATAAGAAAATTCAGCAAGAGACAAAAAGGTGAACCGGTCAATCTGAGTAGAAATGCAAAAACTTTGGAGGTATTGTTCTAGACTCTGGTTGAGACGTTCTGTCTGGCCATTGGTTTGAGGATGGAAACCAGAGGACAATGCAACCTCGATGTGCAGAGGCTTGCAATTTTTTTTTTGAAAACCAAAATATATACTGGACCTTGATCAAATGCAATTAACTGGGGAAGGCCGTGTATGTGAAATATTTTGTGTATAAAGACTTGCTGTAGCTGACGCCAATTTTTTCAGAGGAGTAAAATGTGCCATCTTGGAAAAGGAATCCACTGTTACCATTATGACTCGATCCCCTCAGAAGGGGTGTAATGCTGCAATGAAGTCAGTTGATATGGTGTGCCAGGGTACAGGTGGAATGGGTAAAGGATGTACCAAACCTAAAGGCTGGGTATGAGAAGGTTTACTTTGGGCATAGATTGGACAAAGGGTGACATATTGTTCTGTGTCGCTACATACAGAAGGACACCAAAGGATCAAAGTATTAACTCTGAGGTGGAATTGGCACCTCGATGACCAGCTATGGGGTAGTCATAGCATATTTTAAGAACTTCAAGTTGTAAACTTTCAATAGGTATAAAGAAAGCCTTGCCTTTGAAATAGTACTTGTCTTGTTTTTGGATCTGTTCAAGTAAAGCACTCCATTTTTCCATTGTAATCATAGAATAACTGGATAGTACTCTGTCCAGGAAAGGTTGTGCAGCTCCAATGACACGTTGAGGTGCTAAAATATTCTGATCAAAGGTGGTCGATAATTTAGGATATATATGGGAAAGAACGTCAGACAAGACGTTCTTGAAGCAAGGAATATAACTGATGGTGAAATCAGACCGGTTGAAAAAAATAGGTCCATTGTGCCTGGCTACTGTTCCTATATTGCATGCTTGTGAAGACACTGAAGATTTCAGTGGTCTGTCATAATTTCGAAGGGTTCTCTTGTTCCCATTAGGAATTGTCTTCACTCACTACAGGCCAACCTCATGGCCAAGAGTTCCGGTTCTATTAATAGAGTTCAAAATCAGGAACTCCCAGTCCTTTGTCTGTCGGCCTCAGCAGTATGCACAAAGCCACTCGGTTTCATCGCCCATCTCAGACTAATTCCCCTAGCATGGCATTCAGGGTTCGGAACCAAACTTTTGAGATCCATACTGGCAGGTTTGCAAAAAAGTATAGGACCCTCTGTAGCATGATGATTTTAGTTAGGGCTACCAGGGCCAGACTGAGAACGCAAACCAGCCCTGGCAATTAAGTCGGACCGCCCTCAAGTGGGGGGGGGGCGGGTCAGTGCTGGTAGAAAACACTGCTGATGCTTTTGTTACAACGGGCCAATATTGCAGCACTGCTGCAAAACCGGCCCCCAGTAAAAACATTGCCCCCCATCGGTCCAAAACTGGCCCCCACCCTTCCAGCCTACTGAGAAAACGCCCAGTGCCCTCTACGGCCAGTCTTGCCCTGGTGCCATTACAGGGATATGGAGCATCTGCCAAACGTAATGTTACCCTTTTGTCCCCTGATCGTGCCACCTAGATTTACCTCTATCATATCTGAGTCCACGTGGTATACTCTAAACCCCAGGTACGTAAAGGTCCTAGATGCCCCTTGTATTCCGCTCCGCTCCACCGATCCCGTGGGTAAGCAAGGTCTGGCGACACCGGGAATGCAAATGTATTTTGCCAGTTAGTGCGCAACCTGGAGACATTTCCAAAGTCTTCCAGTAAGTCAACACACCATGGGATGCCCATCTGATCCTCTCGCAGATAGAGGCGCATGTCACCTGCATATAATGAAACCACGTGTTCACAATCATGGAGTGAGATCCCCCTTTTACGGCCCTCATTATGCACCATGCACGCAAAAAGGCTCAACCACCATGGAAGTAGGGGTGATAGCGGTCAGCCCTGCCTTGTGCCTCTATGGACAACAAAAGGGTCCGAAATGCAGCACCCCATGCGCACCCGTGCCTGCGCACCCATGTAGAGCAGCCCCACTTACCTACCACATCCCTCCCCCAGTGCCATCTTTGACATGTGTCAAACGCTGTCCTGCTATCTTGCAATATTACCACTGCCGCTGTGTGGAGGGCCCGAGGTGTTTCAGACAGGAAGCGGTATAGGCGGCGTATGTTGAATGAGATGTTACGCTTGGGGATAAACCCGTTTTGATCCTCTTGTGCTAGGGTGGGAAGGTAGGGCAATAAGCGGTTGGCCAGGACCTTACAGAGAATTTTATGGTCTAAGTTTAACATTGATAAAGGCCGGTAGCCCGCCACACCCATAGAGTCCCCAGAGGGCTTGAGCTTCCCTTGTTGTCGCCGGCAGGGATACAGAGTCTAACACATTTGTATACATCTCAGCTGGTTTCGGAGCTAGGCAAGATGTAAAGGTTTGAGAAAACTCAGCTGGGAGGCCATCCATGCCTGGGGTCCTACCGGATGGCAGCTCTTTAATGGCTGCCCGAATCTTGAGTCTGTAACTAGGGCTCCAATTGATGCCTGGCTCTTTGCCGCCATCCGCAGCAGTGTCACCCTTGCTAGGAAGGCATCCAGTGCCTTCCCCCGCACCGGGTTCGGGTCTCCCGTATAGCTCACGGTAGTGGTCTGTGAATGCTGCTAGTATCTCTTGTTGCGTAAACAGCGTGTCTCCATCTCAGATTTAACTTGGGTGACAGGGCCTCCCCTACTGTCCATGCATACTAGCCATGACAGGACTCTGCCCTCCCTTCCTCCCTCCGTATGAGCCACAGTTAGGTAATCATGCCGCTTCAGCGAATAGAGCTGTTCCGATGTCCTGTTCTTCCAGCAGCGGCGGCCAAATCTGCGGCTCGTCCGGTAGCTCGCACTCCAACTGGTGCATGCTGTCCTTCAGTGCGTCAATTCTGCTCCGAGTGTCTTTTCCGCCCCCACGACTGACTAAGGCAATAGTTGCAGGTCACCACTTTAAAAGTGGCCCATTCAACGTTGGTGTTGGTATGGGAAGCATTGTGGATGTTGGACTGAAAATACTCCACTGTCATCTCACCCATAGGGTCTCGGAACGTAGGCTCGTGCAAATGATAAGGCTGCAGGCGCCAGGTAGGATTGAGCGCCCTAAGCCTGTTCCACTGTATTTTGCCTAACAACGATTTATGGTTAAATACATGGCCCAGATACTCTGCACCAATGGTCTGTGAGGTCAGATCCCTGGTACAAATCACTCTATCAAGCACACATGCAGGTCTTGCACCAGGGAATAAAAAGAGTATTCTCTACCGCCCTCATTCGGCAATCCCTGCATATCCAACAAGCCCTATTTAGTCCCCCAGTCCCTGAAACCTTGTGCCAGTCATGCCGCTGGGGAATCTTGGAGGGAAGGGACATATCTATCCAGGGTGATATGTGCTACACAGTTATAGTCTCCCCCTATTAGTAATGGCATGTCAGGGTCTGCTGACAAGACCTGGGAAAGGGCGTCTAAAAAGTGTGGCTGTCTAACTTTTGCAGCATAGACACTCACCACCGTTATCTTATGCCCATTGAGATGGCCGGTTAGGATTACATATCACCCGTCCTGGTCTATGTGTGTCGCCGCCATCTCAAAAGGGACCTCAGGTCACACCACACCATAGCCCCCCCTAGAGAACGCAGACTAGCCCGTAGCATAAATCTGTCCCCTCCACTATTGTTGAAGTTTGGTCACCTCACCCCTGGTTAGGCGGTTTCCTTAAGGAGCACCACATCCTCCCCTCTGCAGTGCAGGAACAACAGCACCTTGTATCTCTTAGCCAGTCGGAAGTCCTCTGACATTCCTGGTTAAGAAGGAGTAAGTCATCACTTTATTGATCCCAGGACGATATTGAACCAATCTTGCAGCCACACCACCATGTTCATGCCCTCGCAACACACCAGGTCGCTACTCATATGAAATCTACATCACAGGCTCACCACTCACATCAGTAAAAGGAAACCATTGTACATGTCAAAACTGGGTAAAAACACTGTAATCAATCCTAACTACCCCACCCAGGTCAAAGTGGTAATGGCCCTCTGCCCAAAACAGTAAATATCAAACAGTAGTTCATAGCCAATCCCTGACTCCTCTGCGACGAGAAAGGGGCATTTACAAGGGGCGGTTGCCACCATAGCTGCAGAAGAGGCCACTCCCGATCCACTCATCAGCATGCATGGAGCCGCCAGGTGCAAGTTTTGTTCAAACGAGTAGTGCAACTCAGCACCTTGGTTCTGTTACAGTGTGACACCATAGCATTTGTTACGGTGCAGTTCCCAGAGCACTTTGATAGCCAAGTCTTGCAGATCGTCCGCCAGCCTGGGGCTTAAATGGGGTCCTTCTGAGAGACCCTCCAAGACATCATCCGAGTCAGCACTGTCTAAGGAAGTGCCATTGCGGCATGTCTCTGAGCTCAGTCCTGCCAAGGTCCCAAAGGAGCCAGTCATGTTGATTGCTGCTGCTCTCTCCCGGTCTGCCTGTGCCTTAGTGGGGTGCATCCCTCGGGTGCCCGTGCACCTTCTTCTCCACTGTTGTTTTGGTCTCAATGGTCCTGTGTGCACTTCCTGCCTGGTTTTGTGCTGCTCAAACCAATCCCATGCCTCAGTTGTGCTGCTGAAAATATGACTCGGTCATCAACAATGACTGGGAGGTGTGCCGGGAAGAGGCGCGCACAACGTATATGTTGGACCTGGCCCTCTCTGCAGCATCACCCCCAAGCCTTTTGCCTTAAGCCTCCACTTTTTGCTGAATTCCTTTTTTGCTGGCCTTAGGACTCTGTGCACTTAACCACTGCTAAACAGTGCTAAAGTGCTTGTGCGCTCTCCTTAAAACATGGAAAAATGGGCTTATACCCAATTGGCATATTTAATTTACTTGTAATCCTAGTAAAGTGGTGCTACATGCACCCAGGGCCTGTAAATTAAATGTTACTGGTGGTCCTGCAGCACTGATGGTGCGACCCACTTAATTAGCCCTTCAAATAATGTCTCAGGCCTGCCATTACAGAGCCTGTGTGTGCAGTTTACACTGCCATTTCTACCTGGCAAAATAAACCTTTTGCCAGACCCAAACCTTCCTTTTTAATACATATAAGTCACCCCTAGGTTAGGCCCTGGACATCCGAGAGGGCAGGGTGAAATGTATTGAAAAGGTAGAAGATGTACATTTTGGGTTTTACATGTCCTGGTAGTGAAAAATTCTCAAATTAGTTTTTCACTACTGCAAGGCCTATCTCTCCCATATGATAACATTGGAGTTACCCTATTACATTGTATAAGTGTAATTTCCAAATGGGAAGAGATAACCAGTTCATGTTTGCTATCTTTGCAATTGGTGTGAAAAGCCCTGTTTAGTGGTGAAGCTGGATTTTTTATCACAATTTCAAAAATGCCACTTTTAGGAAGTTGCCATTTTTCTGCCTTTATCCTTTTGTGCCTATAGCCTGGTCTGAGTCACATGGCTAGGTATAGCTGACAGGCTTTGTGAATTCCTCCCAGACAGTCACACAATAGACGGATTCAGTGTGCCTGAGTGGGACGTCTGCTGGCAGGATGGGGGGCCAGAGCTAGGCACAGCCCTCACTTACTCCTGAATAGCCTATGCTCTGCCTTCACACAATATTGTCCCTTCAGCCAGCTTGGAGCCAGGAAGGGGAGGCAGGAAATTCAATCGACTTCAAAGCCACTATCTAGAAGCTTCTCCCACCTTCCAGAACCATGGCATCAAGGTATAAAAGAAGGACCTCAGACACCAACTCTTCTGTACACTTCTGGACCTGTAGAAACTCTGCCAGGAAGAAGGACTGCTGTGCTACTACAGGCCTGCCCCTCTGCTGGACTGCTGCTCTAAATGAACTACTGCCCTGTTGTGCTGACCTGCTGCCTGCCTCCCTCTTGCCTGGGAAAGAAGACCTGGACATGCAACTTCATCTTGAACCCAGGACCCCAGAGTGACTCCAAGGGCTAGTCTGTTGGCCTTATGATCTAAGCCACAGGGACATGACAGGCTCCCCAACAGCTCCTGGATCCGTCTTCAGTGAGTTCCTGACTCCCAAGTTGTACCTCTCAGTTCCTGGAACTATGGTGTGGCACATGAGGTCTTGAAATCAAGCTTTTGGGTTCTTTGCAACTGCGAACAGTATAATTTGCACAAGAACCTTGCCACGTGCATCGAAATCAGCGTGAACTGCCACCAGTCCGTCTCTATGCACAGCAAGCATTGATTGCCTTGGAGGACCATGAACGCGAAGCTCCGGCTCGTCCATCTGCGATGCTCGGCCGGCTCTTTGCGCCACACCGACCACCACCAGCAATGCTCTCCTTGCTCCCCGCGATCCTCTCCAACGCGAACGGGACTATTGGCACAAAAACTTGAGAAGGTAAAACTTCAGCGGGAGTAATCTGGGACTGTATCTGACCCGTGCTGTATCACAGTTGGCCTGAACGTTTGACTTTGACCCGGTCCACCGTGACCAGATATCTCTGGTTGGCTCTTTATGCTTTTAGGTGCTATTTTACAGTTTAGTCTTCAAAAAAATCATAACTCCGGTTCTACTGATTGGATTTTTGATGTTTAGTCTTGTTTTATTTATTAAATTAAGCTCTAATTGTCTAGCCAGGTTTGGGAGATTTTTGTGTGGTGTTTTCTCTGTTTTACTGTGTGGAGTGTTGCACAAATACTTTACACAGTGCCTCTAAGTTAAGCCTGACTGCTCCTTGCCAAGCTACCAGGGGGTCGTGCACAGGTTAATTTGGGGGTTATTTGTCACTTATCCTGACTAGGACTGTGGTTGCTGCTTGACCAGGGCTCACCCCCCCAGTCAACCGGTAGCCTGATTTCTAGCAGTATATCAGCCTCCTGCAGCTCCTTTTTGATTGCTAGGAAGGAGGATCTTGTTGCTAGGTTACACGTTTGTAGTCAATGGAGGCGTTTTCTAGGCTGAAGCATTTAGCCTTCTGGGCTCATTGGAGAATGGCAGTCTTTATAGTGCAGCAGGCGGGCTACCACCAGAAGATAGATGCGACCCCAGTAGGCGGCTGCCTCGCAGTTAGCCTATACTCCCTTTCCAGGGCAAAGAAGGGTGACAGTCCTCAGGGGCAACCTCTCGGGACAACCAGTCCTCCAGAAAGGCAACCATATCAGTCCCTTTCAGCTTCTCAGGGAGACTCACGATTCTAATGTTGTTGCACCCACCGAGCTCCTCAGCGTCCTCCTCCAGTCTGTCCAGGATCTCCACCCTCCTTGTAAGGTCAGATACTTTGTCCAGCAACCCTTGCATGTTTGGGCACAGCACCTCTATGGCCACTTAAGCTCCTTTCACTTTGTCTGCAAGTTTACAATGATCATCGCGGAGAATCCCCAGGTACGCCAACACTTTATCAACCTTAGTCTCCAGGATCTCTCGGGAGGCATTAACTGCATTGAGGATGAGGTCTAATTTGGCCTGTGGAACCGAGGGTCAAGGCTACACATGGGGCAGCTCCCCCTCTGTCCGAGTATTGGTTTCTGCCTGCAGAGTTCCACACAGCTCATCTTTCTCACCCCCAAAGATGTCCCTAGTTGTCTTCTTACCTTCCATGCTGTTTTAAAGATGCCTTCTCAGGGGCTGCCGATGTGGGAGGACCGCAAACATCCTCGGCTCATCGTCCTGTCATCGCCATATCACCGGGCCATTGACAATGGGGTGTAAGGGGGGGCAAACGCCAATCCTTACCCACAAGGCAGTGCACTGTCACTCCCGCTCTTCTTCTGCACCGCCCCACGGGGAAGTACACCATCTGCAATCCAAATGGCAGCCTCCTCACGGCCTCTGAAGCACCGGAGGCCATCAGGGCCTCTCCGTGTGATCTAGCATCTGCCAGCCCATCATATAGTCTGACTCCAGCTGCAGCGCCAGATGCCTCCATTCACCAGGCAGCACTTCTCTCTTCCCTCCCCATCTGGCCTCCCAGCAGCTTATAGAGCGCACTCACATATTATTCAATGTTATGAGAAAAATTAGATGTTAGAAGAAACGTGCATCAGGTAGCATGCTCCTACAAAAGTAGTACGTTCTAATGTATAGCTTCATAATTAACGTGTACAACTTGTGCTGGAAAGTGTAACAAATGCAATTCGTTTACAGGTCTCATTAGTGAATGTGATTCAATGATGTATTAATTGTGTTAAACGCTTTTCTAGGTTAATAATGTAGATGCAAGACACGTATTAATGTAATTAAGAAACTTTTTATGTAATGCTTAACATACACAATTTTGTGAATTCATTATTTTAGCCTAAGTCGTAGGCCCGAGTTTGCAGCACATTGTAAAGTCCTTATGTCTGAAATGAATGTTTAAATTCTCATGTGAGTTCGTTGAATGCTTTCTGTCTCACGTTTGCATTTCAAGTGGACAATGTTGTTAGTGAAGAGTAGGGGTATTGTTCTATTAGACAAGGTTGCGGAATGAAGGAGTAATAGTTAGCCTGGCCTGAGAAAGATAAGGTGGAGGGAGGTGTTTTCACACAGGAGAAGGAGAGAAGACCAAGGATGTACTGCTACGAAGGGGCGTATAAGGAGAAGGCCGTGAAGAGAGTCAACATCATGGAAAAGTTTGTGACTGAGCCCATTGTACAGTACGTGTCAGAAAGGCATCATGGGATATTTACAGACTACGAATTTGAATATATGATGCATCATAGAGAGGGACAGATACCCCATTCCTGCTTGCCATCTTGACAGAGAGCATCTGAGTGCTATTTGGCTTACCTCTCTTTGTTTGTGGCTTCATGCCTCAGACCCATCTTATGTTGGAGTGACTTCTTAGGAAGGCTCTGCCTGCTGACACCTTTTCTCTTGAAAACCCTTTGTTCATATGATAATTTAGGGATGCCACCTACAGAGTTAGAGTAGGGATAGCTGGAACTAGATGCTGTATACAGAAGAAGTGCCAATGCACGGGGACTTGAACTTTTGCTTTCTCATCTCATGCATAATTGTCATCGAACGTATCGTTCTTTCCATGCTTTGCCATGTGAACCTTTTCAGAAGGTTTGGTTTTCTTCTGTTTCCCCTGTATTTTTATACTCTCAAGCTAAGATTTGTGTATGTCCAACTATTTTTGAATTTGTAATAAACTTGACTAACCTTCGATTGGTTGTCGATTTGGGTTCTTGTGTAGCCATGTGGGTTATACTGAATTTAAACTGATTTACAGCCCTTTACTTCCCTCTATGCTTCAATGCTGCTAAATAGAACCATCAGAAGACCGACACTGGACTGGAACTGAGCAGGTGGGCCCAGGCTCTTTCAGTTGGTAGCAGAGTTGGATGGTTAGCACATGAAGTGAGGGGAGAATCTAGAACCCAAATATAGAACAGTCTAGAGCCCTGACCTAAAAAGTTCCCAGGTGGAGCCCTAATGATCATGAACTGGAGAAGAGAGAGTCTGGCAATGTGCGGCGAGAACAATGGTGGAAGGAGGAGTGAGTATTAATAGGGTATGTGAAGAGCGTGTCAGATTGCGGTGATGATTTGATTGTATGATGTCTTGCGTAGTTGTCCCGAGAACTGAGTGAATGTGGTTGTTGGGTCTAATGTGATCCAAGGAGTTGATTTATGGTTATTGGCCCCGAAGTGGCATAAGATCCCAGGATATTTAAGGTGTAGAAGACACCAAGATTGTGATTGTCTGCTGCAGAGTTGAGGGATCGTCGGGAGACATCGTCGATAGTCCCACCTAAGACAGGCAAATGTGTGAATGGGACAAATGTGAACCGTGTAGAAGACCTCATGCGCAGAGGGTAAACTGTATTGATTCAGGTGAATATCTGCTGGTCGAGGTATCGCCGTAAATGTGTATTCTTGTATGAGTGTATCTCTATTTTCTTTCAGAAAGGCAGACAATTACAGATAATAAGATTATTGTTGAGGAAATACGCAGAGAGAAATTGTGAAGGAGGGTGAGCTGCTGCAAGGAGTGAGGGTGACGTCAGTTTGCGCAGCGCTGGGATAGGTTGGTTGGTGCAACACAGCGCTGGGATTGGTTGACGATTTTTTATTACATCTGAGGTGTTTGAGATTGCATCGTAGTACTATTTAATTCAAATCGTATTTTGATTGTTGAGTTCTATAAACAGACAAAATCATGCGATACAAGTTTCGAAGGGGATAAGAACATTATTACAAGGGTGGGTGAAGAAGCGCCACCAGAAGATACACCAGCTCATTATATGGCAACAAATGTAGTACTCCATATTATTATTTGGCTCCAAATGGACACAAGATCACTGTTATTGTTAATTGAGATTTATAAAGCGCATATCACCGGCAGGTCTCTAAGCCCTAAAGAGAGAGTAGCTATTGCCCACCCCAGTGATTGACTATTGGTCTCTAGTCAATGTGTGTGAATTATGCCCAGGCTTCTGTGAAGAGGAGGGCCTTCAATTTTTTCCTGAAAGGGAGTAGGGATTTTTCCTTACGAAGGTATCCTGGCAGCTTATTCCATAGCTGTGGGATCAGGACCGAGAATGCTCGTCCTCCTTTGGTCGTTGTGTTGAAACGTGGGCAGGCCAGTTGGCCTGCCTCTGATGACCGGAGAGTACGTCCGGGTACGTAACTCTCCAGATGCTCCTTGATGTAGACTGGAGCCTGGCCATAAAGGGCTTTATGGGCGATGCAGAGGCCTTTAAACCTGGCTCGCTGCTTGACGGGGAGCCAGTGAAGCCGTTGCAACAGAGGTGTGGCCTGTGCCCATCTAGGGAGCTTGAAGATCAGCCTAGCTGCATCAATCATAGCTACTTGCAGCTTGCCCAGTAGCTTTTCGGGTAATCCAATGTAAAGCGCATTACCATAGTCTAGGTGGGACACGATCAGTGCGGTCACCACCGTCCACAGGGTAGGGAAAGAGAGGAGGGGTGATAATTTCCTCAACTGTCTCAGCAGGCCTACGCAGGTCCCGACAATGGAGGACACTTGGTTAGACAATGTGAGTTTGTCGTCTACTTTAATGCCTAGGCTTTTAACGACTGGGGCTGGGGTAGGAGTAGCCCCTAGCTCCGGTGGCCAGAAGAGGTTAGACCACGGGGTGTTTCCCGTGGTGATGGCTAGAACCTCAGTTTTCTCTGGGTTAACTTTGAGTGAATTAGCTGTCATCCAGTTGACCACGTATCTAAGAATGTTTTGCACGCATAGGTGTGCTTGAGACGTGTTGTCAATTTGAAGAATTAGCTGGGCATCATCGGCGTAGTTGAACACCTGGCAGTCCATACGTGCTCGGGCCCCCACTAATGGTCTGAGATAGCTATTGAACAATAGTGGGGATAGAGCTGACCCTTAAGGGCCTCCACATGTTAATGTCCCCCCATCTGGAACCTTTGCGTCCGGGCTGTCAGGAAGGAGGCGATCCATTGATAGGCCCTCCCGCTAATGCCCATATTTCCAATTCGTGTCAGGAGTTGGCTGTGGTTTTACCACTAAAATTTCCACGCCCTCTAGGTTCTCTCCGGCGAGCTTTTCTACCACTAGACATTTGTTATAGAGTAGTGCAACCCCTCCCCCTCTTTTCCCCTCTTGTCTGTTGTGCCATAGGGCATCATACTTTAAGGGTAGTGCTGCTACGATGTCTGGACCTGAGCAGTCATCAAGCCAGGTTTCTGAGATTGCTAGGATGTCAGGGGTTTCCTCCTGAAGGAGGGTGAAGATCTCTAGGCTATGCTTCTGGAGGGAGCGAGTGTTGAGTACTGTAGCCTTTAAATCCCTGGGGCTTACTGACCCTGTGCTCTTAGAGACATATGGCTGTGCAGCCCTGCTCTCTCCTTCCCACTGCTTGGTAAGCAAATTTTCAGATATGAGTGTGTCTTCCACCTGTTCCTCCAGGGGGGGAGCTCTGTGTTTTAGTGCCAACAGCTCCTCCATCGAGTAGGACTGGATTTGACCAGGGTTCCTGGCCCCTGGTCCCGGTCGGATGCGGACGGGCGCAGACGGGCTTGCCTTAGGCGCGCCTTTGGCGCGCCAGCGGTGGGCCCGCTGCGCGCGTCCGCTCCATTGCGTTAATTATGTCCTCCTTCGCCCCTCCCTGCTGCCAATCAGCCCTGCCAAGCAGCTGTGTATCCCTCAACCACTAGACCGTGTAGAAGCGGCGGAAGTGGTGGGGAATGGTGCCTCGACCGGGAACCCACCCAGTATGTGCTTCAAATTCAGATCAAAGTAAGTGCTTCAAATTCAGATTCAAACAGTACTTTAGACAATTTAAAAAGAATAATTTAAAAGAATTATGGCAGTTTTAAAAGACCAATGACTGCTTTACCGCGCATGTTTCACATGAGTGGTTAAGCGCGTCTCTCACTGTGAAAGAGGGGGCATTGGCATTTCCACACTATGGCACTTCCAAGTTAGAGATACTTAACCAGTTGAGGGGAGTGATGCATGGATGCGTGCGGCTCATGCTAGACAGAGACAACACTATCAAGGAAGGATGAAGAAAAGAATGCGAGCTTACCAAGAGGCACAGTGGTATACTAAGTTAAAGAGATGGAGGGAAGATATGTTCGAGTCAGAGAGATTATATCCTGCGTTGATGAGAGATGAGGATGCAAGAGATAAGGGGGAAAAGGAAACAGGTGGAAACAATGACAGTGATACTGATGATAGCCTGTTGGATGGACTAATGGCAGAATGTCCGACCCCATATAGTCCACTACAGGATGAGAGTGGGAGAACCCCTGAGGAGATGGTCAGAACTGGGAGCGTATCAGCACCGATAGCCTTAGGCCCTGGTATTGTGGGAAGGATATCAACAGAAGCGAGGTTAGCAGAATGGTGAGAAGAGGCAGGAAGAGAGGCAATAGGGAACTCGGATCACACTAACCCTAACAATGCTGCTTCGAGGTTACTGGAAGCTCTTACGGTACCGGTCACAATTGGTCCTATTGTCCCCATAAACGATCAGAGTTTAGTGGGGAATAAAAGTCAGTGACAGCATGAGGGCATTGAAGGAATATCGCGAGGGACATTACCAGATAGTGTGGGGGAGGTTTATTCCGTTGGCTCCTGTAAACTCGAGTATTCCGTATGGAGCGATGGCAGACCCTTCAGTAGATCAAAATAATTCTCATGTGAAGAGGCCCCTACCCGCGAGAAATACTGATCCAGACTCAACAATGTGGAGAACACTTCCCAAAGTACAAAGTAGCATGCATTGGGAAGAAGACGCACAACAGGAAACCTCCGGCAGTCAGCACATTTTTGATGTTTCAGACTTAGAATCATGGCTTAGAGATCACTGAAATCTCAAAACATGGGGGAATCTCAGGGTCTTGTAATGCCAGTACCCCAACCCCCAATGATATTGCAGGCAAATAGAACGTATCATCAGATGCCTCTAATGGAATCCGTTGATGACTTCGGTTTGGACTTGTCCTTATGACGGTGCCTGAGGGGGAGGAAGACTGTGCACTTGGCGCAGTCTTGGAGGTAGACCAGAGAGGGCCCTACATTGATACTGATGTTGATGGGCATCCAATAACATTCCTAATCGATACTGGTGCAACCCGCTCTACTGTAAGAACAGCAGAGGCCCCCACCTACCCCTCTGGGGAAAATCAATCCAAGTTGTAGGAGTTGCGAATAAGAGAATGTCTAACCCTCTAACTGAAGAGATCTGTGAAGATTGGGTCCTTTGAGGACCAACACCAGTTTGTGGTGTGTGACTCGAGCCCATGTTTATTGGGTTGTGACTTGCTGTGTAAATTGAATTGCACCATATACTGCACCCCGAAGGGAATATAATTGCTAACGAATGATGAGGATATAGCGTTCAAACTGGTGAATCATTTGTATGTTACCATGTTTTCCCAGTTGACGGTGGAAGATATGCCTATAGACCTGAGGGACACTGTCTCAACGGTGGTGTGGGACTTCACAGGGGAAGATATAGGACTTATCAAAAGCATACAGGTTAAGCCAAATGCTGAATTTCCGAGAACCCCACAGTATAATTTGACCCCTGAAACTGTGGCGGGTATTACACCTGTGATCAACTCCATGATTGAACAGGGCATCTTGAAGGAGATCCTGGGGAGTCCATGTATTTCTCCTATTATGGGCTTGCAGAAGCCTAGCAGCAAGTACAGTGTTGTTCAGTATCTCCGAAGGATTAATGACATTTTGGTCACTTGTTGTCCTGTGGTACTGAATACATCAGTGATACCGTTTCAAATCCCATGTGAAGCTGAATGGTTCACGGTTATTGACCTCTGCCAAGCTTTCTTCTCAATCCCACTGCATGAGGAGAGCCAATTTTTATTTGCTTTTGGGCTGGGAAACCGTGTCATATCTCACAAAGGTATACAGAAAGTCCATCCATCTTTAACTAGATTTTGAAGAAGACTCTAAAATCCCTAGTCTTATCCCACAATTTGGTTCTGGTTCAATACATCGATGATCTATTGATTGCCTCTAACTCAAGAAAGGCTTGCAGAGATTATACCATTGCATTGTTGAACCAGCTGGCTGACAGTGGACATAAAGTGTCCCCAAGCAAACGTCAGTATTGTCTGCAGGAGTTACAGTACTTGGGACATCAAATTGAGGAAGGCAAGAGGAAGGTGTCACCAGAAAGAGTATCGGCGATCATGCAAATGAACCCGCCGCACACTGAAAAGGAGGTCAGGATCATTCTGGGAATGGTCGGCTGTGTGAGATCTCTGTCACGATTTGACTCCCGGTGACTGGTTGCTCATAAAAATACATGTGAGGAAGAATTGCCTAGAGCCCCCCTGGAGTGGTCCATACCAAGTGATATTGGTGACTACGACTGCTGTAATGTGCGGGGGAGTACCGAATTAGGTTCATGCCTCTCACACGTGAAGAGTACCGAACCCCTCTGAAGAAACAGCTCCTCTGTCAGAAGAATTGACGGACGTGACCGGAGGGTCACCACAGGGAATAAGCCAAGCTGCAGAGGGATCGGCAGAGGCTGAACAAGACTTAGAGCAATCTAAGGGGGGGTCCAGTTGGACAAGATACTGACGCCGCTTCAGAAGGAGAGAGAACAGTGGTGTCTGAGCAAGAATTTGACCCTGACGAAGGCACCAGTGAAGGGAAGAGGCAAGTGCAGCCGAAATCGAGATAAGACCTGAATGAGACTTGGCCAGAAAGGGAACAGAGGAGGAATCTGAGACTTGCATCAGAGAGAGAGCTTGCACCAATTGTTGAAACGTCCAAATCCAAACAAAGTCAGACTGAAGGTGAGAGACGGAGTTCGAGGAGGTCCAAGAGAGTTTGGGTGTATTGTCGAAAGTACTCTTCTCCTGAGTGGACCTACCTGGCTGCCAATGCCGATGAGGGCGAGTTCCGGGACATCAGTGCTGATAATTGGAGCCATTTTGAAGATTCCAGGGACTGATGTGCATGCTCTTCTTTCATTGTCTGTTCCCTACCCACCAAGGTTGATTGGCCTACTAGCTCTGATTCTGAATGATGCCACTTTTTCTCCTTTGGGCATAGAACCAGTGTCGGCAGAAGAAGCACAGTTGAGGGCTAATCTGTTGAAACTTATTGAAGAACAACTAGGTTCAAAGCTTATTACAGATGTTGAATGAACATTGATGAACTTTGCTAAAGGTGATTCAGAAGATTACCTAGACCCGAGTGGACGGAGAATGAAATTAGGGATTACACCTAGAAGAAGATGGAGTAGGGTTAAGGAAGTCTTATGAACTGGTGTACATAGAAAGATAAAAAGTAAAATTAAAAGAAAAAGGACAGAGGGAGAAGTGTTCAAGACCCGTTTAAGAGACTTTTGCATTTCCTGCGTTGTTCGAGAGGAACCTAATGGAGAAAAGAGACTCTGTCTTCTGTTTTCTCACTCAAATTTGGGGTCTGAATCTGCTTTAGAATGGAGTCTGGAAATCTGAACTGTAGGCGCAAATGTATCATAGGAACACTTATAACCATTGTAGTGGTAGTGATAGTGGTACAAATAGTAGAGTCAGTTTCTAGGTCTTCGGAGGAGGGACCAACGGTTGGTGTCCCAGAGGTAGTTACCCCTATGCCAGGGGTTACGAAAAGAGGTTCTCTAGGATCAGACAAGGATTTTGCTGCTCAAGGAGAACATCTCCCTGTAGATTTGTCCAAGGGGGATTACACCCTTAACGCTTATGCTAGGCTTTTGTATGAGTATGTAGACACCATGGAAGCTAGAGATTGCTATGTTTGCATGCAGTTACCCACATCAGTAGAGGAAGGCATCACCTATCATCACTTACCTGTGACTTACGGAATCAGCTGTAGTTTGCTCCTTAGCATGTTTTACAAGAAGGACCCCTATGAATATTATTTTTCCAACTATGATGCAGTGCTATCTGAAGTGCCAGTTTATAAACACTTGAACAATTATGATACAAGGAAGACAATTGAAATGGTAGGGAATTACTTTGTGCCCACTGCTACGTTAGACACTGCTTATGCCCATAGACATAACTTGACTTGTATATTAACTGAAATCGAGAAGAAGTTCATAGATCAAGTAGAAGATAGATATAGAGTTGTAGTTAGAGAAGGGAATAAACCTTACAAATCTCCTCATGGGACGAAGGAAGAGTTAGATCACGTGCCGCAGGGAGTTCAGGGACATTACCTTTGGATTGGCAACACAGAGGGTGACTGTGCATTCAGTAGGCTGAGGGTGGATATAGTTCCATGTTTGTGGGAAAGAGCAAGTGCAACCATATGTTCCTAGTCCATGGCCCATGGAAAATGTTTTTGGATTACACTGCATATATTATATCAGGAGTTTATTTTGTGGGTGGAAAGAAAGCATATCTGAGGCTACCTAGCAAATAGTACATGTTATCTAGCTGTGGTGTTTCTCAAGATATAGCATGTTGTGGATTTGGAGGACTTAAGCAGGGAAGTGAACCTTAGACAGAAGCGTGGACTGAGCGCCAGAGAAGTTGTGGGAGATATTTTCGGAGCCATGATACCCATTGTGGGAGTGGTGTTGAATTATGTCAAGATTAGAAAGTTGTCTACCATAGTTGATAAGCTATCTACCGACACTAATAGATCTCTGTTGCTTATAGATGGCAAGATGGTTTTGATCAGGGCTATGGTGATGAAGAACCGCCTAGCTTTAGATGTTTTGCTCGCAAAGGAAGGCGGAGTCTGTCAAATACTGAAGGTCCAACAGTGTTGTACTTACATCCCTAACAGGAGTAAAGACTTGCAGTGGTACATTAGTAACATAACAGACTTACAAGAATTGAGGGACTTAGCTAGGGAAGATGTTTGGGATAAGGTTGGACAAAGATTTGGTGCAGTTGGAAGGTGGTTTGCAAGTCTAGGTAGTGGATTGTTTGGTTATATTGTGCAGCCGATTTTGATTATTACCATCTGTATCATTATTAGGTTTCGCCTGCACAGTGCTTGTGCTGTGCTTGTGAAATCTCTTGTATTTAATATATCCTAAAGGGGACTCATCAGGTCCCATGACTAAATTACTCTGTTAATTCGTTTTTGTGTGGAACTCTGTTTTTTGTTAACTTCCTCTGGCTGCACGTATTTATAATACTTCTACTAAAGCTGTTCACACTGTTTAAGCCCCATTTAGTGTCAAGATGACATCTCTTCCCACTTTTTAAGCCCATTCACTGTCAAAATAAGATCCCTTCCCACAGAAGAGGCAGACAGCTTCTAACCATATTCTGGAATGCCTGGTTTTTATTACTTAATTGGGTAAAGCAGATGCTTTAGAACGTTTGTGGCATTTCCTTTTCATGCCCCAGTACATTTCTTTGCACTTTGTAAGCATTATCGGATTGATTTTTTCAACTTAATCTATTTGTTCACTATGATCAAGTTCTAAATGTTGTAATAAACATTGCGTGTTAAAAATAAAATTAATATACAAGAGCTAAGCTATATTTTACTACTAAACAGGCAGCCACAAGTGCAGTTACCTTGCAGACAGGGCCATGATTTAAATGGTGCAGCAGGTGCAGTGGCGCCGGGGCCACAAGTTGTAATAACCCAACTAAACACCACATATTACTATATTTTACTACTAAACAAGCAGTCACAAGTGCAGTTATCTGCAGGCAACAGGATCATTATTTAAATTGGTTCAGCAGGTGCAGTGGCACCGGGCCCAAAAGTTGTCAGAACTCCTCTAAACATCTAATATTGCTATATTTTACAACTAAACAGACAGTCATAAGTGCAGTTATCTAGCAAGCACTAGGCTCATGATTTCAATATTGCAGATGGTGCGGTGGAACCGGGACCAAAAGCTCCAGGCACCTGCTAAACACCTAATATCGCTATATTTTATTCCTAAAGAGGCAACCACAAGTACAGTTACCTTGCAGACAACAGGGTCATGATTTGAATGGTGCAGCAGGTGCAGTAGCACTGGGGCCCAAAAGTTGTCAGCACTCCTTTAAACACATAATATTGCTATATTTGACTACTAAACAGGCAGTAACAATTGTAATTACCTTGCAGTTAAAAGGGACTTGATTTGAATGGTGCAGCAGGTGCAGTGGCTCTGGGGTCAAAAGCTCTAGTGACTCCACTAAACCCAGATAATTGCTAAATTTTACTACTATAGAAGACAGTCACAAGTGCATTTATATAGCAGGCAACAGGGTCATGATTTGAATGGTGCAGCAGGGGCAGTAGCACCATGACCAAAAGCTCTAGGCACCCCACTAAACACCTAAGATTGCAATATTTTACTACAAGTGCAGTTACCTTGCAGACAAAAGGGTCATGA
The DNA here is from genome assembly GCA_963921515.1 of Calotriton arnoldi. Lineage (NCBI taxonomy): Eukaryota > Metazoa > Chordata > Amphibia > Caudata > Salamandridae > Calotriton > Calotriton arnoldi. The sequence goes on from CAWUFW010017602.1 coordinate 54,761, forward strand.
TTTGAATGATGCAGCAGGTGCAGTGGCACTGGGCCAAAAAGTTGTCAGAACTCGGCTTGATTTAAATGGTGCAGCACGTGCAGTGGCACCGGGGCCAAAAGCTATAGGGACCCCATTAAACACCAAATATTGCAATATTTAACTACAAAATAAGAGTCAGAAGTGCATTTATCTAGCAGGCAATAGGGTCATGATTTGAATGGTGCAGCAGGTGCAGTAGCAGTAGGACCAACAGCTCTAAGCACCCCAAAAAACACCTAATATTGTTATATTTTACAACTAAGCAGGCAGACACAATTGCAGTTATCTCGCAGTTAAAAGGGGCTTGATTTGAATGGTGCAGCAGAAGCAGTGGCACTGGCCTCAAAGTTGTCAGAACTCCTCTAAAGACATAATATTGCAATTACATCAATAAATTCTATTATTTTCCTTTTTCATTTCATTTTTCAAAATGTTGCTATTACTTACCCACACTATACCACTAGTAACAGCACAATATATTGCCTTTTTGTACATAAACAAGTCATAACACTTTCACAGACTTTCTGTAAGTTATATTGTACAACTACTCAGCAAGCTACAACTTACAACAAAAAAAGCTTATCATTAATCACATAGGAGAAACCTAATGCTTGTTTTGCTTGGTATGGTGAGAGGATATAAGTGGTATAGGGTGAGACAAAGGGAAAGAGTTCAGAGGGAAAAATGCAGAAGGATAGACAGGTTGCAGGACAACTATTACAATAATTTTAGACGTATGGAGAAGTTTAGACAAGAGAGGATGGCAACATTATCTGTGTAGATCGGTCCTTCTGATACATCGCTATCCTCAATGATCAGTAATAGGCTTATCTAATGAGATAGGATGATTTAACTTAACGTCATCAGAGGGGGGACTGATAGAGTGGAAAATTTGTATCCTATGTGGGGTACCTGTTAGGAGTGCAATGTAACCGCTTGTAGAGCGCACTCACATAATATTCAATTTTATGAGAAAAATTAGATGTTAGAAGAAACGTGAATGAAGTAACATCCTCCTATGAAAGTAGTACATTCTAATGTAGAATTTCATAATTAACGCGTGCAACTTGTGCTGGAAAGTGTAACAAATGCAATTCGTTTACAGGCCTCATTATTGAATGTGATTCAAAGTTGTAGGCCTGAGTTTGCAGCACATTGTAATGTCCTCGTTGCTGAAATTAATGTTTAAATTCTTATGTGAATTTTGTAGAATGCTTTCTGTCTCACGTTTGCATTTCAGGTGGACAACGTTGCTAGTGAAGAGTAGGGGTATTGTTCTAGTAGACAAGGTTGTGGAATGAAGGAGTTACAGTTAGCCTGGCTTGAGAAAGATAAGGTGGAGGGAGGTGTTTTCACACGGGGGGGAGGGGGAGAGCAGACCAAGGATAAACTGCTATGGAGGGGCGTACATGGAGTAGGCCGTGAAGAGAGTTGATGTCACGAAAAGTTTGTGGCTGAGCCCATTGAAGAGTACGTGTGAGAAAAGCATCATGGGATATTTTCAGACTATGACTTTGAATATATGATGCATCGTATAGAGGGACAGACACCCTATTCCTGCTAGCCTTCTTGACAGAGAGCACCTGAGTGCTCTTTGGCTTCCCTCTCTTTGTTTGTGGCTTCATGCCTCAGAACCATCTTATGGTGGAGTGACTTCTTAGGAAGGTTCTACGCACGGACTTCAAACTACGATTGGATCAAGCATTCTGGCACCTTGAGCCCCACCAGTGACCACTACACCGGTCGCCCCCAACCTGTGCGTGCCAGATTCCATTTCACACAAGCTTGGTGAGCTATGTTATTCTTGCGCATCGAAGTGACAGAAGTGAAAAACTCGCAGTCCAGATCATGGAAGAGCTGTTTATGGATTTGGGTCAGTGCGCCCTCACCAGTGTGTTCCGGTTTTTGGTTTTCCTACCCACTGCAATTTTCATCGGTACTTCTGCCAAGAGAAACTCACGCTCTGCAACATGAACAGCATTGCGGGGAAAGAGTTTCCAAACTCTCTTTCTCAAACTGCAATTCTGTAAAGGAGTTTACGTGTGCACTGGTTTGTTATCTTACTGCACACTGCCTCTTACGATATTGTTTTTGCCCGCGCTTTACTAAGGAAATTTGACCTGTTTCCTACTGTTGCCATGGACATTTAGGGGTAAGCCAATATGTTTGTTTTACTATAGTTTGGCAGTGGCATCCACTAGTGTAAGCAAGAAGGGACAACCATGCACAATGTTCTCCTTACTCAATCAATCAGGAATTTGTAGAGCGCACTACTCACCCGTGAGGGTCTCAAGGCGCTAGGGGGTGTGGGGGGGCTGCTACTGCTCGAATAGCCAGATCTTGAGTAGTCTCCTGAAGGTTAGTAGGTCTTGGGTCTGCCGTAGGAGGATGGGGAGGGTGTTCCAGGTCTTGGCGGCAAGGTAGGAGAACGATCTGCCGCCGGAGGTCGCTCTTCGGATGCGGGGGGCGGTAGCGAGGGCGTGGTCGGCGGAGCGGAGCTGGCGGTTCGGGGTGTAGAAGGTGAGTCGTCTGTTGAGGTATGCTGGTCCGGTGTCGTGGAGTGCCTTGTGTGCGTGGGTGAGGAGTTTGAAGGTGATCCTCTTGTTGACGGGCAGCCAGTGCAGGTCTCTCAGGTGGGGTGTGATGTGGCTGTGTCGAGGGATGTCGAGGATCATGCGGGCAGAGGCGTTCTGTATGCGTTGCAGTCATTTGAGCAGTTTGGCTGGGGCTCCCGTGTAGAGGGCGTTTCCGTAGTCCAGCCTGCTGCTGACGAGGGCCTGGGTGACCGTTCTTCTTGTGTCGGTGGGGATCCACCTGTAGATCTTGCGGAGCATGCGGAGGGTGTTGAAGCAAGAGGATGAGACGGCGTTGACTTGCTTGGTCGAGGATGAACCCCAGGTTGCGTGCATGGTCGGTGGGTGTTGGTGCTGCTCCCAGGGCGGTTGGCCACCAGGAGTCGTCCCAGGCTGAGGGGGTGGAGCCGAGGATGAGGACCTCTGTTTTGTCCGAGTTCAGCTTCAGACGGCTGTTCTTCATCCATTCAGCAACGGCTTTCATTCCTTCGTGGAGGTTGGTTTTGGCAGTGAGGGGGTCCTTGGTGAGGGAGAGGATTAGCTGTGTGTCGTCGGCGTAGGAGATGATGTTGAGGTCGTGCAGTCTGGCGACGTGGGCAAGCGGGGCCATGTAGATGTTGAACAATGTCGGGCTGAGGGATGATCCTTGGGGTGCGCCGCAGATGATCTTGGTGGCTTCGGAACGGAAAGGGGGGAGGCGGACGCTCTGGGTTCTGCCAGAGAGGAAGGAGGTGGTCCATTCCAGAGCCTTGTCTCGGATCCCTGCGTTGTGGAGGCGTGTGCGTAGGGTGCGGTGGCAGACCGTGTCGAAGGCGGCTGATAGGTCCAGGAGGATGAGGGCCGCGGTTTTGCCGTTGTCCAGCAGGGCTCTGATGTCATCGGTGGCGGCGATGAGGGCAGTTTCGGTGCTGTGGTTGCTGCGGAACCTGGATTGGGACGGGTCCAGGATGTTGTTCTCCTCGAGGTAGCGGGTCAGCTGTTTGTTGACGGTTTTCTCGATGACCTTCGCCGGGAACGGGAGCAGGGAGATGGGCCGGAAGTTCTTGAGATCCCTCGGATCTGCCTTGGGTTTTTTGAGCAAGGCGTTGATCTCGGCGTGCTTCCAGCTCTCCGGGAAGGTCGCGGTCTCGAAGGAGATGTTGATGGTCTTTCGGAAATGGGGTGCGATGGTGGCGCTGGCTTTGTTGAAGATGTGGTGTGGGCACAGGTCTGACGGGGAGCCGGAGTGGATGGTGTTCATGATTTTGATGGTGTCGTCATCGTTGATGTTAGTCCAGGTGAGAAGGGGGCCGCTGTGGGTGGTGGCCGTGGGGTCTGAGGTGTCGTTGGCTGTCGTGGTGGTCTGGTTGTCGAAGCTGTCGTGGATGTCTGCGATCTTGCGATGGAAGAAGGTGGCAAGGGAGTTGCACAGGTCTTGCGATGGTGGGATGTCGTTGGTGTTGGAGCTGGGGTTGGAGAGTTCCTTCACGATGTTGAAAAGCTCTTTGCTGTTGTGTGCGTTGTTGTCGAGGCGGTCCTTGAAGGAGGTCCTTTTGGTGGTTCTGATGAGGTGATGGTGTTGGCGCCTGGCGTTCTTGTGGGCTGCGTGGTCCTCCGGTGTCTGTTCGCGGTGCCATTTCTTCTCTATTTTTCGGCAGGTTTGTTTGGAGGTCTGGAGGTCCGCGGAGAACCAGCTGGCATTCTTGTTGGTGCGTCTGTTGGAGGGTTTCTTGATCGGGGCGAGAGTGTTGGCGCAGTCATCGATCCAACGCCTGAGGTTGTTGGCGGCGGCGTCAGGGTCGGTGGGGTCGGCGGGTGGGCTTCGGTGATTTTGCTCCAGCTGCGGCGGGGGATCTGTTGGGTGCGATAGTGCGTGGAGGTTTCCGGAAGGTGAAGTGGATGCAGCGGTGGTCGGTCCAGTGGAGTTCGGTGGTGTGGCTGAAGGAGACGTGGGAGCTTGCGGCGAAGATGGGGTCGAGCGTGTGGCCGGCGGAGTGGGTGGGTGTTGTGACGAGCTGTCTGAGTCCGAGGTTGGCGAGGTTGTCGATCAGGGTGGTGGAGTTGGTGTCGTTGTTGTTCTTGAGGTGGAAGTTCAGGTCTCCGAGGAGGATGTAGTCCGTGGAGGCGAGGGCGTGCGTGCTGACGAAGTAGGCGATGGAGTCGCTGAACTGAGGCCGGGGGGTCTGTAGATCAGAGTTCCTCTGAGGGTGGTGTTGGGATCAGTGTGGATCTGGAAGTGCAGGTGTTCGGCGGTGCTGAGGGAGTCGTCGGAGTTGGTCGAGACCTTGAGGGTGGACTTGTGGATGATGGCGATTCCACCTCCTACTCCGTTGGTGCGGTCGCTGCGGGTGATCTTGTAGCCGTCCGGGATGGCTATGGCGATGTCGGGTGCCGAGGAGTCGTTCATCCAGGTCTCCGTCAGGAAGGCGACGTCCGGGGAGGATGTGTCGAGCAGGTCCCAGAGTTCGACGGCGTGTTTGCGGGCGGAGCGGGTGTTGAGTAGAATGCATCTGAGGTGGTTGCGTCCTTTCTCGGTGGGTGGGTTGGCGGGTCGGATGCTGGTGAAGCTGCAGTTCCGGCAGGAGAAGGGTCCTTGGGTGCGCTTCGGGGCGGCCAGGAAGCAGGTGTGTGATTGTCTGGTGTTGAGTGCGTGGAGGGCGCTGGTGTCGTAGTGGAGACGGGCATCGTGGCGTTCACGGGGACCAGGGGTTCTAGCGCTGGGCGCAGTCCAGGCACGGACGGGCGCAGGCGGGCTTGCCTTAGGCGCGCCTTCGGCGCACCAGCGGCGCGGCCGCACAGCGGCCGCCATATAAGGGGAGGTGGGAGGGAGGAGCAGCTGGGAGGCGGGAGTGGGGCGGCGAATGGGCGAGCAGGGGGGCGGGGCCGCAGGGGACGCAGCGGCGGGAGAAACGAGCGGGTGGGGGTACAGAAGGCAAAGGGGGACAACAGGCAAAGCAAGGAAAATACAAAAAACAACTTAACCAAAATGCAGGCATAGAGACACAATTACCGTAATGGAGATACAGCAATTAAGGAAATAAGGAAAAAACACGGCAGTTAAGGAGAGAGGCAAAAACAGGGCTAAGGAAAATGATTAAACGAAATGTAGGCGTAGAGACACAATAACAGTAATGGAGACCAGGGGCAGCGAACTTACAGCAGCGGGGCTGGGAGGCATGGACACACAGGTGGTGCTGTGCGGCGTGGGGAGCGGCCTAACCTGTAAACAGGGTCAAGGGTCGCTCTCCTCACCGCGCAGCAGCCGCCATATAAGGGGAGGTGGGAGGGAGGAGCAGCTAGGAGGCGGGAGCGGGGCGGCGAATGGGCGAGCAGGGGGGCGGGGCCGCAGGGGACGCAGCGGCGGGAGAAACGAGCGGGTGGGGGGTACAGAAGGCAAAGGGGGACAACAGGCAAAGCAAGGAAAATACGAAAAACAACTTAACCAAAATGCAGGCGTAGAGACACAATTACCGTAATGGAGATACAGCAATTAAGGAAATAAGGAAAAAATACGGCATGTGGCAGTTGATCCGTTTGTGCTTATTCAAAAACGCAAGCGTGAGTCATTGTCAACGCGCGCCCACCTACCTACATCCTGCAGTTCTTGATGCCTGCCACGGACCCTCTGTGACGCGTGCTTCTCCTCAAGGTTTCCTGCTGTCGAAGGTGTTTGGTAGCACGATTATGCCGGGAGCCACCCGGCGCGGCGTCACCAGTGCGTGCCGCCATTTTGCGATTGGAGTTGTCTCTGTACCTCCGGTTGTCACTCAGTTCCTTACGTTTTGCCAACCATTTTGTTCGGACAATAAAGTTTATTGTTGGTTGTTGTCCTTCAACAACGTAGCGGGATGCAAGTCTCTTGCGTGCCACCTTCTTGAGGGAAGTGGGTTATTACGAGGAAATATCCTTCAGTTTCATTGGATTTTTGTGCCATATTCTCCCTGGTTTTTTTTTTTTCCACGGGAGTTACTCAAAGAACATGCCGGTATTTGAACATTCTTTCTATTTGTCTTTACGAAGGTGAATAGGGTGGGTACTGCTGTGTGTCAACATCTGACCTGAGTTTCAATTTTAATTTACTTAATATACATGTCTGAGAACAAGGTGCAGTCATGTACCTCAACAAGCACTACTTTACTTTTTTTTCATCTTGGAGCACTGTTCATTTGTTTTTTTTTTCAAGCCATGGTGCCTTTCGATCTTCAGTGGAGGCCTTCTTTGCACCAGTGCACTGTATTTTCAAAAGGTAACCAGATTCTTCCTTGAACCTCGAAGTGCTGTTTGTTTCTATGCACGCCTGCCTCACTTGTTCACGGTGATTGGCACACCATTGACTTTCTTGAGATTCAAAATGGAGGTGCAAGTTTATTTTGTCTATCACCAGTATTTCAAACAACTTATGTATTAAAAGTAACATGCTTTTGTTTTGTGCTAGTATCGTGGGAGTCTCATTCAATGCCACGTCATGTATGTCCAAGTCACTGGTGATCTCTAGTTTTTTTTCCCACATTTACCTGTCTTTCCACATTGGTGTGTGTGTGATATGTATACGGTGACACGTTAACACATATTTGTAACTCTTTTCAAATATGTATACGGTGACACGTTAACACATATTTGTAACTCTTTTCAAATCAAATTTTAATGCAAATGGTAGGCCTGTTTTACTATATGCATCTATGTTTGGGTTTGTTGCACATCTTATGATGTTACTGTTTCCTCAAGTTTAATCCTTCACAGGATTGTATGTCATTTTATTTCGATTTAGCTCAACGGGGTACATATATGGACATTAGGTACACTCTCTCAAGAGTTCGATTATTCGATTATCTCCATTTACATGCATGACTGCAGTCTTCCCTGCGTAGGGATAGCAATGGGTGTTAGTCCCAGTTGCTCTATGTACATTTGTCCAATTGTACTACTCACGGTTTCAAATCTATTTTCAAGTATATTTCATGGGTTCTTACCCTTATACGTTACTTGACCATAGCTATCCTCCCTCACTTTTCAGGGGTATGTCTTAGGTTCATGTTCAATTTTCTATTATACCATTACTCCACACAGTGTGTGTAGTATGGGATTTAGTTCCATTACGGTGCACGTCAAGTGGCCTCTACACGAGGTTGTCCAGGTTGTCCTTTTTAACTCACAGTGTGCGTCATATGGGTCTTAGTCCCATTATTACAGTGCACAACGTGTGACCTCTTTACGAGGTTGTCTCTATACGGGTTTAGTCCCTCTCTCAAATGTTCTTCACCCAGTTTATATTTAGCCTTATTGCTTTACAATGTCGATTTTCCATTGCTATGTTGTTTACAGGGAAGTAGGAGTGATGTTATTGTATTCATTCATTCTTTCTTCACCCTGTTTATATTTAGCCTTATTGCTTTACATTGTCGTAGTGCGTCTTTTGGGTTCTTTCTTCCTCTTCTGGTTGCTTGTCCTTCATCACTTTGTGTCTGTCTGGATGTAGTCAAATGTTTTGTTGTGTTGTGCTATGCTTTACCTCCTCGCATGTCTGCCTGACCAGTAGGTGTGTTTTGGGGGTAGTGATTGGTGCTTTCTCGTCGATTCTTTTTCTCGTTGTTTTCTTTCGCTGTGTCTTTTCATCCTTTTCTGTCTTATTTATAGAAGGGAGGATGGGTTGCACTTATCTGTTTCTTCATCTGTTGCTTCCTCTTTTCCTACTCCCACCTATTCTTTCTGCTTTCTCCTTGTTGTTCTCTTTCTTGCATCGTTAATTCCTTTTTTCCTTTTATCATTAATGGTTCTCCCTTTTGGGTTTCCATCTTATTTGCTGTGTTATGGAAGAAAAGGAGATATGTAGTATCCGAGTTTACTGTCCATGCTTGTGTATGCCATTTTCCACCACATGCCGTGCCAGTAGAATGTTACAGTATGATGATGTATTACGGAATGTTGGGTGTCTTCAAGAAAAGCCACAGTTGTGATGGGGCTGAGCAGCATGCTGGCTGCTCCTGGTTGGGCTCATCTACATATCTACAATAAATCATCTTGAACTACATCAATCTGTCTGGACTTCATTACCACAACTGTGTGCATACGTTTTCAAAGTTTAGCAATATGAGGCTATATATAATGCTCCCAGAATGCTCTCCGAGTTGATGCAAATATTTGCAGAAGCTTGAAAGCAAGATTGATGATTCTTTGCTTTGAAAATATAATATTCATAAAAAAATGAAAGCAGGAAAAAAACCATTTAGCTAAACTACTGTAAAATTTCAAGTACCATTTCTTTGCAGCATCATTTAGTAACATGAGTTGATGCATGCTAGTATTTCCCAAAAATATTCCTAACGGAAAATCAGTGTAACCAGTTTCAATAAGATTATGGGAAACAAAAATAAACAAGTATTGGCAAAGCCAGTGGTTCTGAAATTGGTGGTCAGCTTTTCAGTTTTTTCAATGTGTGAATTGTTTTGACATGATTTTTGTAAAACCTTATTGGTGTGGGAGCTGCCGGGCTCTCACCATTATAACAAACATTGGCAAAAGCAAAAACTGTTTTTGGTCTCAAAAAGCACACACTGCCACAGTAGTTAATGGCACTGAACAAAACTACTTTGTGTGCCAATATGCTCCTTGTGAAAGAGCAGAATGCTGTCACTCACAGTGAAGCCAGCCGATACAGAGAGAGACAGAATTTTAATAAACGCAAAAGGTCATGGTCAACGCCAGTCCAAATTATGGGACCAATTATTAAAGAAAGTCTCAAAAGTGCACCCATAGTAGATGTCCTTGCATTTAGTGCAGCTATACGGCTTTCGTGAATTCCCAAGAATTTACAGTAGTAGGACAAGAAATAGTACTTCTAGAAAATATGCATGTGCGGATTTGCTCATGCGAAAATCTGAGTGTTTGCAAGTTCACTTTCCCTCCAGTCACTTTTTTCCCAACTCTGGAAGAAGGTTTACATCTGCCATTGTCAGGAGTCAATTTCCAACATTTCTCACTATGGGAAAAGATTAGAGAAGAGTTGTTGAAAACCCTTAAAACATGCAAGTTAGTAGGTTTGCACGGACTCAAAAGGGCACTCTAACCCTGGAACTATTGCTTACCATTGATACAGCTGAGACAGCTACATTTATGCTACACGTCATGGCAAGTGTGTTTTAATACTGCTGCATTATCTGTTATAAAACTGTGATTCCTTAAATTACGCTTTTTAAACATTGTGGGGGAATTTGTATTTGACTAAAAAAGCTTTCTCTGTTACCTGAATTTGAACTGCCTCACAGCACACGGAGTCCCAGTGTTGTGGATTGCCCCTAGAGTTAATTCTCCTGCACCGGGCACTTAGCTCCCCCTCCCTCCCTTCCGGGAGTTGGAAGGCCCGTTTTTAGCCGCCATCTTGGCTGTGTAGTGCTCTAGTGGTTGGCAGGCACCAGTACTTAATGGGCCTGCCAATGTGGACGCGCAACGGACGCACGCAGCGGGCGCACCGCTCGTGCGCCAGCGGCATGCCAAAGGCAAGCCCATCTGCGCCCGTCCCCGGCCGGAACGCGCCTAGCGCCAGAACCCCTGGTTCAGAGGGGAGCAATTTCAGAGAGTATACAGGCAAGGATCTCTTAGATCTAAATAGTAAGGTTCTGAACAGCAATTGCAGCCGCCTTAATCCAGTCAGTACCTGTTCACAACAACCCTATAGATGCAACTGTGGTTTTTCTCTGCCGGAGGTGCAAATGGCAAAATCATGCCATGCCTCAAGCACTAGGCCTTCTGAGAGTAAGCCAACCATTACATTACCTGTGGACGCTTGCTGTGCTCTCACTAATGTTAGATCACTGGCCAAACACAAATATGAAGTGACTGACTTTATCATTAATCACAAACTTGACCTACTATTTCTCACCGAGACTTGGACTGATGTCGCTTCCGACCCTGATTTTGTGGCAGCAGCCCCAGCAGGTTTCCTGACTACTAGGCTGGATAGACCCCTCAAACGAGGAGGAGGGTTGGCCATTATTTATCGTGAAAAATTTGGAGCCAAATTCACACCAGCTTCGAACTCACATTGTGAAGCGCTTCATTTTCATTAGAAGTTAAGCCTCAAAAAAGCTTCAAGGGCCTTCTCTTATACCGCCCTCCTGGACTCAGGAGTACATTCACGATTAATATACACTCTTTGTTAGAATCCGAACTATGCTCGAACAATTTCACCATTATGGGAGATCTTAATTTCTATTTGGAAGATGAATCAGACAAATACACTGCAGCCCTCTCAGATATTCGAGGGACTCTAGGTCTTTCACAAATGGTTAAAAATGAAACTCACATTGCAGGACATACTCTGGACGGAATCTTTACATCAGACCCAACCGTTATGGTTAAAGAGGTGCTACCGCTACCCTGGACTGACCATTCAGCCATCCTGTTTGAATTAAGGTGCCCAGATGGCTCCTCAGTTGAACACTCTATGCCCCACCTGACAATCTACAGGGATTGGAATAAAAAAAGACCATGACAGACTACTATTACACCTTAATGAATCCCAACCTATTCCTAGTCCCAACCCTGAGACAGCAGTTTAAAAAATACAGACTGGCTGAACTCTGCGTTCCACGAGACAGTACCCACCTCAAAGGGATAAGGCAACCAGAAGACGCCCTCCGCACCATGGTTCTCAAAGGCACTGAGATTAGAGAAACAAAACTGTAGGAGAACAGAGAGGCGATGGAGGTCACATGATGATGACCAGGGAAAAGAGAATTACAAACAGGCATTGGCCAAATATAAAACCTTGCTAATAACTGAAAAAGGGGCTTCTTATACAAAACAAATTGAAAAGGCCAAAAACTCCTCTACAGTAGATCATAGCTTGTTGAAGCAGCGCCTTAAGACCTTAGGCATCAAGGATTCAGCACTTTCTCTGCTTTCTTCATTTCTGGCGGATAGAACTCAGTCAGTTGCACTGGATAATTTTAAATCAATGCCTTATGTGCTGCCGTGTGGTGTTCCGCAGGGTTCCTCCCTCAGCCCGACATTATTTAACATCTATGTGTCGAAATTGGCACCCTTGATTCAACAATTTGGATTTAGCTTGACATCTTACGCAGACGACACACAAATTGTGGTCGCAGCTTTTAAAAATGAACCTTCTATCTCACCCCACTTTCAACAGTGCATGCGGGAAATAATTTCCTGGATGAACAAACATTGTTTAAAGCTCAACTCAGAGAAAACTGAGATAATGATTTTTGGCAGTCTTTCGCCAAATTGGGATGCCACTTGGTGGCCTGTTGAATTAGGGGAAACTCCCAAACCAGTGATCAAGGCAATACAATTTGGGAATTATATTAAACAATAAACTAACAAATGTGAACCAAATAAACACCACTGTGTCTTCCTCATTTATCATAATGAGGAAAATAAAAAAATAATCTCCCATATTTACCTGCCAGCTCCAGGAGAACCGTGGTTACGGCACTTGTGTTATCTAAATTAGATTACTGTAACGGCTTGTACCTAAATATGCAAGGTCAACATCTAAAAAGGTTACAGATGATACAAAATGCAGCCGCAAGAGTCTTACAGGATCTGCCTAAATATCAATCGGTTTCCAAAGAACTTTGGAAACTGCACTGGCTTCCAGTGGCTAGCCAGTATCAAGTTCAAGGCCTTGTGTCTGGCCTATAAAGCTTTAAACAACACAAGACCTGATTTTCTTAAAAATCTTTTCAAATGGTATCGTCCTAACAGACTGCTTCGGTCCACCAAGGCTAATTATATGACGGTTCCTAGATTTATAAAAAACTAATTTGGGGGGGCTGCAGTTTGATTTATGGGACAGCATAACTTTGGAACACCCTTCCTCTGCATATTAGATCCCCACAGTCCTTGTCCTACTTTAGGAAGGGCGTTAAAACCTGGCTTTTTCAGATCTAAACTGCTGGTCTCATGGTCTATCCGCTCTGAGCTTTAGCGCCAATACACCTCAGGGTATTTGTGCGCTTTAATAAATTCATTTAACATAACATAACCTTCAGCTCCAGTATGTAGATCTGCAGAAACATGGCAACATAAGGGGATTGCAAGTGGTGAAACACTACTATGGAATGAGCCCTGGCATAATCAGAGAGGCTATATCTAAGCTCTTATATAATGAGATTGCTGCCATAATTTGTAGACGCACTACATGGCACCAAAGGGACAAGTGGATTTTGTTACAGGACAAGTAGATTTATAAAGCAACCTGTCCCATGGACAAGTAGATATTTTATTAAATTCCACACCCCTGATTTTCCATTAACCATGTTCAACAGCATCTCTTCAGTTGATCTTTTGAAGGGATAAGCTCCGGCACAGTGGAGTCCCAGGCCTCTTGCACACCCAGGGAAGATAGCACCTTTTTGATGTTACTAAACCAAGCTATTTTATGGAATCGATCCAAATTAATAACTTCCTGGAGGGATTCTGGGTAGAATGTTAATTCAGGTATAGAACTTAGTCTCCTCCAAAACAGAAGTGGTTGTAACCTAACTGTCTTGGATCGATTTTTTTCATATATCAAGCTTTAAAGGGCATAACGGAGTACTAGGTGGCGAAAGAACTAAGGGCCTGATTTAGATTTCGGCAGACAGGTTACTCCGTTACAACAGTGACAGATATCCCGCCCGACAAAATATAAATCCCATAGGATATTATGGGATTTATATTTCGGCGGACGGGCTATCCGTCACCGTTGTGACAGAGTAATCCGTCTGCCAAAATCTAAATCAGGCCCTAAATTTCTTTAAAATTTATGTTCAGAGCTAGTCATAACTGACATGTTAGAAAACCACCAAAGTTTGGCCCCATAAAGGGCCGAACCCACCGCTTTTAGATCGTAAATCTGCAGTGTAGGTGCTACTAGTTTACTATGGGATGCGCTGTGCTCTTTCAACAGGACGCCTACAATGCCTGTGCTTCATAGTCATTTTATCAATTTGGGGCTTCCATGTCATATTGGCTGTTTGCTTAATACCCAACTACTCAAAGGCATCCACCCTTTCAAGTACAGCTCCCCCAATGAAAGCCTCCTCCTATACGATTTATGCAGATTAATAGCCATATATTTAGTCTTTATTGTATTAACGTCCAGGCCGCGGATCGAGCTAAATTCCTCCAATCGATTAAGTAGAAGTTGATGTCCACCAGGGGCTGTATCACAGATACAGTGCATTTTCCTTGTTTGCGGCAGGCACACCTTTTAAAAGGTGCACCCAGTGCAAACAAGGATAATGCGTCTGTATTAGGATGAATGCGCTGCCCCCAGGGCGGCCGCAAACTCGCGCTTCCTTTGGAACAGCACATTCATGTGAAAATGGAGCAGCTGCTTTGAAGCCGCTTTGTGTTTAACAGTGCAGGCAGCAACCCCCTGCATTTTTTAAGTGGGGTTAGAGATCCCCTTGTAGGCGGGTGCAGTTAGTGGCTGCACACACCTGCAAGGGGAAGTCTGGAGGGCCATGGGACCCCCTTTCGCCCCTCCAGAGTGCTGCCATCAAGGGGTACACTGACAATGTGCCTCCTGATGGCTTTTTTGCCTCTGCGTTTGTGTCTATAATACAACCTGGGTGCAGAGGCAAAGGGTTTCCCTCATTTGCCTTGGCGCTTCATATGTGCCAGCTCTATCAGCATTACAGAAGGGGACGCACAAGCATCTGCGGCCCCTTCCGTAATACCAAAGTGCCCCGAGACACGCAGAGTGGGCGCAGGTGCCCATTGCGCCCCGGGGCACTTTCGTAATACGCCCTCTGGAGTTTTAGACACTAATAAGGTGTCATCAGCAAAGAGAAGCGTGGATATTTTTGCCTTGGTAAGTGAAGGAGCATCAGCATGATAGAGAGAAAGGAAGTGAAGTACTTCATTCAGATAAAATGAAAATAGCATAGGAGCTAAGACACATACTTGACAGACGCCCTCATTTACTGGGATTTGGTCCATAAGCTTCCCCTGCTTGCCCCAACAGATTTTGGCAAAATTTCCCTCATAATTAAAGATAGAATATCCTGTTGCATTCCCATATCATGAAGCACGTGCCAAAGGTTTTGCTGAGGGACCAAGTCAAAGGCTGATTTTAAGTTGACAAAGGCAACGTAGAGGCTGACCCTGCCGATTAGGATGGTTTTTGCAGTAGAAGAGTAAAAAATTAAAAACTTGATTGATGGTACTGTTTTTTTCCTAAATCCAGCCAGAAAGGGAGTTAATATATCTTTGGCATCAATCCAATCCTGGAACTTTTCCAGGACCGCCCGGCAGAATACCTTTTGGATGGAATCAATTAAGCTAATTGGTATATAATTGGTAGACAAGCTTCTGTCGCCTTTCTTAAAGATGGGTACCAACTCAGCACCTTTCCCAGATCTTGGAATCGGTGCATCCCTTGCAACTGCATTTGACAGTGGCAGGATATATTTTGACCTGTTGTCATTTTTGTGAATGAAGATGTAATCTGGTGTGTTGTCAGGCCGTGGGGCTTTGCCACAATCTATGGCATATACAGAGATATGGATGTCGCCAAGGTCAAACAAGTCATCATATCCCGGCGTTCCAGGTGATAAGAGGGCTTCCTGTATGGGAATCTGCATTTCATCAGTATATAAAGTTTTGAATGATTAAATCAATCAACTGATGAGATGTGATTTGTTGGTTGTGATGCATCCCTCAAGTAGCCAAGGACCACAATTTCCATTAATCCTTGTCTGCACATGATTCTTTAAGATCCCGCCACCTCTTCTCATCCCAGTCCCTTTCCTTTGAGCTGGGTTTGCTTGTATGCTTTTCTAGAAACATTCATTGAACCCAATCCTTTGATCTTATGGCCAGAGCCAACTGTTTTCTAGATGGCCTACACTCCTCATTAAACCAAAGGCTATGGTTTTGTGATTTCTTTTTGGAGTGGGAAATGCGAGCAACAAAATACAATGCAAAATGCTTGAGGAAGTGTGCATGGATAGATGTGGCTTTCATAATATCGCCATCCCTAGCCTGAATAGCCTCTAAATTGGTCATAGTTTCTTGTAAATCAAGGTTGATGCAAGAGAGGGTATCCTGTTGTACAGCTAGATGGTGCCACTTAAGGCACCATTTGTCATTTGTGGATTCAACAGCTCATTTCTTTCCATAATACCGTGTCCTCAACATTACGCCACAACCTCAAGTCCACCAGGACATAATCAATAAGGCTCGCACTGTTGGATCTATTATATGTAAATACCCAAGCCTTATCGGGTTTGGTTCTACCATTGACTGCCCTTAGTCCAAGTTCAAGTGTTAGGGCCTTCATTTGGAGTGCTACTTGGGATCACTTTTTTCCTGGGACTATGTCCAACTGAGGGATTGCCCATATTTCATCTTCCTCTCTCGTTAGGCTAACGTCTTCCCTGTCCAAGGGTTCAAAAGTAGTGTTAATATCACCCTCTAGGATGAGATGGAAGTGACACTCCCTCTTGTCAAGGTGTTCCTCAAGTATTTGCATTATTTTCAACTGCCTGTCTCCCTTGGGACCTCTTGCATAAATATTGTAAATATCTACAATGGTATTCTTGTGACTCCTTACTCGGGTTCCAAGGAAGTCAGGGCAATCAATAGCTAACTGCCTGGAGGTTTTAATCGATATTAGTAGTCCTCCAGAGGACCGCCCATGTTGATTAGGGTTAGAAGGTACACAATAATTTAAGTAGCCTTCCTTAAAGACTAGGGGGGTCATTACGATGGCGGAAGGCCCGCCACCGCCAGCAGTGCGGTGGCGGGCCTTCCGCTATCGGAAAGCAACGGATCCGCCACAGGCAATCATTACGATTGCCTGGCGGAGCGGTCAGCATCAGTAAAATGGTGGCGGTGCCTAGCAGGCACCGTCCGCCAGATTAGATGCTGGCCCCAGCCAGCCTTTCCATGGCGGGTAAACCGCCATTGAAAGGCTGGCGGGGATTGGTTTTGGGGGCCTGTTGCGAGCCCCCCTTGTGTTGGGGGAGGTGGCTTTGCACTGGGGGGGGTACCCATGGTACCCCCCAGCATTTCCCTGCACTGAGTGGCAGGCACCGCGTGGTGCCTGCCACGTAGTGCAGGGAAGGGCACTAGATGCATTTTTAACATCGCGGCGGTTGCTACAGTCAGCAGTGCCTGCCGCAATGTTAAATTGCAAGATGCGACCGCCATGGTGGCGGTCGCATCCTAATTTGGAGTGTGGGGCATGCATGGCGGCCGGTCCCGATCCCTGCAACGATGGCGGTCGGATCGTAATGAGCCCCTAGGTCTGTACTCCATGTTTCCTGGAATGAGCAGATGTCAAATTCTTTGGTAAATCATTCCAATATGGTAGAGCGATTTTAGCCTTTAGACCAGCCATGTTCAAGGAGACAACTGATATCTATGTCGATGTTTCAAGTGGTGGTCTAATTTTATTTTAAACTTTATTTATCATTTTCCACATATAGAAAACATGGACAACACGAGATGCATAATGATGCTTCAAATAACATACGGTATCATGTCAGTTCGATACATTGGAGAATGCAATATGTACAGAAAACATCAAGACACACCACTTCATGAATCACTAGAGGGCACGACCAGTAATAAGTAGAGTGACAGAGGAAAAGGCGAACTCTATGCAACAGTTTCTAGACTATAAAGAGAATGAGGCGGGAGGGGAGGGGGGTCTTGGCTCTGGACATCTGATTCCAGGGAGAGTAGATAAGCATAGAGGGGTTACCAAGTATCTTTCAGTCTGGCTGTGGGGGGTTGCAACATGGCGTATACTTCACTTGTCATGTCGAAATATGTCATGCTGTGTAGCCAGGCCTGAATAGTAGGGCTGATCCTGTTGCCCCAGTGGAGCGCTATCTCTCTCTCTGCCAGTAGCAGAGCTATGGCGGTGAACCTGCGGGTGCTATTCGGGATGTCAGCCACAATGCCCAGAAGTGCCATCCTTGGGGATGGTTCGAGAGTCATCATAATAATGCGGGAGAGGGTGTTAAACATGTCAGTCCAAAATGTAGCGATAGGGAGGCAGGTCCAGGTTAAGTGGGGGAAATCTGCATTTGGGGCATAAAGAGGACCTAGAAGGGTCGAGTCTGGCAAGGCCAGCAGGGGTGGTATAGAATCTGTGCAAAAACCGAAAGTGGAGTGACTTGTGCCGATGACTGGGGGATAACAGTTTAGTTTGCGCACAGCAATAGGACCAGTCCTTGCTGGGGATAGGACCGACAAGGTTTTTTTCCCACTGCAGTCGCACTCTGCTGGTTTGGGTGCGCCTGAGGTCCATGCAAGCGCGATTGAGTTTAGCAATCATATCTGTCCCCTCTGTGTCCATTATTGACATTGTTGGGGGAGGAGGGGGAGATGTCTGGTGGCCAGAGGGTAAGAAGGGATGTGGGAGCAGAGTGTCAAATGCAGCTGGCAAAATATAAATGTATCCATATATGTTGTGTCAGCAAATCTAGTGTCCACCGAATGGGAAAGCTCATGGCTATCCGGGAATAAGTTTGTGTTGTGTCAGTGTATGTTGGACCATTTTTTCAAGTGTCAAAGGCAGCCATAGATTTCGGTGGAAACAGTAAGCGCAGGGGAGTACAAGAAATCCCTGCCCAAGACTAGACTAAGCTTTTGCCGGGCTCTACATGTGGTAGACAATGTCTGTATATCCGAGGGTCTAGACTGAGGCCCTGTGGCAACAGAGTTGCCGGCGGTGTCGTACCTGCCATGTCACACTCGGGTTTAGCATAATGTAGGCGAGCATATGGGTGGTACCAATGATATGCCAACTGGGCCTGAGCCATGAGGAATTATGTCTGGATGTCAGGGACTGCAAACCCTCCCAGGTCGTAGGGAAGAATAAGGGTATTCCATGCGATCCAGGGCCTACGAGCTGCCCAAATCAATTTCAAAAGGAGACTGCACAGTGTGAAAAAAGGGAGTTCGTCAAAGGAATCGGTCTATTTAAAAACAAATACAAAAAGCAGGGGAGTACAATCATTTTATTAATGGCAATCCAGCCTGCCATGAATAGAGGGAGCCAAATCCAGCTCTCAATTTGGAATGTAAGCCTACCAATGGCATGGCCATAGTTGAGGAACATCACTTGTTCTTTGTTTTTATGTAAAATTCTGCCAAAAAATTTAGTCTAGTCTTCACACCATTTAAAAGGCAATTCACAGGAAGTAAGCTTAGTGACATCTGTAAGGGGGAAAAGTTCTAATTTCACTCAATTAATTTGCAGATCGGAGAGGCCACCAAAAAAAAAAAAATTTTCCCCGAACTAACTGGGCCAAATTGACTGAATGATACTGAATAAATAGCAAAATGTCAACTGCGTAAATAGAAATGAATAATGGGCCAGAAGTAAAATGGAGACCGCGCTGCATGTGGTTTTCTTGAAGGTGGCGGATCAAGGGGTCCATAGCTATGATGAACAGTAGGGGCGAAATTAAGGCATCCCTGCCTAGTGCCTCTGGAGATGACAAAGGGTTCAGAAAGAGAACCATTCACCCGCATGCGGGCCACCGGGTCAGAGTACAGAAGGGAGATGAGGGCGTGGAACCCATCAGTAAACGCCAGTCTCCGTAACACTGCATGCAGAAAAACCCACACTAAAGAATCAAAGGCCTTCTATGCATAGAGAAGGACAATGGCTGTGGGCAAGTCAGAAGGGAGAAAACCTCATGCAAGTTTAGCGAGGTGGTACTATGAGGGACAGATCTGGTTTGGATGGGTGCGATGATCTGTTCAAGCAGTAAGGACAATCTGTTGGCAACTGCTTTGTCTAGGATCTCATTGTCAAAATTAAGCATGGAAAATGGCAAAGGCACAGTGATGTGGGTCTTTGCCATGTTTAAGCAGTAAGGAGATCACTGCTTCCCGCAGTGTGGGTGGGAGGACCGCATTGTTGAGGGCCTAAGCTTACATTTCTAGCTGGTGAGGGGCAAGGATACCCTTATATGCCTTATAAAAGGCACCTGTGAGGTCATCAAGCCGGGGGCTTTGGAGCCATCAAGGGAGTCAATTGCCTGAACGATCTCCTCGCTAGTGAAGGGTTCACTCAGGAATTGGGTTTGCCCCGTAGTAAGGCAGACAATAGCTATTTCCTCAAAATAGGCCAAACGTGACGTCTCACCTGGGTTTTCCGCGAAGTGTAGAGAGTCGTATAATATGATACTAATTAATGGATAATGACTTCGTTGGCAGTAACCCGTACACCCCCGTCCATCCCCATCCACGTGGAGTTCAGTGAAACACTCAGGGACCTAACTGGGGCACAGGAGATGGGCTATAGTGTGGTCAGGGCCCTCCCCCTTGCCATATCTGCGAGCTGTGGAATATTTAATTAGATAAGCAGTTTCCCTCTCAGCAAGGTCCTGGAATTCCGCAATGAGGACGGATCGTCTGTGGAGGGAAGGAGATTCAGTGTGTTGGCCCTGTCAATACCATTAGGTTCGGCCTGTATTTGCGCCAGACTGTTGTGAATGTCACAGAGTACAACTCGTGTTTGGAAATGCAGATTTCACGTATCTATCCTTGAAGGCATCCCATAATATATCGTGGCTGTGAACGGAACCTGAGTTGAGTACGAAATATTCAAGAATGGAGTCGCAAACTTCTGAATGAAAAACTGCATCCAATATAGTCATACCAGGGAAGGACTATCGCCGCTCCCAACCGCCTCCGTAGGTGAGAATAATACTAGCTTGATTGGGGCATGATCGGAAAATGTATGTGGCAAAAGCTGTACGTCTTTGAGCCAGGAACCAGCACTACATATACCAGTAGTCTTCCCGTGTCCCCGCTGCGTGGGGGGCAGAATAGAATGTGTATCCCGGTGTGGTGGAGTGGTGGAGATGCCAAGCATCTTTAAGACTGTGTGAGTCAATAATATCACGGAGGACACCCAGCATGCGTGGTTTGCCTCCAGAATGTACGCTAGTGTTGTCTAGCGAGGGGTCAAAAATTTGATTCAGATCTCCACCCAATAATGCGATATCTGCATCATTGACTGAGCAGGGCCGACAGTTCCTGGAAGAAGGGGGGGGGGAATCAGCTACATTAGGGGCTTTAACATTCAATAGGAGTAGCCGTCGCCCCAGCAATGTACCAGTCACAAGGACATAACTTCCATACTTATCTGCAACAGTGGTATGGTGGCTGAAGGGGATACTTTTATGGAGGAGTATGCGTACCTCACAAGAATATGTACTATAACTGGCAAAGTATCTATGGGGCCCCCAGGATGCTGCAAATGTAGGGGAGGAGTGAGGAGGGAGGTGCATTCCTTGTAAAAACGCAACCTTTACGGCGTGTCTAAGGAGATATGACAATACCTGTTTGCCTTTCTGAGAATTCTTAAGACTGCAGATATTCCACATCAGAAACATGAGTTCCACTAGCTGTTTATCACCCCTGTCATCGATATGAAAAGAGCGGTCATGTAAGTCAAGTCATGTGTTTAAAGCAAGGGTTGGTCTCATCCAACATACTATAGAAACAAAAAGGAAACCGAAAGCAATACCCATGTAAACCATCGAAAACCACCCCCGCCCACACTAAGCAATAGAGACCCAGTGAATCCCAGCAATACCCAAACAACAAACAAAAAACCCAACATGTGAAACATGGAATATTCCTTGGGGAGCGGACAATGCTGTGGCAATCGATGCCCACATTGAAAAGTGTTACCTATTGTGGGTACGTAGCTGTAGGGTTACATGAGAAGGGTCATTTTGAGCAGACCATAGGACAGGCTTTTAACAAAGATAATCAGCCAGCGGGTACAAAAAAGTGAACAGCAGTGTTTGTAGATGAGCCAGGGAGCATTTCAGCCTGTAGGGAAGAGGTCTGTGCTGGCTAAAATGTGGAGTTCCAGGGGAGAGCGCTCCGGGGTGGTACGGGATGAAGAAGGTTTATTAGAGCCTAGCTGCTTACAAAAAGTCAGTACCTCCGCCGGAGTGCTAAAGAATCAGGCCTTGCCGTCCACGACCACCCGGAGCCTTGCCTGATGGAACATGCCATATTTGAGCCCATGCTTCCGTAGTAGGGCTTTTGAGTCATAGAACATTTGCTGCGCCTCCTGGATGGCAAGTGTAAAGTCGGGGTAAATTAAGATCATGGTGCCCTGATACTGCAGTGGACCTTGCTCATGAGCTAGACAAAGTACAGTGTCACAGTCCCTGTAATTAAGCAAGCGAGCCACAATGGGACGAGGGGACAAGGACCCAGCGATCTGAGGGCCCTTTCCACAGCAAATTAAGACTTGAAATGTTGGGAGCCAAATAGATCAGAGAACAGTCTCTCCATAAAGTGGCCAGGGTGACCCATGTCCATGTATTCAGCAAGGCCCACTATGCGAATATTATTCCAGCGTGAGCACACTCCGAGGTCCTTTTTCTTTATAGCTACTGCCTTCAGGAGATGCTCCATCTTCTCCAATCTCTGGCTTAGGAGGTCACGACATCATCCAGGCCAGATACACGTTCCTTTGCCGCATCGAGCAAGTACTATGGCTCTCCAAGCATTCTCCCATGTGGTCCAGCCGCTCGGCCAAGGTGTCAAAATGGGTGTCGATGGCGCGGAAGCCAGCCTGGAGCTCTGCCATGATAGTAGCAGAACCCTCTCTGTGGATCAGAAAGCTGAGTCACACCGTCCCCATCCTCTGCATCAGATCGGGAGTCAGATCTCCTGTTCACCTTGGCGCGGTCGAAGGTGAGCTTACATTGCTTGGGGTCCCCACGACCCAAGGCACACCACAGGGCAGCAATGGTAGTAGCCGTAAGCTCCATACACAGGAATCAAATGGTTATGGCGAAGGAGGCATTAACAGTCCAAAGGTCAAGGCCAGGCCCAGAGTTCACCTAGTTTTAACGTGCTATATTTTTGTGAGGGTGGGTGTGATATTGTATCCATTTCTGTGATGTGGCAATGATGGAACAACTATGTTTTTTTTTTTGCATTTAGTGACATGAGGCAAAGGGGTAGGGGAGGTTCTCCAGATTTTGCACTATAGGTCTAGATCCGCAATGCATTTTGTGGAGAGAGAGAGAGAGAGAGATACAGAGAGAAAGTTGTGCCTCTAGGATTTAGTCTAACCCATTACCTGAAGTGAGAGAGTGTGGGACCCCGTCCTGGTCTCAAGTTGGACACCCCGCGAGGGATGTGTTAGACCACTGTCAGCTGGAGCGTCTGCATGCAGGAGCCTCAGCGTCTCTGGTCAGTGTGTCGGCCTGGAAGTCTCGGTCTCCTCTCCCAACCCTAGCAAGATGTGCTGTATTTATACAAAAAGTATCTAGGGTTTCTTTGTCCCTTGTTATTTGTATTAGCCATTGTTGGATTTGAGGATGATGTATGGGATCAACCTTGTACGTACGCTGCCACCGATGACATCAGGGCCCTGCTGGACAATGGTGAAACTGCGGCCCTCATCCTCCTGGACCTCTCAGCCGCCTTCGACACTGTCTGCCACCGCACCCTACGCACACGCCTCCACAACGCAGGGATCCGAGACAAGGCTCTGGAATGGACCACCTCCTTCCTCTCCGGCAGAACCCAGAGCGTCCGCCTCCCCCCATTCCACTCCGAAGCCTCCGAGATCATCTGCGGCGTACCCCAAGGATCATTCCTCAGCCCGACATTGTTCAACGTCTACATGGCACCGCTCGCCCACGTCGCCCGACTGCACGACCTCAACATCATCTCTTATGCCGACGACACCCAGCTGATCCTCTCCCTCACCAAGGACCCCCTCACCGCCAAAACCAACCTCCACGAAGGAATGAAGGCCGTCGCCGAGTGGATGAAGATCAGCCGACTGAAGCTGAACTCAGACAAAATGGAGGTCCTCATCCTTGGCTCCACCCCCTCAGCCTGGGACGACTCCTGGTGGCCCACCACACTGGGAGCAGCACCGACACCCACCGACCACGCACGCAACCTGGGGTTTATCCTCGACTCAACACTCTCCATGACCAAGCAAGTCAACGCCGTCTCATCCTCCTGCTTCAACACCTCCGCATGCTCCGCAAGATCTACAGATGGATCCCCACCGAAACAAGAAGAACGGTCACCCAGGCCCTCGTCAGCAGCAGGCTGGACTACGGAAACGCCCTCTACGCGGGAGCCTCGGCCAAACTCCTGAAACGACTGCAACGTATACAGAACGCCTCGGCACGCCTGATCCTCGACGTCCCACGCCACAGCCACATCTCACCCCACCTGAGAGACCTGCACTGGCTCCCCGTCAACAAGAGGATCACCTTCAAGCTCCTCACCTACGCACACAAGGCACTCCACAACACCGGACCGGCATACCTCAACAGACGACTCACCTTCTACACCCCGAACCGCCAGCTCCACTCAGCCAACCTTGCCCTCGCCTCAGTCCCCCGCATCCAAAGAGCGACCACCGGTGGCAGATCGTTCTCCCACCTCGCCGCCAAGACCTGGAACACCCTCCCCATCCTCCTACGGCAGACCCAGGACCTGCTAACCTTCAGGAGGCTACTCAAGATCTGGCTGTTTGAGCAGTAGCAGCACACCCCCCCAGCGCCTTGAGACCCTCACGGGTGAGTAGTGCGCTTTACAAATGTTCAGATTGATTGATATTATGCAGGTGGTGTGTAGCCCCTGCCTGGTTTCCAGGAACCCTCATGAATATTCATTCATACTGTATGAGTCTATTGATGGAGTTATAAGACGCTATTGTTCAGGGAAAACCCTCCTTCTGTGCCCAAGACTAATACTAGGTGAAGGTTCAATCCTAAAGGCTTGTTACTTGTGTAGTATAAGGGAGATAATGTAGGTGAAGGTGTATGATATTACCCGGGCCTATATTAGGGTACCTATATGAAACATAACACCCACTCCTCTTCCGAACAGTCAATAATGATAAAAATGCAAATAAATCACTCTTTGTACTAGGTAGCGGTGCATAAAACATCAGTGAGCATCATAAAATAAAATCCTTAAAACCATTTAAAAATATTCTAATAGGGGGGAAGAAAAAATTATTCTCGAAAGTTTAACATTGGAAATGTCACTGGAAGCCAAAGTCCTAGCTGAGTTCGTTTATATAATTCGAACCACTACAAGCATCAGAAGGCCATGCTTTCCCAGCAAAAGTGTCAATTAAGGAAATGTTCCAAATTTAGTTGAGTTTTCAAACAAAAAGGAAAAACCAAATTCTTTCCCAGCGCACGATGAGCCAATTATAGATTAAGTGTCCTGGCTGGGAGACGTAACATCGTGGTTGCTCGCTGTTGCAGAGGACGATCCCTGTAACACCTCGCAGAGCACGTCAATTGAGCACAGATGATACTCAGAACTGCCAATAGCTGGTGCAGAGGCCACCGGTGCTGTAGTCGATACTTGAGTGCTAGTGGAAGAGCTGATGCTCAACCCAGTTGTTGCAAAAGGCACCTGCGGGTTCTCGAGGAATGCAGCCATCAAGATAGGAATACGCTGGGGACACTGCCGAGCATGGACCCTCACTGGGTCCAGCATGGTATTCATGTCCGGTGGCGTTGCCGATGGAAGTGTCAGACAGAAATCCAACACGCATTCTTCTCTGCAAAACAGGCATCGAAGAACAGGTAAGATGCATTCCACCCAGACTGGTCTAAATGATAGGAACCAAGAGGCGCTCAGTTCCCTCAGGTGAGGTGTGCCCAGATGTTGTACCATGCGTTCACGGTATTTACGCTCCAGGAGTGCTTTTGCCATCTCGTTGGTGATTGAGCCGTCCATTGCGTAGCAGAAAAATAACTATCAGGATACCTGCTATTGAGGGCAGGATCAGCAGAAGACCTCCAAAAACACTTCCCAATACGGAGTGTATAAAGTTTGGAATAACTCCGAGGACAGTCTGAAAGGTGCTCAGAAATCTTGACACTATGGACTTAAATAGGTGTACAATACCACTCGTATCAGACATATTAAAGATACGACCCACCATTTCTGTGAAATGAGAGGGGCAGTTTGTACGTATGAGTGCCTGTATCTCGGCCGAGGTCCTTGCAATTTGAAGATCAAGGGTCTCCCGGGCGGAGGTTAAGGGCACAGTTTGCAGTAAAAGCATGGCTTTCATTCTGCTCAAAGTATCAAACTGTATAAAAGAAACATTTAGCGAAGGCCATAGTGGCGCCTCCCTGACTGTACTTGTTGGGGGAAACAATACTTGCATACAGCAAGTAACCCTGGAGTTCACCGTGACCAGATAGGCAATCCCCGGAAGCATCCCACAACAACCTCCATCATTCAGCATCAAGTAACTCCCATTCGAGAGCAGCTCGAATACCGGTGTAATCATGGCTGCTGGAGTCCCTTGCAGGTGACAGGACAAGTTCGCTACTGAACCATTACAAGCTCCGTGTAGTCAATCAATCAATCAATCAATCAGGGAATTATAAGCGCACTACTCACCCGTGAGGGTCTCAAGGCGCTGAGGGGGGAGAGGAGGGTACGCAACTCCGTTCAGCCGAAGAGCCAGGTCTTGAGAGTCTTCCTGAAGGTGTTCAGGGAAGTGGCGCGTCTGATGTCTGCCGGTAACTCGTTCCAGGTCTTGGCTGCGATGTGAGCGAACGATCTTCCGCCTGCTCTGGCTTTGTGGATGCGCGGGGTTTCAGCCAGTGCGAGGTTGGACGAGCGCAGGTTTCTTTTGGGTACGTGGAAGTTTATTCTGTCGTTGAGGTACTTGGGTCCGTTGTTGTGTAGGCATTTGTAGGCGTGCGTGAGGATTTTGTAGGTGATTCTCTTCTCCACGGGGAGCCAGTGGAGTCTCCAGAGGTCTTGGCTGATGTGTTCATGCCGGGGGAGGCTGAGGACGAGTCTGGCCGCGGTGTTCTGTATTGTTTGGAGCTTGCGGAGTAGGGATTTGTTGATGCCGGCATAGAGTGCGTTGCCATAGTCCAGTCTGCTGGTGATGAGTGCGTGGGTGACTGTCTTCCTTGACTCGGGGGGGATCCATTTGAAGGTCTTTCGGAGGATGCTGAGGGTGTTGAAGCAGCTGGAGGTGATGGCGTTGATCTGTCGGTTCATGGCGAGCGATGAGTTGAGTATGATGCCGAGGTTTTTGGCGTGGTCTGAGGGTGCGGGGGGGCATCCGAGGGCTGTGGGCCACCAGGTGTTGTCCCATGCTGAGGGGGTGGTTCCGAGGATGAGGACTTCTGTCTTCTCAGCGTTGAGTTTTAGGCAGCTGTTGGTCATCCAGGCTGCGACTTCTTACATGAAGGAACCACTCAAAGCGTTCTTGCAGTTTGTACCGCTTAGAAACACTTCTCAATCCCCACTCCAGCAACGAAATCTGTACGGTAATTCCCAAGATTCCTTAATGTATTCTTTACCCAACTTTTCATATTTGCCTGCCTGTTTTTGTTCAAGGCAATACTGAAACTGAAAAGTCGTGACCGGTAGAGTGATGTGGCCATGGATTAGCCATTCTGTGGATGGTAATTCTGCTACCTTAAATGGTAATCTATCCAGTTTCTCAATACGCAGCATTGTATATTTTGTTCCCCTTTGTGCCATTTCTACCTGTTTATCTGTTAGATTATATTCAGAAAACAGAGACGTACTGTTTATAAAACGCCAAGGCACATAGCCTTCACGCAAAGATTGCAGTGTCCAGCTTAACAACATAATAGAACGTAACTGAGATTGCCCGTGTTGTAATATGGCCAAATCTTGTTCCAGTATGTCTATTGCAGAAGATACAATGTTGCCTAAGGAATAGATCCTGGAGGTCAAAGTTGTTAACCCATTATCCACTACTGCTAATGCCTTCTCTAAGTTAATACGGTCTATTTCCCGTATTCTCTCTGCGGCCTCTTGTTGGGATATTTTCCAATTTTCATTATAGGCAGCATAAATGCCAGCATATATGAAATGTTTCTGACGTGATTTCCTGGGACCTAGTAAAAAATCCCTAAGATCCATGTAATGTGTCAGTAAGGATAGGTGATGTTTCACTTCTGTGAGCATTGAGGTTTATAGCCAATCAAGGCACAACTTCCCAACGCTGTAGGATGTCACTACTCCTGGATGTTCTCTTTGTACATAGCGTGGGTCTGACCTATAGATACTGAACCCTTCGGTGGTACCCCAGAATCTTTGCTGACATCTGTTCATGTCTATGGGCCAAACCAACCATCCTTTCCAATTAGGATCTGATCTATTGTACCGAAAAATGTCATCTATATCTACCCCTTCTTGTGAAGTTGTATTTTGCCACCCCTCCATTTGTGATGGTGTTGGAAACCGAGGCGTGTTCAGGTCCTTGTTCTTGGCTAGTCCAAGACAGGATGTCTGTTGCACAGTGTCATTTAGGAATATGATCTGCTGTGGAATGAGGCATTCTCTAAATAGCGCTTCTGTTCCCTGGACTTGCCAGTCTCTAGAACCCCAAACTGATTTTAAGTCTATTGTGTCCTTCCATAGGTCAAAACCCTGTTCAGACAATCGGGCGATAAAGGAAGCAGAGTAAATCTGTTTGGTGTTAGTCAACATAATTTTCTGTGCCGATGTGGGCGCGACTTTATAATAAAATGTCTTCGGGTCATAAATGTTAAACCCTGAAAAATATGAGAATTTCTGTGCAAATGTTTGCGAACTACCTTTCGGTGGTGTAGGCAATGTTCCCACAGGTGGTACTCAAAAACATTTCTAGGTGTTATAGATTTGTGTAGGAAATGATGACCTTAATGTTGGTAACAGTACAAAGTGTCTTAGTCTGAAGTACGTTCGAGCATTTCAGTGTGTGGAAATGCGGCAGTTTTCTCTAAATCAGACAACATGTTATTAACAGTTTCAGAGTCCCAATCATCAGAAAATGTACTGGAGGTAATGATATCAGTCAATGAAATTTTAAATACATGAGAAATTTTTAAAATTTCAGTTGGACCGAATATATTGAAATCAACCTTGTCCCAGACTATACCATCCGGTTTTGGAACTGCTGTAATGTTCACTGATGACAAGTCTCTTTGTTCACGATGAGAAGATTGATGTGGTTTCAGAATCAAGTTTACTTTTTCGGCTTCAGGTCTTTGTTGAAGGTATTGTCCATTAATAAGCATGCTAAAAGTTATAACTAAGCCTAGCCAGAAAAGAAAGAACAGTATCCCAGTAATTACCCAGAGTTGTACCCAAGGTGATACCAGGTTAGTCTTTTTGAGAAAGTTCAGCAAGTCCGTAATCTGCTGCTTGCGTGTTTGTTGGGCTGGCGTCGTTTCCGGTTCACTTGGATCCAGGGAAAACGTATCAAAGTTCATGAAGTAGCCAGAAGCGGTTCGATCAATTGTTGGAATTGCATCGGGATTTGTTGAAATCGTAGTTTGCTCTCGTCGAGGCATGTTGACGTTGACATCTGTATTAGGTCTTATTGCAACTTGTGTGTTATTTTGAGTTTGATTTTGAAGTTGAACATTCGGGTTCAAGGGGAATGAGTTCCATAGCATTGTTGCTTAGTCCTTCATTCCGAGTTGGAGGCTCCTCGAACGTGATGAGTCTTTCCGTTTGAACTTCTTGGATTGTAGCGAGAGGAGGGCGTCTGCTACTGTGGAGTCCACGTGGCCTACTGCTTAGTATCGGCCACATAGTGTGGTTTGATTAAGTCGATTGAGACAAATCTTTTCTCCTTTTTCCCGGCAACAGGCGGTAGAAGTACAGTTCTTGTTCCTTGAATTGCTAGCACCGGTACAAGTTTTCTGTAGGATGGCCCAAATTCTTTTATCCACTATTTTCTCTCTGACCAGATCCCCGACTTTTGGGATCCAGACAGGTCTTGCCGTGACTGCCTTGACTTCCCCAGTGGCGGTCTGTTTCAGGTGGACGTTACTTTGTCGTGTCCTGGATACATTTAGATCCTGTAAAATATGCATGTGCAGATTTGCTCATGCAAAAATCTGAGTGTTTGCAAAGACACTTTCCCTCCAGTCACTTTTTTCCCAACTCTGGAAAAAGGTTTACATCTGCCATTGTCAGGAGTAAATTTCCAACATTTCTCACTATGGGAAAAGATTAGAGAAGAGTTGTTGAAAACGCTTAAAACATGCAAGTTAGTAGGTTTGCACAGACTCAAAAGGGCACTCTAACCCTGGAACTATTGCTTACCATTGATACAGCTGAGACAGCTACATTTATGCTACACGTCATGGCAAGTGTGTTTTAATACTGCTGCATTATCTGTTATAAAACTGTGATTCCTTAAATTACGCTTTTTAAACATTGTGGGGGGAATTTGTATTTGACTAAAAAAGCTTTCTCTGTTACCTGAATTTGAACTGCCTCACAGCACACGGAGTCCCAGTGTTGTGGATTGCCCCTAGCGTTAATTCTCCTGCACCGGGCACTTAGCTCCCCCTCCCTCCCTTCCGGGAGTTGGAAGGCCCGTTTTTAGCCGCCATCTTGGCTGTGTAGCGCTCTAGTGGTTGGCAGGCACCAGTACTTAATGGGCCTGCCAATGTGGACGCGCAACGGACGCACGCAGCGGGCGCACCGCTCGCGCGTCAGCGGCATGCCAAAGGCAAGCCCATCTGCACCCGTCCCCGGCCGGAACGCGCCTAGCGCCAGAACCCCTGGTTCAGAGGGGAGCAATTTCAGAGAGTATACAGGCAAGGATCTCTTAGATCTAAATAGTAAGGTTCTGAACAGCAATTGCAGCCGCCTTAATCCAGTCAGTACCTGTTCACAACAACCCTATAGATGCAACTGTGGTTTTTCTCTGCCGGAGGTGCAGATGGCAAAATCATGCCATGCCTCAAGCACTAGGCCTTCTGAGAGTAAGCCAACCATTACATTACCTGTGGACGCTTGCTGTGCTCTCACTAATGTTAGATCACTGGCCAAACACAAATATGAAGTGACTGACTTTATCATTAATCACAAACTTGACCTACTATTTCTCACCGAGACTTGGACTGATGTCGCTTCCGACCCTGATTTTGTGGCAGCAGCCCCAGCAGGTTTCCTGACTACTAGGCTGGATAGACCCTCAAACGAGGAGGAGGGTTGGCCATTATTTATCGTGAAAAATTTGGAGCCAAATTCACACCAGCTTCGAACTCACATTGTGAAGCGCTTCATTTTCATTAGAAGTTAAGCCTCAAAAAGCTTCAAGGGCCTTCTCTTATACCGCCCTCCTGGACTCAGGAGTACATTCACGATTAATATACACTCTTTGTTAGAATCCGAACTATGGTCGAACAATTTCACCATTATGGGAGATCTTAATTTCTATTTGGAAGATGAATCAGACAAATACACTGCAGCCCTCTCAGATATTCGAGGGACTCTAGGTCTTTCACAAATGGTTAAAAATGAAACTCACATTGCAGGACATACTCTGGACGGAATCTTTACATCAGACCCAACCGTTATGGTTAAAGAGGTGCTACCGCTACCCTGGACTGACCATTCAGCCATCCTGTTTGAATTAAGGTGCCCAGATGGCTCCTCAGTTGAACACTCTATGCCCCACCTGACAATCTACAGGGATTGGAATAAAAAAAAGACCATGACAGACTACTATTACACCTTAATGAATCCCAACCTATTCCTAGTCCCAACCCTGAGACAGCAGTTTAAAAAATACAGACTGGCTGAACTCTGCGTTCCACGAGACAGTACCCACCTCAAAGGGATAAGGCAACCAGAAGACGCCCTCCGCACCATCAATCAATCAATTAATCAATCAATCACAGAATTTGTAGAGCGCACTACTTACGCGCGAGGGTCTCAAGGCGCTGGGGAGAGGGAAGGGGGGGGGATGCTGCTACTGGTCGAACAGCCAGGTCTTGAGTAGCCTCCTGAAGGTCAGCAGGTCTTGGGTCTGTCGTAGGCTTAGTGGAAGGGTGTTCCAGGTCTTGGCGGCGAGGTGTGAGAAGGATCTGCCGCCGGTGGTTGTTCTTCGAATGCGAGGGACGGTGGCGAGGGAGAGGTCGGCGGAGCGGAGCTGGCGGTTGGGGACGTAGAAGAAGAGTCGTCTGTTGAGGTAGGCTGGGCCAGTTTTGTGGAGTGCCTTGTGTGCGTGGATGAGAACCATGGTTCTCAAAGGCACTGAGATTAGAGAAACAAAACTGTAGGAGAACAGAGAGGCGATGGAGGTCACAGTATGATGACCAGGGAAAAGAGAATTACAAACAGGCATTGGCCAAATATAAAACCTTGCTAATAACTGAAAAAGGGGCTTCTTATACAAAACAAATTGAAAAGGCCAAAAACTCCTCTACAGTAGATCATAGCTTGTTGAAGCAGCGCCTTAAGACCTTAGGCATCAAGGATTCAGCACTCTCTGCTTTCTTCATTTCTGGCGGATAGAACTCAGTCAGTTGCACTGGATCATTTTAAATCAATGCCTTATGTGCTGCCGTGTGGTGTTCCGCAGGGTTCCTCCCTCAGCCCGACATTATTTAACATCTATGTGTCGAAATTGGCACCCTTGATTCAACAATTTGGATTTAGCTTGACATCTTACGCAGACGACACACAAATTGTGGTCGCAGCTTTTAAAAATGAACCTTCTATCTCACCCCACTTTCAACAGTGCATGCGGGAAATAATTTCATGGATGAACAAACATTGTTTAAAGCTCAACTCAGAGAAAACTGAGATAATGATTTTTGGCAGTCTTTCGCCAAATTGGGATGCCACTTGGTGGCCTGTTGAATTAGGGGAAACTCCCAAACCAGTGATCAAGGCAATAAAATTTGGGAATTATATTAAACAATAAACTAACAAATGTGAACCAAATAAACACCACTGTGTCTTCCTCATTTATCATAATGAGGAAAAAAAAAAAAAAAATCTCCCATATTTACCTGCCAGCTCCAGGAGAACCGTGGTTACGGCACTTGTGTTATCTAAATTAGATTACTGTAACGGCTTGTACCTAAATATGCAAGGTCAACATCTAAAAAGGTTACAGATGATACAAAATGCAGCCGCAAGAGTCTTACAGGATCTGCCTAAATATCAATCGGTTTCCAAAGAACTTTGGAAACTGCACTGGCTTCCAGTGGCTAGCCGTATCAAGTTCAAGGCCTTGTGTCTGGCCTATAAAGCTTTAAACAACACAAGACCTGATTTTCTTAAAAATCTTTTCAAATGGTATCGTCCTAACAGACTGCTTCGGTCCACCAAGGCTAATTATATGACGGTTCCTAGATTTATAAAAAACTAATTTGGGGGGGCTGCAGTTTGATTTATGGGACAGCATAACTTTGGAACACCCTTCCTCTGCATATTAGATCCCCACAGTCCTTGTCCTACTTTAGGAAGGGCGTTAAAACCTGGCTTTTTCAGATCTAAACTGCTGGTCTCATGGTCTATCCGCTCTGAGCTTTAGCACCAATACACCTCAGGGTATTTGTGCGCTTTAATAAATTCATTTAACATAACATAACCTTCAGCTCCAGTATGTAGATCTGCAGAAACATGGCAACATAAGGGGATTGCAAGTGGTGAAACACTACTATGGAATGAGCCCTGGCATAATCAGAGAGGCTATATCTAAGCTCTTATATAATGAGATTGCTGCCATAATTTGTAGACGCACTACATGGCACCAAAGGGACAAGTGGATTTTGTTACAGGACAAGTAGATTTATAAAGCAACCTGTCCCATGGACAAGTAGATATTTTATTAAATTCCACACCCCTGATTTTCCATTAACCATGTTCAACAGCATCTCTTCAGTTGATCTTTTGAAGGGATAAGCTCCGGCACATTGGAGTCCCAGGCCTCTTGCACACCCAGGGAAGATAGCACCTTTTGATGTTACTAAACCAAGCTATTTTATGGAATCGATCCAAATTAATAACTTCCTGGAGGGATTCTGGGTAGAATGTTAATTCAGGTATAGAACTTAGTCTCCTCCAAAACAGAAGTGGTTGTAACCTAACTGTCTTGGATCGATTTTTTTCATATATCAAGCTTTAAAGGGCATAATGGAGTACTAGGTGGCGAAAGAACTAAGGGCCTGATTTAGATTTCGGCAGACAGGCTACTCCATTACAACGGTGACAGATATCCCGCCCGCCAAAATATAAATCCCATAGGATATTATGGGATTTATATTTCGGCGGACGGGCTATCCGTCACCGTTGTGACAGAGTAATCCGTCTGACAAAATCTAAATCAGGCCATAAATTTCTTTAAAACTTATGTTCAGAGCTAGTCATAACTGACATGTTTGAAAACCACCAAAGTTTGGCCCCATAAAGGGCCAAACCCACCGCTTTTAGATCGTAAATCTGCAGTGTAGGTGCTACTAGTTTACTATGGGATGCGCTGTGCTCTTTCAACAGGACGCCTACAATGCCTGTGCTTCATAGTCATTTTATCAATTTGGGGCTTCCATGTCATATTGGCTGTTTGCTTAATACCCAACTACTCAAAGGCATCTACCCTTTCAAGTACAGCTCCCCCAATGAAAGCCTCCTCCTATACGATTTATGCAGATTAATAGCCATATATTTAGACTTTATTGTATTAACGTCCAGGCCGCGGATCGAGCTAAATTCCTCCAATCGATTAAGTAGAAGTTGATGTCCACCAGGGGCTGTATCACAGATACAGTGCATTTTCCTTGTTTGCGGCAGGCACACCTTTTAAAAGGTGCACCCAGTGCAAACAAGGATAATGCGCTGTATTAGGATGAATGCGCTGCCCCCAGGGCGGCCGCAAACTCGCGCTTCCCTTGGAACAGCACATTCATGTGAAAAATGGAGCAGCTGCTTTGAAGCCGCTTTGTGTTTAACAGTGCAGGCAGCAACCCCCCTGCATTTTTTAAGTGGGGTTAGAGATCCCCTTGTAGGCGGGTGCAGTTAGTGGCTGCACACACCTGCAAGGGGAAGTCTGGAGGGCCATGGGACCCCCTTTCGCCCCTCCAGAGTGCTGCCATCAAGGGGTACACTGACAATGTGCCTCCTGATGGCTTTTTTGCCTCTGCATTTGTGTCTATAATACAACCTGGGTGCAGAGGCAAAGGGTTTCCCTCATTTGCCTTGGCGCTTCATATGTGCCAGCGCTATCAGCATTACAGAAGGGGACGCACAAGCATCTGCGGCCCCTTCCGTAATACCAAAGTGCCCCGAGACACGCAGAGCGGGCTCAGGTGCCCATTGCGCTCGGGGCACTTTCGTAATACGCCCTCTGGAGTTTTAGACACTAATAAGGTGTCATCAGCAAAGAGAAGCGTGGATATTTTTGCCTTGGTAAGTGAAGGAGCATCAGCATGATAGAGAGAAAGGAAGTGAAGTACTTCATTCAGATAAAATGAAAATAGCATAGGAGCTAAGACACATACTTGACAGACGCCCTCATTTACTGGGATTTGGTCCATAAGCTTCCCTGCTTGCCCCAACAGATTTTGGCAAAATTTCCTCATAATTAAAGATAGAATATCCAGTTGCATTCCCATATCATGAAGCACGTGCCAAAGGTTTTGCTGAGGGACCAAGTCAAAGGCTGATTTTAAGTTGACAAAGGCAACGTAGAGGCTGACCCTGCCGATTAGGATGGTTTTTGCAGTAGAAGAGTAAAAAATTAAAAACTTGATTGATGGTACTGTTTTTTTCCTAAATCCAGCCAGAAAGGGAGTTAATATATCTTTGGCATCAATCCAATCCTGGAACTTTTCCAGGACCGCCCGGCAGAATACCTTTTGGATGGAATCAATTAAGCTAATTGGTATATAATTGGTAGACAAGCTTCTGTCGCCTTTCTTAAAGATGGGTACTCAACTCAGCACCTTTCCCAGATCTTGGAATCGGTGCATCCCTTGCAACTGCATTTGACAGTGGCAGGATATATTTTGACCTGTTGTCATTTTTGTGAATGAAGATGTAATCTGGTGTGTTGTCAGGCCGTGGGGCTTTGCCACAATCTATGGCATATACAGAGATATGGATGTCGCCAAGGTCAAACAAGTCATCATATCCCGGCGTTCCAGGTGAGAAGAGGGCTTCCTGTATGGGAATCTGCATTTCATCAGTATATAAAGTTTTGAATGATTAAATCAATCAACTGATGAGATGTGATTTGTTGGTTGTGATGCATCCCTCAAGTAGCCAAGGACCACAATTTCCATTAATCCTTGTCTGCACATGATTCTTTAAGATCCCGCCACCTCTTCTCATCCCAGTCCCTTTCCTTTGAGCTGGGTTTGCTTGTATGCTTTTCTAGAAACATTCATTGAACCCAATCCTTTGATCTTATGGCCAGAGCCAACTGTTTTCTAGATGGCCTACACTCCTCATTAAACCAAAGGCTATGGTTTTGTGATTTCTTTGTGGAGTGGGAAATGCGAGCAACAAAATACAATGCAAAATGCTTGAGGAAGTGTGCATGGATAGATGTGGCTTTCATAATATCGCCATCCCTAGTCTGAATAGCCTCTAAATTGGTCATAGTTTCTTGTAAATCAAGGTTGATGCAAGAGAGGGTATCCTGTTGTACAGCTAGATGGTGCCACTTAAGGCACCATTTGTCATTTGTGGATTCAACAGCTCAATTCTTTCCATAATACCGTGTCCTCAACATTACGCCACGACCTCAAGTCCACCAGGACATAATCAATAAGTCTCGCACTGTTGGATCTATTATATGCAAATACCCAAGCCTTATCGGGTTTGGTTCTACCATTGACTGCCCTTAGTCCAAGTTCAAGTGTTAGGGCCTTCATTTGGAGTGCTACTTGGGATCACTTTTTTCCTGGGACTATGTCCAACTGAGGGATTGCCCATATTTCATCTTCCTCTCTCGTTAGGCTAACGTCTTCCCTGTCCAAGGGTTCAAAAGTAGTGTTAATATCACCCTCTAGGATGAGATGGAAGTGACACTCCCTCTTGTCAAGGTGTTCCTCAAGTATTTGCATTATTTTCAACTGCCTGTCTCCCTTGGGACTTCTTGCATAAATATTGTAAATATCTACAATGGTATTCTTGTGACTCCTTACTTGGGTTCCAAGGAAGTCAGGGCAATCAATAGCTAACTGCCTGGAGGTTTTAATCGATATTAGTAGTCCTCCAGAGGACCGCCCATGTTGATTAGGGTTAGAAGGTACACAATAATTTAAGTAGCCTTCCTTAAAGACTAGGGGGGTCATTACGATGGCGGAAGGCCCGCCACCACCAGCAGTGCGGTGGCGGGCCTTCCGCCATCGGAA
This sequence comes from Calotriton arnoldi, assembly GCA_963921515.1. Lineage (NCBI taxonomy): Eukaryota > Metazoa > Chordata > Amphibia > Caudata > Salamandridae > Calotriton > Calotriton arnoldi. The sequence goes on from CAWUFW010017602.1 coordinate 91,482, forward strand.
AGCAACGGATCCGCCACAGGCAATCGTTACGATTGCCTGGCGGAGCGGTCAGCATCAGTAAAATGGTGGCGGTGCCTAGCAGGCACCGTCCGCCAGATTAGATGCTGGCCGCAGCCAGCCTTTCCATGGCGGGTAAACCGCCATTGAAAGGCTGGTGGGGATTGGTTTTGGGGGCCTGTTGCGAGCCCCCCTTGTGTTGGGGGAGGTGGCTTTGCACTGGGGGGGGTACCCATGGTACCCCCCTGCATTTCCCTGCACTGAGTGGCAGGCACCGCGTGGTGCCTGCCACGTAGTGCAGGGAATGGCACTAGATGCATTTTTAACATCGCTGCGGTTGCTACAGTCAGCAGTGCCTGCCGCAATGTTAAATTGCAAGATGCGACCGCCATGGTGGCGGTCGCATCCTAATTTGGAGTGTGGGACTACCGCATGCATGGCGGCCGGTCCCGATCCCTGCAACGATGGCGGTCGGATCGTAATGAGCCCCTAGGTCTGTACTCCATGTTTCCTGGAATGAGCAGATGTCAAATTCTTTGGTAAATCATTCCAATATGGTAGAGCGATTTTAGCCTTTAGACCAGCCATGTTCAAGGAGACAACTGAAATCTATGTCGATGTTTCAAGTGGTGGTCTAATTTTTTTTTTAACTTTATTTATCATTTTCCACATATATAAAACATGGACAACACGAGATGCATAATGATGCTTCAAATAACAAACGGTATCATGTCAGTTCGATACATTGGAGAATGCGATATGTACAGAAAACATCAAGACACACCACTTCATGAATCACTAGAGGGCACGACCAGTAATAAGTAGAGTGACAGAGGAAAAGGCGAACTCTATGCAACAGTGTCTAGACTATAAAGAGAATGAGGCGGGAGGGGAGGGGGGGGTCTTGGCTCTGGACATCTGATTCCAGGGAGAGTAGATAAGCATAGAGGGGTTACCAAGTATCTTTCAGTCTGGCTGTGGGGGGTTGCAACATGGCGTATACTTCACTTGTCATGTAGAAATATGTCATGCTGTGTAGCCAGGCCTGAATAGTAGGGCTGATCCTGTTGCCCCAGTGGAGCGCTATCTCTCTCTCTGCCAGTAGCAGAGCTATGGCGGTGAACCTGCGGGTGCTATTCGGGACGTCAGCCACAATGCCCAGAAGTGCCATCCTTGGGGATGGTTCGAGAGTCATCATAATAATGCGGGAGAGGGTGTTAAACATGTCAGTCCAAAATGTAGCGATAGGGAGGCAGGTCCAGGTTAAGTGGGGGAAATCTGCATTTGGGGCATAAAGAGGACCTAGAAGGGTCGAGTCTGGCAAGGCCAGCAGGGGTGGTATAGAATCTGTGCAAAAACCGAAAGTGGAGTGACTTGTGCCGATGACTGGGGGATAACAGTTTAGTTTGCGCACAGCAATAGGACCAGTCCTTGCTGGGGATAGGACCGACAAGGTTTTTTTCCCACTGCAGTCGCACTCTGCTGTTTTGGGTGCGCCTGAGGTCCATGCAAGCGCGATTGAGTTTAGCAATCATATCTGTCCCCTCTGTGTCCATTATTGACATTGTTGGGGGGAGGAGGGGGAGATGTCTGGTGGCCAGAGGGTAAGAAGGGATGTGGGAGCAGAGTGTCAAATGCAGCTGGCAAAATATAAATGTATCCATATATGTGGCGTCAGCAAATCTAGTGTCCACCGAATGGGAAAGCTCATGGCTATCCGGGAATAAGTTTGTGTTGTGCCAGTGTATGTTGGACCATTTTTTCAAGTGTCAAAGGCAGCCATAGATTTCGTGAAACAATAAGCGCAGGGGAGTACAAGAAATCCCTGCCCAAGACTAGACTAAGCTTTTGCCGGGCTCTACATGTGGTAGACAATGTCTGTATATCCGAGGGGTCTAGTCTGAGGCCCTGTGGCAACAGAGTTGCCGGCGGTGTCGTACCTGCCATGTCACACTCGGGTTTAGCATAATGTAGGCGAGCATATGGGTGGTACCAATGATATGCCAACTGGGCCTGAGCCATGAGGAATTATGTCTGGATGTCAGGGACTGCAAACCCTCCCAGGTCGTAGGGAAGAATAAGGGTATTCCATGCGATCCAGGGCCTACGACCTGCCCAAATCAATTTCAAAAGGAGACTGCACAGTGTGAAAAAAGGGAGTTCGTCAAAGGAATCGGTCTATTTAAAAACAAATACAAAAAGCAGGGGAGTACAATCATTTTATTAATGGCAATCCAGCCTGCCATGAATAGAGGGAGCCAAATCCAGCTCTCAATTTGGAATGTAAGCCTACCAATGGCATGGCCATAGTTGAGGAACATCACTTGTTCTTTGTTTTTATGTAAAATTCTGCCAAAAACATTTAGTCTAGTCTTCACACCATTTAAGAGGCAATTCACAGGAAGTAAGCTTAGTGACATCTGTAAGGGGGAAAAGTTCTAATTTCACTCAATTAATTTGCAGATCGGAGAGGCCACCAAAAAAAAAAATTTTCCCCGAACTAACTGGGCCAAATTGACTGAATGATACTGAATAAATAGCAAAATGTCAACTGCGTAAATAGAAATGAATAATGGGCCAGAAGTAAAATGGAGACCGCGCTGCATGTGGTTTTCTTGAAGGTGGCGGATCAAGGGGTCCATAGCTATGATGAACAGTAGGGGCGAAATTAAGGCATCCCTGCCTAGTGCCTCTGGAGATGACAAAGGGTTCAGAAAGAGAACCATTCACCCGCATGCGGGCCACCGGGTCAGAGTACAGAAGGGAGATGAGGGCGTGGAACCCATCAGTAAACGCCAGTCTCCGTAACACTGCATGCAGAAAAACCCACACTAAAGAATCAAAGGCCTTCTATGCATAGAGAAGGACAATGGCTGTGGGCAAGTCAGAAGGGAGAAAACCTCATGCAAGTTTAGCGAGGTGGTACTATGAGGGACAGATCTGGTTTGGATGGGTGCGATGATCTGTTCAAGCAGTAAGGACAATCTGTTGGCAACTGCTTTGTCTAGGATCTCATTGTCAAAATTAAGCATGGAAAATGGCAAAGGCACAGTGATGTGGGTCTTTGCCATGTTTAAGCAGTAAGGAGATCACTGCTTCCCGCAGTGTGGGTGGGAGGACCCCATTGTTGAGGGCCTAAGCTTACATTTCTAGCTGGTGAGGGGCAAGGATACCCTTATATGCCTTATAAAAGGCACCTGTGAGGTCATCAAGCCGGGGGCTTTGGAGCCATCAAGGGAGTCAATTGCCTGAACGATCTCCTCGCTAGTGAAGGGTTCACTCAGGAATTGGGTTTGCCCCGTAGTAAGGCAGACAATAGCTATTTCCTCAAAATAGGCCAAACGTGACGTCTCACCTTTTATGGTTTATCCGCGAAGTGTAGAGATTCGTATAATATGATACTAATTAATGGATAATGACTTCGTTGGCAGTAACCCGTACACCCCCGTCCATCCCCATCCACGTGGAGTTCAGTGAAACACTCAGGGACCTAACTGGGGCACAGGAGATGGGCTATAGTGTGGTCAGGGCCCTCCCCCTTGCCATATCTGCGAGCTGTGGAATATTTAATTAGATAAGCAGTTTCCCTCTGAGCAAGGTCCTGGAATTCCGCAATGAGGACGGATCGTCTGTGGAGGGAAGGAGATTCAGTGTGTTGGCCCTGTCAATACCATTAGGTTCGGCCTGTATTTGCGCCAGACTGTTGTGAATGTCACAGAGTACAACTCGTGTTTGGAAATGCAGATTTCACGTATCTATCCTTGAAGGCATCCCATAATATATCGTGGCTGTGAACGGAACCTGAGTTGAGTACGAAATATTCAAGAATGGAGTCGCAAACTTCTGAATGAAAAACTGCATCCAATATAGTCATACCAGGGAAGGACTATCGCCGCTCCCAACCGCCTCCGTAGGTGAGAATAATACTAGCTTGATTGGGGCATGATCGGAAAATGTATGTGGCAAAAGCTGTACGTCTTTGAGCCAGGAACCAGCACTACATATACCAGTAGTCTTCCCGTGTCCCCGCTGCGTGGGGGCAGAATAGAATGTGTATCCCGGTGTGGTGGAGTGGTGGAGATGCCAAGCATCTTTAAGACTGTGTGAGTCAATAATATCACGGAGGACACCCAGCATGCGTGGTTTGCCTCCAGAATGTACGCTAGTGTTGTCTAGCGAGGGTCAAAAATTTGATTCAGATCTCCACCCAATAATGCGATATCTGCATCATTGACTGAGCAGGGCCGACAGTTCCTGGAAGAAGGGGGGAATCAGCTACATTAGGGGCTTTAACATTCAATAGGAGTAGCCGTCGCCCCAGCAATGTACCAGTCACAAGGACATAACTTCCATACTTATCTGCAACAGTGGTATGGTGGCTGAAGGGGATACTTTTATGGAGGAGTATGCGTACCTCACAAGAATATGTACTATAATTGGCAAAGTATCTATGGGGCCCCCAGGATGCTGCAAATGTAGGGGAGGAGTGAGGAGGGAGGTGCATTCCTTGTAAAACGCAACCTTTACGGGCGTGTCTAAGGAGATATGACAATACCTGTTTGCCTTTCTGAGAATTCTTAAGACTGCAGATATTCCACATCAGAAACATGAGTTCCACTAGCTGTTTATCACCCCTGTCATCGATATGAAAAGAGCGGTCATGTAAGTCAAGTCATGTGTTTAAAGCAAGGGTTGGTCTCATCCAACATACTATAGAAACAAAAAGGAAACCGAAAGCAATACCCATGTAAACCATCGAAAACCACCCCCCGCCCACACTAAGCAATAGAGACCCAGTGAATCCCAGCAATACCCAAACAACAAACAAAAAACCCAACATGTGAAACATGGAATATTCCTTGGGGAGCGGACAATGCTGTGGCAATCGATGCCCACATTGAAAAGTGTTACCTATTGTGGGTACGTAGCTGTAGGGTTACATGAGAAGGGTCATTTTGAGCAGACCATAGGACAGGCTTTTAACAAAGATAATCAGCCAGCGGGTACAAAAAGTGAACAGCAGTGTTTGTAGATGAGCCAGGGAGCATTTCAGCCTGTAGGGAAGAGGTCTGTGCTGGCTAAAATGTGGAGTTCCAGGGGAGAGCGCTCCGGGGTGGTACGGGATGAAGAAGGTTTATTAGAGCCTAGCTGCTTACAAAAAGTCAGTACCTCCGCCGGAGTGCTAAAGAATCAGGCCTTGCCGTCCACGACCACCCGGAGCCTTGCCTGATGGAACATGCCATATTTGAGCCCATGCTTCCGTAGTAGGGCTTTTGAGTCATAGAACATTTGCTGCGCCTCCTGGATGGCAAGTGTAAAGTCGGGGTAAATTAAGATCATGGTGCCCTGATACTGCAGTGGACCTTGCTCATGAGCTAGACAAAGTACAGTGTCACAGTCCCTGTAATTAAGCAAGCGAGCCACAATGGGACGAGGGGGACAAGGACCCAGCGATCTGAGGGCCCTTTCCACAGCAAATTAAGACTTGAAATGTTGGGAGCCAAATAGATCAGAGAACAGTCTCTCCATAAAGTGGCCAGGGTGACCCATGTCCATGTATTCAGCAAGGCCCACTATGCAAATATTATTCCAGCGTGAGCACACTCCGAGGTCCTTTTTCTTTATAGCTACTGCCTTCAGGAGATGCTCCATCTTCTCCAATCTCTGGCTTAGGAGGTATCGACATCCTCCAGGCCAGATACACGTTCCTTTGCCGCATCGAGCAAGTACTATGGCTCTCCAAGCATTCTCCCATGTGGTCCAGCCGCTCGGCCAAGGTGTCAAAATGGGTGTCGATGGCGCGGAAGCCAGCCTGGAGCTCTGCCATGATAGTAGCAGAACCCTCTCTGTGGATCAGAAAGCTGAGTCACACCGTCCCCATCCTCTGCATCAGATCGGGAGTCAGATCTCCTGTTCACCTTGGCGCGGTCGAAGGTGAGCTTACATTGCTTGGGGTCCCCACGACCCAAGGCACACCACAGGGCAGCAATGGTAGTAGCCGTAAGCTCCATACACAGGAATCAAATGGTTATGGCGAAGGAGGCATTAACAGTCCAAAGGTCAAGGCCAGGCCCAGAGTTCACCTAGTTTTAACGTGCTATATTTTTGTGAGGGTGGGTGTGATATTGTATCCATTTCTGTGATGTGGCAATGATGGAACAACTATGTTTTTTTTTTTGCATTTAGTGACATGAGGCAAAGGGGTAGGGGAGGTTCTCCAGATTTTGCACTATAGGTCTAGATCCGCAATGCATTTTGTGGAGAGAGAGAGAGAGAGAGAGAGAGATACAGAGAGAAAGTTGTGCCTCTAGGATTTAGTCTAACCCATTACCTGAAGTGAGAGAGTGTGGGACCCCGTCCTGGTCTCAAGTTGGACACCCCGCGAGGGATGTGTTAGACCACTGTCAGCTGGAGCGTCTGCATGCAGGAGCCTCAGCGTCTCTGGTCAGTGTGTCGGCCTGGAAGTCTCGGTCTCCTCTCCCAACCCTAGCAAGATGTGCTGTATTTATACAAAAAGTATCTAGGGTTTCTTTGTCCCTTGTTATTTGTATTAGCCATTGTTGGATTTGAGGATGATGTATGGGATCAACCTTGTACGTACGCTGCCACCGATGACATCAGGGCCCTGCTGGACAATGGTGAAACTGCGGCCCTCATCCTCCTGGACCTCTCAGCCGCCTTCGACACTGTCTGCCACCGCACCCTACGCACACGCCTCCACAACGCAGGGATCCGAGACAAGGCTCTGGAATGGACCACCTCCTTCCTCTCCGGCAGAACCCAGAGCGTCCGCCTCCCCCATTCCACTCCGAAGCCTCCGAGATCATCTGCGGCGTACCCCAAGGATCATTCCTCAGCCCGACATTGTTCAACGTCTACATGGCACCGCTCGCCCACGTCGCCCGACTGCACGACCTCAACATCATCTCTTATGCCGACGACACCCAGCTGATCCTCTCCTCACCAAGGACCCCTCACCGCCAAAACCAACCTCCACGAAGGAATGAAGGCCGTCGCCGAGTGGATGAAGATCAGCCGACTGAAGCTGAACTCAGACAAAATGGAGGTCCTCATCCTTGGCTCCACCCCTCAGCCTGGGACGACTCCTGGTGGCCCACCACACTGGGAGCAGCACCGACACCCACCGACCACGCACGCAACCTGGGGTTTATCCTCGACTCAACACTCTCCATGACCAAGCAAGTCAACGCCGTCTCATCCTCCTGCTTCAACACCCTCCGCATGCTCCGCAAGATCTACAGATGGATCCCCACCGAAACAAGAAGAACGGTCACCCAGGCCCTCGTCAGCAGCAGGCTGGACTACGGAAACGCCCTCTACGCGGGAGCCTCGGCCAAACTCCTGAAACGACTGCAACGTATACAGAACGCCTCGGCACGCCTGATCCTCGACGTCCCACGCCACAGCCACATCTCACCCCACCTGAGAGACCTGCACTGGCTCCCCGTCAACAAGAGGATCACCTTCAAGCTCCTCACCCACGCACACAAGGCACTCCACAACACCGGACCGGCATACGTCAACAGACAACTCACCTTCTACACCCCGAACCGCCAGCTCCACTCAGCCAACCTTGCCCTCGCCTCAGTCCCCCGCATCCGAAGAGCGACCACCGGTGGCAGATCGTTCTCCCACCTCGCCGCCAAGACCTGGAGCACCCTCCCCATCCTCCTACGGCAGACCCAGGACCTGCTAACCTTCAGGAGGCTACTCAAGACCTGGCTGTTTGAGCAGTAGCAGCACCCCCCCAGCGCCTTGAGACCCTCACGGGTGAGTAGTGCGCTTTACAAATGTTCTGATTGATATTATGCAGGTGGTGTGTAGCCCCTGGCTGGTTTCCAGGAACCCTCATGAATATTCATTCATACTGTATGAGTCTATTGATGGAGTTATAAGACGCTATTGTTCAGGGAAAACCCTGCTTCTGTGCCCAAGACTAATACTAGGTGAAGGTTCAATCCTAAAGGCTCGTTACTTGTGTAGTATAAGGGAGATAATGCAGGTGAAGGTGTATGATATTACCCGGGCCTATATTAGGGTACCTATATGAAACATAACACCCACTCCTCTTCCGAACAGTCAATAATGATAAAAATGCAAATAAACCACTCTTTGTACTAGGTAGCGGTGCATAAAACATCAGTGAGCTTCATAAAATAAAATCCTTAAAACCATTTAAAAATATTCTAATAGGGGGGAAGAAAAAATTATTCTCGAAAGTTTAACATTGGAAATGTCACTGGAAGCCAAAGTCCTAGCTGAGTTTGTTTATATAATTCGAACCACTACAAGCATCAGAAGGCCATGCTTTCCCAGCGAAAGTGTCAATTAAGGAAATGTTCTAAATTTAGTTGAGTTTTCAAACAAAAAGGAAAAACCAAATTCTTTCCTAGCGCACGATGAGCCAATTATAGATTAAGTGTCCTGGCTGGGAGACGTAACATCGTCGTTGCTCGCTGTTGCAGAGGACGATCCCTGTAACACCTCGCAGAGCACGTCAATTGAGCACAGATGATACTCAGAACTGCCAATAGCTGGTGCAGAGGCCACCGGTGCTGTAGTCGATACTTGAGTGCTAATGGAAGAGCTGATGCTCAACCCAGTTGTTGCAAAAGGCACCTGCGGGTTCTCGAGGAATACAGCCATCAAGATAGGAATACGCTGGGGACACTGCCGAGCATGGACCCTCACTGGGTCCAGCATGGTATTCATGTCCGGTGGCGTTGCCGATGGAAGTGTCAGACAGAAATCCAACACGCATTCTTCTCTGCAAAACAGGCATAGAAGGAGAGGTAAGATGCATTCCACCCAGACTGGTCTAAATGATAAGAACCAAGAGGCGCTCAGTTCCCTCAGGTGAGGTGTGCCCAGATGTTGTACCATGCGTTCACGGTATTTACGCTCCAGGAGTGCTTTTGCCATCTCGTTGGTGATTGAGCCGTCCATTGCGTAGCAGAAAAATAACTATCAGGATACCTGCTATTGAGAGCAGGATCAGCAGAAGACCTCCAAAAACACTTCCCAATACGGAGTGTATAAAGTTTGGAATAACTCCGAGGACAGTCTGAAAGGTGCTCAGAAATCTTGACACTATGGACTTAAATAGGTGTACAATACCACTCGAATCAGACATATTAAAGATACGACACACCATTTCTGTGAAATGAGAGGGGCAGTTTGTACGTATGAGTGCCTGTATCTCGGCCGAGGTCCTTGCGATTTGAAGATCAAGGGTCTCCCGGGCGGAGGTTAAGGGCACAGTTTGCAGTAAAAGCATGGATTTCATTCTGCTCAAAGTATCAAACTGTATAAAAGAAACATTTAGCGAAGGCCATAGTGGCACCTCCCTGACTGTACTTGTTGGGGGAAACAATACTTGCATACAGCAAATAACCCTGGAGTTCACCGTGACCAGATAGGCAATCCCCGGAAGCATCCCACAACAACCTCCATCATTCAGCATCAAGTAACTCCCATTCGAGAGCAGTTCGAATACCGGTGTAATCATGGCTGTTGGAGTCCCTTGCAGGTGGCAGGACAAGTTCGCTACTGAACCATTACAAGCTCCGTGTAGTCAATCAATCAATCAATCAATCAGGGAATTATAAGCGCACTACTCACCCGTGAGGGTCTCAAGGCGCTGAGGGGGGAGAGGGGGGTACGCAACTCCGTTCAGCCGAAGAGCCAGGTCTTGAGAGTCTTCCTGAAGGTGTTCAGGGAAGTGGCGCGTCTGATGTCTGCCGGTAAGTCGTTCCAGGTCTTGGCTGCGATGTGAGCGAACGATCTTCCGCCTGCTCTGGCTTTGTGGATGCGCGGGGTTTCAGCCAGTGCGAGGTTGGACGAGCGCAGGTTTCTTTTGGGTACGTGGAAGTTTATTCTGTCGTTGAGGTACTTGGGTCCGTTGTTGTGTAGGCATTTGTAGGCGTGCGTGAGGATTTTGTAGGTGATTCTCTTCTCCATGGGGAGCCAGTGGAGTCTCCGGAGGTGGTGGCTGATGTGTTCATGCCGGGGGATGCTGAGGACGAGTCTGGCCGCGGTGTTCTGTATTGTTTGGAGCTTGCGGAGTAGGGATTTGTTGATGCCGGCGTAGAGTGCGTTGCCATAGTCCAGTCTGCTGGTGATGAGTGCGTGGGTGACTGTCTTCCTTGACTCGGGGGGATCCATTTGAAGGTCTTTCGGAGGATGCTGAGGGTGTTGAAGCAGCTGGAGGTGATGGCGTTGATCTGTCGGTTCATGGCGAGCGATGAGTTGAGTATGATGTTGAGGTTTTTGGCGTGGTCTGAGGGTGTGGGGGGGCATCCGAGGGCTGTGGGCCACCAGGTGTTGTCCCATGCTGAGGGGGTGGTTCCGAGGATGAGGACTTCTGTCTTCTCGGCGTTGAGTTTTAGGCAGCTGTTGGTCATCCAGGCTGTGACTTCTTACATGAGAGAACCACTCAAAGCGTTCTTGCAGTTTGTACCGCTTAGAAACACTTCTCAATCCCCACTCCGGCAACGAAATCTGTACGGTAATTTCCAAGATTCCTTAATGTATTCTTTACCCAACTTTTCATATTTGCCTGCCTGTTTTTGTTCAAGGCAATACTGAAACTGAAAAGTCGTGACCGGTAGAGTGATGTGGCCATGGATTAGCCATTCTGTGGATGGTAATTCCGCTACCGTAAATGGTAATCTATCCAGTTTCTCAATACGCAGCATTGTATATTTTGTTCCCCTTTGTGCCATTTCTACCTGTTTATCTGTTAGATTATATTCAGAAAACAGAGACGTACTGTTTATAAAACGCCAAGGCACATAGCCTTCACGCAAAGATTGCAGTGTCCAGCTTAACAACATAATAGAACGTAACTGAGATTGCCCGTGTTGTAATATGGCCAAATCTTGTTCCAGTATGTCTATTGCAGAAGATACAATGTTGCCTAAGGAATAGATCCTGGAGGTCAAAGTTGTTAACCCATTATCCACTACTGCTAATGCCTTCTCTAAGTTAATACGGTCTATTTCCCGTATTCTCTCTGCGGCCTCTTGTTGGGATATTTTCCAATTTTCATTATAGGCAGCATAAATGCCAGCATATATGAAACGTTTCTTACGTGATTTCCTGGGACCTAGTAAAAAATCCCTAAGATCCATGTAATGTGTCAGTAAGGATAGGTGATGTTTCACTTCTGTGAGCGTTGAGGTTTATAGCCAATCAAGGCACAACTTCCCAACGCTGTAGGATGTCACTACTCCTGGATGTTCTCTTTGTACATAGCGTGGGTCTGACCTATAGATACTGAACCCTTCGGTGGTACCCCAGAATCTTTGCTGACATCTGTTCATGTCTATGGGCCAAACCAACCATCCTTTCCAATTAGGATCTGATCTATTGTACCGAAAAATGTAATCTATATCTACCCCTTCTTGTGAAGTTGTATTTTGCCACCCCTCCATTTGTGATGGTGTTGGAAACCGAGGCGTGTTCAGGTCCTTGTTCTTGGCTAGTCCAAGACAGGATGTCTGTTGCACAGTGTCATTTAGGAATATGATCTGCTGTGGAATGAGGCATGCTCTAAATAGCGCTTCTGTTCCCTGGACTTGCCAGTCTCTAGAACCCCAGACTGATTTTAAGTCAATTGTGTCCTTCCATAGGTCAAAACCCTGTTCAGACAATCGGGCGATAAAGGAAGCAGAGTAAATCTGTTTGGTGTTAGTCAACATAATTTTCTGTGCCGATGTGGGCGCGATTTTATAATAAAATGTCTTCGGGTCATAAATGTTAAACCCTGAAAAATATGAGAATTTCTGTGCAAATGTTTGCGAACTACCTTTCGGTGGTGTAGGGCAATGTTCCCACAGGTGGTACTCAAAAACATTTCTAGGTGTTATAGATTTGTGTAGGAAATGATGACCTTAATGTTGGTAACAGTACAAAGTGTCTTAGTCTGAAGTACGTTCGAGCATTTCAGTGTGTGGAAATGCGGCAGTTTTCTCTAAATCAGACAACATGTTATTAACAGTTTCAGAGTCCCAATCATCAGAAAATGTACTGGAGGTAATGATATCAGTCAATGAAATTTTAAATACATGAGAAATTTTTTAAATTTCAGTTGGACCAAATATATTGAAATCAACCTTGTCCCAGACTATACCATCCGGTTTTGGAACTGCTGTAATGTTCACTGATGACAAGTCTCTTTGTTCACGATGAGAAGATTGATGTGGTTTCAGAATCAAGTTTACTTTTTCGGCCTCAGGTCTTTGTTGAAGGTATTGTCCATTAATAAGCATGCTAAAAGTTATAACTAAGCCTAGCCAGAAAAGAAAGAACAGTATCCCAGTAATTACCCAGAGTTGTACCCAAGGTGATACCAGGTTAGTCTTTTTGAGAAAGTTCAGCAAGTCCGTAATCACTTGGATCCAGGGAAAACGTATCAAAGTTCATGAAGTAGCCAGAAGCGGTTCGATCAATTGTTGGAATTGCATCGGGATTTGTTGAAATCGTAGTTTGCTCTCGTCGAGGCATGTTGACGTAGACATCTGTATTAGGTCTTATTGCAACTTGTGTGTTATTTTGAGTTTGATTTTGAAGTTGAACTTCGGGTTCAAGGGGTATGAGTTCCATAGCATTGTTGCTTAGTCCTTCATTCCGTGTTGGAGGCTCCTCGAACGTGATGAGTCTTTCCGTTTGAACTTCTTGGATTGTAGCGAGAGGAGGGCGTCTGCTACTGTGGAGTCCACGTGGCCTACTGCTTAGTATCGGCCACATAGTGTGGTTTGATTAAGTCGATTGAGACAAATCTTTTCTCCTTTTTCCCGGCAACAGGCGGTAGAAGTACAGTTCTTGTTCCTTGAATTGCTAGGACCGGTACAAGTTTTCTGTAGGATGGCCCAAATTCTTTTTATCCACTATTTTCTCTCTGACCAGATCCCCGACTTTTGGGATCCAGACAGGTCTTGCCGTGACTGCCTTGACTTCCCCAGTGGCGGTCTGTTTCAGGTGGACGTTACTTTGTCGTGTCCTGGATTCATTTAGATCCTGTAAAACAGCCAAATGATCATGGATATCAAATGGTTTCTCATCCGCCACTGTGCCTTCACACTCAAGATCAGGTACCCACATTCTTGTCCCAAATAGGACCTCGTAAGGAGTGACACCCCATAGAGAGCTTCTTGGCTGGTTATTGAGAGCTCGTTGTACCCCATATATATGATTGACCCAACTACCGCCCTTGCCCAATACCCTTGCTGTTAAAGATTGCTTTAGGTCCCAGTTTTTCCTTTCCACAACCAAATTTCCCTCAGGATGGTACGGAGAGGAGTACCGCAATGCTATGCCCATACTTTCCATGGCCTCTTTGTAAGCCCGAGAGCTAAACGCCGGGCCATGGTCAGAATGTAACGTGCCAACTGCGTATGTCCCGATAAAGACTCGCAAATCTTTGATAACAGTTCGAGAGTCAGCCGAGCCCTGAGGCCAAACCCATAGGAATATTGAGCATGAATCCACTGCAACCATGACATACTTGTAAGCCCCATCTGATTGTAAGGGGCCGCAGTGGTCCAGATATACACAAGCGAGAGGTCGGTCTGATTTTAATAACGGTGTCTGTGCCGGGCGTGCTATGGTGGAGCCTTTCATCTGCTGGAAGATGTCACATTTCAAGACGTGGTCTTTAGTTTGCTTTGTCAGTCCTGGCCACCAATAGTGGTGTTACAACAATGAAATAGTCGCTGTAACGCCTGTATGCGCAGAGCCCAAACCCTTGTGTGCTGCAATAATCAAACCTTGCCAACGATCCATATTTGGTATTACTCTGTCCCCCACTCCAGGAATCTGAGCATATGGAATGTTGTTTGCATCTAACTTGTAGGAGTACTTGAGTGGAAATTTCTTTGGTACTGCTGAGCTGCCTTTGCGTGAAGCAATGACAGCAACCATAATCTCACCGTCTATCCTTGTTTTTGAATGAGTGATTGCAGCTACGGAAGCTGTGCTTACAGCCCCCTTCGCGGCTTCATCAGCCAATGAATTCCCTTCAACGTGACCGCCATCACGTTGATGACTCAGTGTATGAATCACGTGAGCCCGTGGTAGTTCGTTTTCAACTCAACTACCTGTTCCCACAGCATTTTATGCTTAATCGTGCCATCTTTTGCGTCCTTGAACCTGTTTAGTTCCCAATGATGTAAATATTCATTGTATGATTGCACACAGCAAAAAGAATCACACACTATCAGTGTGGGGAATTCGTGATCCGTATTCACCAGTGCCAGTATAAGCGCTTTTAACTCTGACAACTGAGCCGTGCAGTCTCCTAGCGATTGCGTTTTGGTGCAACTTGGATGGAACTTCCCATTTCGCATGCAACCTTTAACGATAGCACATGCTGCGCTGTATTGTTGCTTACTCCCTATGGCCGGTTGAGCAGATCCGTCAGCGTAAATAATATATTCATACTGATCTAGAGGCAAGATTTCATTCGGCAGAGGATATTCTTGTTCGTATTGCAGAAATGCTTGTGTTTTTAGACTTGGATCAAATCTGTATTCAACATCCGTTGCAGTAAGAGAATTAGCCCATTGTATCCATCTCGGATGTTAGGCTTTTGCATTTGGAATGCTGGCCTTTGTAACGGCTTCTAAAGCCGGTACCGGTGTTACGACAATTATGCGCTTTCCCTGAGCCAGTGCTCCTTCTCTTGCTCCAGCGGTCTGAACTGCCGTCAGGATTTTTTCTATTGATGTGAAATGCATTTCTGCGTTTGTGTACAGATGTGATTTGTAAGCGATTGGTACTGTTTCGCCTTCATTGAAGGTTAAGTAGGTGTACCTGCATTGACCCGCTATCACACGGATCACTAAGTTGCATACGTTTACCCGCGTCTCTAAGTGTTTTGAAGCTATCATGTCTTATTGTAGTGAACGTAGGATGTTTGTGTGTTCCTGTGTCCATTGTCTAACTGAAAAGTCAGGTTTTATTAAATCGTAGAAAGGTTTTACTCTTTCTGCGTAATCCAAAATGTATGTTCTGCCGAAATTTAGGAATACCAGTATTGATTGTAATTTTTTTAATGATTTTGGAGGTTGGAGCAGCGCACACTTTTCTAAAAAGTTGGCTGCCAGACTTTCCCTTCACTCGAAAGCTCATATCCTAAAAACAGGACATTGAGGTGGGCGATTTCTGATTTTTTTAAATTAAATTTATAGCCCTCAGAGGCGAATCCCATAATTATGGTGCTCACCCTGGTCAAGTGCCTTTTTAAGTCATCGTCCGTCAGATAAATATCATCCACATAGGACAATGCTTCCTCGTCAAAATTTTGGAGTAATTCGGTTACTCTTGCTGAAAATAACCCCGGGCTATTCTTATACCCTTGGGGGAGACGACAAAATTGTCGCTGGGACCCCAACGCTGAGAATGCAGTCAAATACCTACTTTCAGGCGCTATATTTTGGCAGAAAAGTCCATTTGAGATATCAAGTGTAGTTTTGTATTTTTCCGCACAATGTTATTCATTAATGCGGCACTGTGTGCATTTTGAACTGCAAATGTCTTAGTGCAAGTGTTTAAATGTCTGTAATCTAAAACTAAACGATATGAATTGTCAGGTTT
The DNA here is from genome assembly GCA_963921515.1 of Calotriton arnoldi. Classification (NCBI taxonomy): domain Eukaryota; kingdom Metazoa; phylum Chordata; class Amphibia; order Caudata; family Salamandridae; genus Calotriton; species Calotriton arnoldi. The sequence goes on from CAWUFW010017602.1 coordinate 107,097, forward strand.
CATGACAGGAAACAAAGGATTGTTCATTGATGAGGTGCAATTTTCGATCTCCCCTTGGTATTCAAGTTGATCTAAGATCTCCCTGACCTGTTTTTTAGCGTCTTGCTTTATTGGATATAGTCTCTGTGCATTTGGTGAAACTTTTAACGGGATCACGGGATCCTCATCCCAACCAGCATGATTTTTGTACAATGCTGGAGCTAGGGCAACTGCCCACTGCCGTGCATATGTGTGTTTTAAATGAATGGGAACGAGGTCGGAGAAGGCTGTAAAAATTACTGTTTCTCCCCTAGGGCACTCCATAACGAATGCTGGCGGCCAATCTTGTTCAGCTAATAGGATGTCATAACCAGATGACAGTTTCTTCCAAAAGAGTCCTTTAACTTTCCTGGGCTTGTCCCCCTCCATTCGGAGTGTTATTTCATATAACTTATGTGGGACGCTTACCCTCGTATCTGGTGTTTCCACCGTGATGTATTCATTCAAGTCGGCTGTCACCAGAAATTCCATCAGGTTCTGGCGAGCTATTGTTACTTCTGCCGCACTGTCTAGCATCGTCTGAGCCCATTCCCCATTCAGAAGTTGTGTCCTCAGAATTCTGGGCATGTCTGATCTTTAGACCTGCAACTTTCTTCTTCTTAAACTGAGGTTTTGACTTTGGTTTTTCTTCTTTTTTGGAAGTATAGTCTTGAGCGTGCTGTTTGTCTCTGGACTTTGTACGCTCTTCCTTGTGTTCTGACCGTCCTTCTCTCTCGGAGTTTTTCGATGAACCCTGAAAGGAACGAGAGGAACGTGTATCAGTATCCTGATACCTGTCAGGTTTCCTAATGTTATCCCTATTCCTGAGATTATACCTCTTTTCGGAGGGCTCCTGTGGAGGAGATCTGCCTCGGGATTGAGATCTATTTCCTTTAAAGTTTTGTTGTTTTTTATTATCTCACTTCTTTTTAGAAGAAGCTGGTGTCTGTTTGGAAGTGTCCTTTTCAGGACTGCCCATCAGTTGTGGTTTTAAAGCTTTCCCACCTAAACTGTCTCTGCCTAATTCTGCATATTCAGTTTCAATTATTTTGGGTAGTTTGTGTTGTTGATCTATAGGACTGAACTCTCGTAGGCGGATTGCCACTGAAGCTGCTTCCCCTTTAATATTAGCTAGTATTATGGCTGATACCTGATCATAGTTACCTAGCAACTTCATCCCTAAGTTTAGGGCAGGTTCTGCTCCGTACTCATTGTGTATCTGTCTCAATACATCAGGTACTATTGCTAATGACGGGATACCATGTGTTCTGGTATAAATGGCACTAAAGACTGTACCCCAAGTGGTACAATCCTCTAATTGTGGTGTTATCCCCATGGGCAAGCAGATTATTAGCATTCTGTGTTTCTCATATGGGGTAGTATTCGGGAATACTGCCTCAAGCTGCATTAAATTCCTGAGCTACCCAGAATGGTATTTGTTCACGTTTCGTGGGCATTTTGCCCATTACCGCGTGTAATGTTTGTGGTGTAATTTTAGTTGCTGTACCCTGAATTCGAGTACCATTTGGTGCAACTATTGCAGGTTGGACTGTGAAAGTCCTCATGACGAATTGCGTCAAGTTTCTGTAGATTTTAATTAAATCTTTATGTTGTATGAGTAAGTCTGCCTGTGGCATTGTGTCAATGTCAGGATGTGGTGTGTAGGCCGCTAATATCGGCCATGTTGCCCCTTCTCTTCCAAGCGGGCCGAGTCTTACTCTTCTTCTTATGTGGGGTAGGGCGCCTTTAAACCAGTATAAGTGTTCCTGGTATGTGAGCGGAACCTCTATATCCTCGAACGGATAATATTCCGCTGGTGTATCTCCTTCCGCGTAGGAGTAAAATGTTTTTGTTCTCGCATTTGCTGCTGGGAATGTAACCCACGAATAAAATACCTCTGTTTTGTTGGATTCGTGTGCCTCAATCACAAAAACAACTATGCCACCCCTAGCTGATAAACCATGCGCTAGTAGTCTCAGGGTGACTGTATTTCTAAAGTTTGGTGCAATTTGTGTTGCGTCTGCATCGTCCTCGTCTGTGAGGGGCAGATTTTGTTGCAGTGGGTCTAATTCTGAGATATTTCTTTCCCAAGTCATTTTGTAAAGAAGAACTTTTTCAAGGGAACTAAGATAAGGAGTTTTGCACAATTTTAGGAACAATGTGTCCTTCAAGCTTTAATAACCAACAGCCAGTAAATAGGATCTACTCAGCTGTGGCCGAATTTGTGCCCACCCACTCCAGACGTCTCTGGTGTTTTGTGAGTAGGGGTCTCTGAGAATAGCACGACTGAACTACTCAGATTCTACTGTTAAATAAGTACCCAACCAACGTTGGCGGCGCCCTGTCGTGTCGTTCCTATATTACCCATATAGGATCTGCGCGTTCGTATAACATAAACTGTAGGACTGGTGGCAGACTGGCTCTGAGCACCCCCACCGAGAATGTTAGCCTTTCTGTTTTAGCTAGCTCACAGTGCCACTAGAATCTCCTCTTATCGGGGAGAGAATAGTTTCTGGCAACCTCAGAACATGACAACCCTGATCCCCCAGGATCGTGGAAACAATATACTACTTTTCGTTCAGTCACTCGTGCTCATTATTCGGTTTCAGAGAGTTACACAGAAGAAACAGTCTGGCGTGTTACAATAAGAATTTATTGCACAGTTGTTCTTCTAGTGTAAAATAGATGTGCTGCAACAACCGTTAGACAGTGGCAGATATATATGATTAGCAGTACAGTGAAAATAAAACAATAGTACAGTTCTACCATCTTGCAATAATCATGAATACATACATGAATATAGAATGCCTGATAAAAATGTGCATACTCCTACGATGCCTATCTAGATGTACCTAAGTGTACCTAGCATGTGAGTAGGTGTGAAGCCAAGAATCCCTCTAGGATTTAGTCTAACCCCATTACCTGAAGTGAGAGAGTGTGGGACCCCGTCCTGGTCTCAAGTTGGACACCCCGCGAGGGATGTGTTAGACCACTGTCAGCTGGAGCGTCTGCATGCAGGAGCCTCAGCGTCTCTGGTCAGTGTGTCGGCCTGGAAGTCTCGGTCTCCTCTCCCAACCCTAGCAAGATGTGCTGCATTTATACAAAAAGTATCTAGAGTTTCTTTGTCCCTTGTTTCTTGTATTAGCCATTGTTGGATTTGTGGATGACGTATGGGATGAACCTTGAACGTAGATATTATGCAGGTGGTGTGTAGCCCCTGCCTGGTTTCCAGGAACCCTCATGACTATTCATTCATACTGTATGAGTCTATTGATGGAGTTATAAGATGCTATTGTTCAGGGAAAACCCTCCTTCTGTGCCTAAGACTAGAACTAGGTAAAGGTTCAATCCTAAAGGCTAGTTACTTGTGTAGTATAAGGGAGATAATGTGGGTGAAGGTGTATGATGTTACCCGGGCCTATATTAGGGTACCTATATGAAACATAACACCCACTCCTCTTCCGAACAGTCAATAATGATAAAAATGCAAATAAACCACTCTTTGTACTAGGTAGCGGTGCATAAAACATCAGTGAGCTTCATAAAATAAAATCCTTAAAACCATTTAAAAATATTCTAATAGGGGGAAGAAAAAATTATTCTCGAAAGTTTAACATTGGAAATGTCACTGGAAGCCAAAGTCCTAGCTGAGTTTGTTTATATAATTCGAACCACTACAAGCATCAGAAGGCCATGCTTTCCCAGCGAAAGTGTCAATTAAGGAAATGTTCTAAATTTAGTTGAGTTTTCAAACAAAAAGGAAAACCAAATTCTTTCCTAGCGCACGATGAGCCAATTATAGATTAAGTGTCCTGGCTGGGAGACGTAACATCGTCGTTGCTCGCTGTTGCAGAGGACGATCCCTGTAACACCTCGCAGAGCACGTCAATTGAGCACAGATGATACTCAGAACTGCCAATAGCTGGTGCAGAGGCCACCGGTGCTGTAGTCGATACTTGAGTGCTAGTGGAAGAGCTGATGCTCAACCCAGTTGTTGCAAAAGGCACCTGCGGGTTCTCGAGGAATGCAGCCATCAAGATAGGAATACGCTGGGGACACTGCCGAGCATGGACCCTCACTGGGTCCAGCATGGTATTCATGTCCGGTGGCGTTGCCGATGGAAGTGTTTTGTTGTGGTGCGTCTGCTGGGTCTAGACTCACTATCATCTCATTTATCTAAATTTTGTAGAAATAGATAAACATGGGAGGGCCATGGGGATCACCCATGCTTTCTGTTTCATTTGAAGATATTATATTGCAGTTGGTGGCATTAAATGGGACCGATTCACAAAATCATTTATAAGTATGCGATGTAGTACTACAAGAGTGCTCTTTATGTACTCTCATATTTCTTTGCGAATCAGCCTGAAAAAGTGCAAGAGGGCACCATTCTTTCTGTTCTGCTAACTGTGTTATAAATATTTCTTGAATATTTCTATTTTCTTCCCATTTCGAATGTTTTGGGGCCAATCCACAAACAAATTTACAAGTACTTGAAAGAGTACTACAGAAGTACTTCTTTACATTCTCCAAAATGTGAATAAGACCCTAGTACTTATTTTTTCAAGTTCTTTCCTTGTCTGCAATTGGAATGCAGTATTCAGGGCCTGTGAGCTTGAGAATTGTAGACTGAGGCCTGAAGATATTTTATCTACACTGCTATGCATGTAGTTAACCTAACCACACTTGCTTGACTTTTCTCTGGAATACTAGAGTTGCTTCTGTGGGTGGCGATATGTAGCCTGGTCTAGCCTCACTTGTTTTACTTTCATAAGTTGTTTTTCAAGGGTAGGAAAAAAAATGGTTGAGAGGGCGAGGTTGCAAGGTCAAGAGAGGCAACATTTTGTTTATGCAGTTGGTGCATGAATCAAGGAGAGTGAGGGGCTGTGGCAATAAGGGAGGCTCTCAGAATCTCTTGCTGCTTTGTATCATTTATCAGTATTAGTGACATGAGACAGTGGATGCTGTGGGACTGTGGAGCAAGGGATAAAGGGTAAGTTGAGGCCTGTAGAAATCATTTTGTGTACACTCTGTTCACGTGGGTGTAGATAATATCCTCAATTCTATCTACATATTTGGAGGGATGTAGGTTGGCACTAGTTGGGGAGGGGGGTACCAATCCATTAGTGTATAATAATTTAATTGTATATTCATAACTCACCAGCAGTTCATTGTCATTGTTACATCAGAAAATAGGAGAAAAGTGTTGGGCCTCTAATTACTAAAACATTGCAGTATATTAACCTTTACAGTGAACACATACCTTTGTGAAGGAAAGTAACTATTTCGGTTTCTGATTTACAGGAGCAGTGTGAGAAATGTGGTTACTGGTTGGGGGGTTGGTGAAATGTGAAACCCTACTGAAGGAGCAGCCATAAACCTTGTCAGGGTGAGTCACAAGCCAACCCCAAAATCAGCCTGTGCTCAACCTTCTGGTAGTTTCGCACAGAGAAGTAAGGCTTAACTTAGAGGCAATGTGTAAAGTATTTATGCAGCACTTCAAACAGAAATAAAGCAAAAATACCACACAAGAAAAAAATCAATTATAAAAATAGAATTCATTTTAATAAATAAAGCAAGACCAAAACAAAAACAATCCAATCAGTAGAACCAGAGATATGCAATTTCAAAGATTTCAGTAAATATAGCACCAAAAAGCACAAAGCGCCAACAGTGGATATCTGGTTGGGCTGCACCGGGACAAAGTCACATGTTCTAGCCGACCACAATGGAGTGTGGGCCTTCTACAGGGACCCAGTTAGGCCTGCTGAACAAGAGTATCTTAAATCCTGGTAGTAGAGCATTGTGATGTTCCTCGTTGAGGAGGCACCGCGAAGCCGAGGCAATGTGTCGGTTCCAAGGAGCTGTGATATGAGGTCCTTCTGCGTCATCAGGGATTCCGTCAACGAGGGCTTGTAATGCAAAGTACGACATCGAGGATTTGTTGCGCAGTCAAGGCGATGCGTCCGGTCTGAGGAGCTGCAAGACTGCGATGCAAGAACCTTCATTGTCGTCGAAGCTGCTGTCAATGAGAAATTTGTGATGAGAGAACATGAGCCGGGAAGGCGTCGTGCAACGGGGGTTGGCTTGAATGAATGAATAATAATCTTGTAGAGCGCGAACTTTGCCCAAAGGCGTCAAGGCGCTAAGGATAGAACAGGTGGTCTTAAGTGGGAGGGAAAGAATTTAGCTGTTAAAGTGTGAAGAGCCATGTTTTTAAGGACTTACGAAAAAGTGGATACAACTCTAGACAGGAGATCGTTAGAGGGAGAGTGTTCCAGAGCTTGGAATTGGCAACGGAACAGGCTCTTCCCCCCCACCTGGCCCTCCTGAACCTAGGAACTACCAGCCAGTTTTTGTTGGCAGACCGCAATTGTTTGGTAGGGACCTACCGTAAGAAACATTTTTTGATACCTTCGGGACCAGAATTATGAAGAGCCCTATGGACAAGACATAGGGCCTTGACCAGAATTCTCTTTTCTAGAGGAAGCCAGTGTAATTTACGAATTACTGCAGAGACTGGGTGGAATTTAGGAAAATCCATCACAAGTCTTGCTGCTGCATTCTGTACAAGTTGCAGTTTGTGAATAGATCCCTTGTTGATGTCCAGATAGAGGGCATTACAATAATCCAACCTGGACAAAACCAGGGCAACAACTGCCTTTTTTTGAGAAGAGAGCGAAAGACATGGAAAGATCTTCCTCAAAATCCTGATAATGCCAAAATAGGTGGACGCCGTTCTATTGATCTGAAGGTCAAAAGTGAGTCAGATTTCTACTATGACACCAAGATTCTTTGCAGATACAGCAGGACAGGGGCATGGGCCGAGCATTTCAGGCCACCAAGAGTGGGACCAAATGGATAGTTGACTGCCGAAAATCAGGACTTCCGTTTTGTCCCCATTGAGTCGTAGGTAGTTGTTTACCATCCAAGCGGCGACGGCCTGCATGCAGCTTTTAAAATTTGCTGCGGAAGCCTCAATGCTGTTGGTAATAGACACAATTATTTGAGTGTCATCTGCATAGGCCAAAGCCTTCAGCCCAAAAGATCTAATTACCTTGGACAATGGAGCGACGTAGATGTTGAATAATGTTGGACTCAATAGGGAGCCCTGTGGCACCCCACAGAAGGTGTGAGTGGAATCAGAGTAAAATTGGTCCAATTTTATTTTTTGAGACCTATCTGTGAGAAATGAGGACAAAAGCTCCAAAGCGCAGCCTGGGACCCCGAATTCATTAAGACGGCTGACCAGCCTTGTTGGTGAGATGGTATCAGAGACCGCAGAAAGATCTAAGAGAATTAGCAGAGACGTATGCCCAGCATCTAATTGAATAGGTCAAGTGGGGGGTCGATGCGTATTCTTTGCGCTGGGAGAATCCTTACAGCTGAAGCGATGCATCATTTCTGTTCGGGGTTGTGCCGCACAGCAGAGGAGATGCTTCGGTTCTGCTGGATCCACAGTTGGACTGGCAAAGCACCTTTAGGCACCCTTCTGATGGTAGCACCACTTGGTAGGACAGAGTTCACAGCAGGCATAGTCCAGGTGCTGGGGTCAAGGTTGCTGGAGCCCTGGAGCTCTAGTCAGGAGGCCAGCCAACTAGCCCTTGGAGTCACTCTGGGGTCCTGGGTTCAACAGATACAGGTCCAGTCCTTCTCACCCAGGCAAGAGGGCAGCAGGTCAAGAGAGCAGGACAGAAGTCCATCGGAGTAGTAATCCAGCAGAGTGACAGTCCATTCAGCAGCACAGTGTATCCACAGGTCCAGAAGTGTTCTGAAGAGTTGGTGACTGAGTTCCAATATTTATACCCAGTTGTGCCTTTGAAGTGGAATACGCTTCTATAGGTTTCCCTTTGAAGTCCCCAGGCATCCTGCCTTCCCTGTCCCAGCTCCTGACTAACTAAGGGGGTATGCAGCCCTTTGTGTGGAAGCAAGACACAGCCTATTCAAGTGTAAGTAGGGCTGTGCCCAGCTCTGCCAGTGATGGCCCTTCCATGCGCACCTAAGCTCCCTATTATGTGTGGCTGTCTAGGAGGAATACACAAGCCCAACTGTCAATTACACCCAGTCATGCGACCCCTAGGCAGGCTGCAGGCACTAAGTGGCTAAAGCAGGAAAATGCCAACTTTCTAAAAGTATTAACAACAATAGGGGTTAAGCCCAAAGGACCGGGGCCAGGTAGGGCTATTCAAAATTCAAAACACAACATGAACACCTGGCTCCGTACTAACCTACACTCCTACTATTTATGGAGTAATGGGCAGACTATTCTTTTATCTGTCCAAGTAGAATTTTTATTAAATAGTCTTTAAATTGATTCAAAACAATTTTTTCAAAAGACTGAAAAAGAAACACATATTTCTCAAATTGACACAGAAACCTTCACATATAAATAACACAATGCACAATCAAAAACAATTTGGACATACACCAAAGTGAGAATTATTTGCAACAAATTACAACAAACGACAAAATCACTAAATGAAAACAAACAAATCAAATGCAAAAACATTTAAAGCTTGCAATAAATCAAATGCAAAAAATAATTTAAAGCTTGCATCATCTGTGAAAAAACATAACGGTGATTGCGTAAAATGTCCAATTTTATGGACTAAACTTATTGTTTCAACAAGAATATCACAAAAGTGTTGAAAATAATGAATTAATCTTTAATACATCCGACACTAAACACATTTAGATTTAACTAAATGCCTCTCTAACTGCCTCTTGAAAATGCCAACGCGTTTCAAGACCCAGGCTGGATAGTACTGGGACTCTCGTCAGGGCTTCAAACAAATGATCGGGATATTCTAAATAAACAAAAAATGAAAAACGTGATGCAACAACAGCATCAACCCCAAACTACCTTTCTCTCTCATATATATAGCTGATTTTTTGTGTACCTGATTCTTGAAGTAGGAGCAGCCGCTCCAGTTCGTTGATTCCACGCGTTTTTATCTATATGTCAGTTGACTCGTTCTACTGTAGCTTTAAAGCACCACATGCACACTTTAAACTGTGTATAATTCTGCAAGAGAAGATCATTCATAGAATGAAAACTTCTACTCGATCCCTGACTTGCCTCTAAACCTTTCAATGCCGGTAAAAAGAATTAATTTAAATGTACCTTGCGCAAAGGCTGCAGAGCATGGACAGGAGCTATTCGGATTGGGTCATCACAAATGCGGCACGTGTGCGGCTTGTGATTCCACAATCGAAGGTGCTGAATTTTCCCATAATGGCATCAAATGGCAACATTCTGAGTTTACAAACTGCAAATCAAAAAATATTGTATATGCGGTTGTTTGCCCATGTGCTTTGCTGTATATAGGAAAAACAAACCAACTGATAAATCAAAGAATCACACAGCACCGCTCAAGGATCAAAAAGAAGGTTTTGACCACTCCTATGGTGCAACATTTCATGGATAAATCCCACTGTGAAAAGGATTTTAAATGGACCGTGTTGTCTTGCATTGATACATCAAAACGTCATTTTGACATCGACGCTCCTTTGTTGAGAAAAGAAGCCTACCTTATCTTAAAGTTTAATAGTGCTTCCTCTGGGCTAAATGGCATGACTGAATTAAGTAGAATTTACTTTAGTTACTATATGTACCACAATGCATTTCTTAGTTATGCACAAAACGAGGAACAGTGTTAGGTTTTGATTGGTTGAGAAATCTGTTACCCAGGATTCATAGCTGTTACAACCAGGAAGTGCTCTAGGGAGAGATGCCGGGTGAGAGTTAATCCAGTTTGTTCAATGAAGTCGATACAAGTAAGTTTGTTTGTCCCTCCCCTGTAATTCCTTGAGTATAAGTGAAGCCATGAATTTTAACCTAACATATGACTGCAAGCCTAATGCATTCACGCTTGCTTTCTAGAATCAATTCCAGTGAATGCGAGCACGCTCGCTTTTGAGCAGAAGAAAAGCCTGCCTTTTGCAGAGTCTAATATCGGACAAACTCATTTAAAGTAAGTCCAAATGGCAACTGAATTTAAATCGTATAGTGCGTCCACTTGATAAACATTCTATTTAATGAACGCAATACCTTTTCCCTTTTGTAGAATTGTGAGTCCCAATCCGAATAGCTCCTGTCCATGCTCTGCAGCCTTTGCGCAAGGTACATTTATATTAATTGTTTTTACCGGCATTGAACGGTTTAGAGGCAAGTCAGGGATCGAGTAGAAGTTTTCATTCTATGAATGATCTTCTCTTGCAGAATTATACACAGTTTAAAGTGTGCACGTGGTGCTTTAAAGCTACAGTAGAACGAGTCAACTGACATATAGATAAAAACGCGTGGAATCAACGAACTGGAGCGGCTGCTCCTACTTCAAGAATCAGGTACACAAAAAATCAGCATATATATGAGAGAGAAAGGTAGTTTGGGGATGATGCTGTTGTTGCATCACGTTTTTCATTTTTGTTTTTTAGAATATCCCGATCATTTGTTTGAAGCCCTGACGAGAGTCCCAGTACTATCCAGCCTGGGTCTTGAAACGCGTTGACGAGAGTCCCAGTACTATCCAGCCTGGGTCTTGAAACGCGTTGGCATTTTCAAGAGGCATTTAGTTAAATCTAAATGTGTTGAGTGTCGGATGTATTAAAGATTAATTCATTATTTTCAACACTTTTGTGATATTCTTGTTGAAACAATAAGTTTAGTCCATAAAATTGGACATTTTACGCAATCACTGTTATGTTTTTTCACAGATGATGCAAGCTTTAAATGTTTTTTGCATTTGATTTATTGCAAGCTTTAAATGTTTTTTGCATTTGATTTATGTTTGTTTTCATTTAGTGATTTTGTCGTTTGTTGTAATTTGTTGCAAATAATTCTCACTTTGGTGTATGTCCAAATTGTTTTTGATTGTGCATTGTGTTATTTATATGTGAAGGTTTCTGTGTCAATTTGAGAAATATGTGTTTCTTTTTCAGTCTTTTGAAAAAATGGTTTTGAATCAATTTAAAGACTATTTAATAAAAATTCTAGTCTGCCCGTTACTCCATAAATAGTAGGAGTGTAGGTTAGTACGGAGCCAGGTGTTTATGTTGTGTTTTGAATTTTGAATAGCCCTACCTGGCCCCGGTCCTTTGGGCTTAACCCCTATTGTTAATAATTTAGAGCGGGTTTTTACCCGCGTGGGTTGGACACTAGGGCCTTAGTGCCCCTCCATTTGTTGGAATTTAGCTTGAATCCAGGCAGGTTTCCTGCATTAGTATGTCTGAGAAGGAAACTCTTTCTTTTTCAGAGGCACATATCCAAAATTTAATTTCAACCCCTTCCCCTTTCTCTTCAGTGACGCTCAGTACTTCAGCCCAACAACAGAATGAGGCTGAGAAATTGACTCGGTTACACAAAAAGCACATTAGAACTGAGCTCCACGGCCATTTCTTACTAGAGCATTTGCGAGCTGGCACTATTCCTTGGGGTCTCCAAGTTAAGAACATACCAGTCATATTTACTGAAGACCCGGAATATAGAAAAGGATTTAGCTACATAACACCAAGTGTAGCTGTGATTTAATGGTCCATACCATTGAAACCGCCCAGAGACTGTGTTTGAAAGAAGCTGAAGAGCTTGAAAAACTAACACAGCTGAATACCGGGTTAACAAAACTTGTCACAAAGGCGCAAAAATTGTTGGAAGTCATTGGTGCCCCCAACCAACCCCCATTATGGCAGCGCGGCAATCCACCCTTGGGCTCAGTAATTGCCTCCCGAACAACAACAATCTGCCGACCCTAACCCGGTCCCCGAATTGAACACTATCTGCCAGGAAGCTCTGCAGAGTTTTAAGTAAAATGCTAACCTTGTATCCATCTGTAATTTTATATAGTGTTTTTTTCATTTTTAAGATCATGTTGCAAGTGTTTTTATATTGTAAGGGTTTTAATTATCCAACAATACATTTCTTACTAACACAGTCAGTTAAGGATAATCATTCTGTGGTGGATGCAAAAAACTTATTGGAGAAAATAGAAAAGGAGATACTGGCCTTTAAAGATAATACAATTAGCTTAAAAACTGCTAAGTTTGAGAGAGACTCAAAATCATTTAATATTGATCAGGTATATCCTTTCCTTAAAGACGAATTTTATACATCAACTGAATCGCGCAGAGCATTGTCTAACTTTCAGGGACGTTCAAGGAATCGCTTCCTTACTTTTTCTGAAACGTCATCTTCAGAAACTTCCAGTGATTCAGATTCAAGGCCAGGCACCACACGCAAGCAGGTCTCTTTTTTAGACAAAGGCGAACCAAAGCAGAGAGGAAGATTCAAACCCCAGCCTTGGGAGATGAGAACTCGACGACAATATTACAAGTCGTGAAACCCACTAGCATTATAAATTTGTCACAGAGACAATTGTCAAAGGAGGAAGCTTCAGTACTAGAATTGGGTTTAAAATTCGTCCCCAATACATTCACTGATTTTACTAAAATGAAACTGGAGGCATTAGAATTTTGCCGTAAAATTCGCTTAAAAGCATTTTTTCATGGAAAGGATTATACCAACACCAATGAGGTGTCTGGTCTCTCCAACAAATCCAAGTTTGTCCCATTTCCACAGTCAATACGAAAAGAAATTTTAGCTTATGAACAAGCAGTGTTATCAGGCATCAGTCAATTGGAAACAAAAAAAGTTTTCATTAAGCGCAACATTACGAGACAGCAGCAAATGGCAATTGAGACTTTGAAACAAGACACATCAGCAGTAATAAAACAAGCCGACAAAGGCGATGCCGTTGTCATCTGGCCCAAAGAAATGTATGTGACTGAAGGGAAGCAGCAGGTGAACAATTCTGAATGGTACCGGAAGGTCAAGGAGGATCCGACTAGGTCTATTCAAGAAACCATCTTTGGAATATTGAAAACAGGTTTTGACGGTGGGTTCTTGGGTCCTAAAGAATTTGATTTTTTGTCTAAGAAGTTCCCAAGGATCCCCGTATTGAACTTGTTACCTAAAATACATAAGAGGTTGGAAAATCCCCCGGGAAGGCCAATAGTCTCGGGAAGCGACTCATTACTAGAGCCAATTTCCAAGTATGTCGACTTTTTTCTTAAACCCATTTTTGACCCAGGTACCTTCCTATGTGCGGGACACTGCTGATTTTATTAATAAAATCGAAGGGCACAAGTTTGATGAGTTGACCCAATGGATGGTGTCGTTTGACGTCACCTCATTATATAAGCAGATACCCCAGGATGAAGCACTCGAAGTGATCGAGGCATACCTGGAAGAAAGACCACGTCCCCACCGGGTACCTTCTCAATTCATTCTTCAATTGGCTGAGGTTGCCTTAAAGAAAAACTATTTTAAATTCGATGACTCCTTTTTTATTCAAATTAAGTTATCAGCCATGGGCTGTCCATTTGCTCCCGAAATGGCGGTTCTTTTTATGGCACAATATGAGAACAGGTTTGTTTTCAACAACAATCCATTTAAAGAGAATATAGCGCAATGGCTGCGCTATATAGATGAGATTTGGTGCCTGTGGAATGGCTCCAAAGAAGAGTTGGAAAGCTTCCATGGTTGGCTTAACACTCGCCACCAAGATATCAAATTCACATTGACTATGAGTCGAACAAGGTTGACGTTTTTGTAAATTGAAGTAGTACCAAATGATAAAAGTTGACAACCACTCTGCATAGAAAGGCTACTGACAAAAATACTATTCTTCACCACACAAGTGCTCATCCTAGGAGTTTGAGGGAAAATCTCCCATACGGTCAACTATTGCGAATACGTCGCAATTGTTCATCAAAATTGGATTATGAGCATCATGCGGCAATTTTTAAAGAACAGATGATCCTTTGTGGATATCCAAAAAAGCTCCTGAAGCGTGCAATAAAAAGAGCGTGGTATACGCCTCGGGAGGACCTCTTACAAAAGAAGGAGAAACCTCCATTAGAACGCATGATTTGCGCAACCACGTTTGGCCCTGATACGAATAGGTTTAGGCAAGTCATATTAAAAAATTGGCATTTACTTGAAAAATTGGAGTGTGGTTTTCCAAAACCACTGTTTGCATGCGAAAAAACCGAAGCATTGGGCAACAACTAGTACCGGCAGACATTTTTCCTATTCAAAATAAACAGTCCTTAAGATCACAATGGCATTTAAAACCTATTGAGGGTCATCACAAATGCGGCACGTGTGCGGCTTGTGATTCCACAATCGAGGGTGCTGAATTTTCCCATAATGGCATCAAATGGCGACATTCTGAGTTTACAAACTGCAAATCAAAATATATTGTATATGCGGTTGTTTGCCCATGTGCTTTGCTGTATATAGGAAAAACAAACCAACAGATAAATCAAAGGATCAAAAGAAGGCTTTGACCGCTCCCATGGTGCAACATTTCATGGATAAATCCCACTGTGAAAAGGATTTTAAATGGACCGCGTTGTCTTGCATTGATACATCTAAACGTCATTTTGACATCGACGCTGCTTTGTTGAGAAAAGAAGCCTACCTTATCTTAAAGTTTAATAATGCTTCCTCTGGGCTAAATGGCATGACTGAATGAAGTAGAATTTAGTTTAGTTACTATATGTCCCACAATGCATTTCTTAGTTATGCACAAAACGAGGAACAGTGTTAGGTTTTGATTGGTTGAGAAATCTGTTACCCAGGATTCATATCTGTTACAACCAGGAAGTGCTCTAGTGAGAGATGCCGGGTGAGAGTTAATCCAGTTTGTTCAATGAAGTCGATACAAGTAAGTTTGTTTGTCCCTCCCCTGTAATTCCTTGAGTATAAGTGAAGTCATGAATTTTAACCTAACATATGACTGCAAGCCTAATGCATTCACGCTTGCTTTCTAGAATTAATTCCAGTGAATGCGAGCACGCTCGCTTTTGAGCAGAAGAAAAGCCTGCCTTTTGCAGAGTCTAATATCGGACGAACTCATTTAAAGTAAGTCCAAATGGCAACTGAATTTAAATCGTATAGTGCGGCCACTTGATAAACATTCTATTTAATGAACGCAATACCTTTTCCCTTTTGTAGAATTTTGAGTCCCAATCCGAATAGCTCCTGTCCATGCTCTGCAGCCTTTGCGCAAGGTACACTTAAATTAATTCTTTTTACCGGCATTGAAAGGTTTAGAGGCAAGTCAGGGATCGAGTAGAAGTTTTCATTCTATGAATGATCTTCTCTTGCAGAATTATACACAGTTTAAAGTGTGCACGTGGTGCTTTAAAGCTACAGTAGAACGAGTCAACTGACATATAGATAAAAACGCGTGGAATCAACGAACTGGAGCGGCTGCTCCTACTTCAAGAATCAGGTACACAAAAATCAGCTATATATATGAGAGAGAAAGGTAGTTTGGGGTTGATGCTGTTGTTGCATCACGTTTTTCATTTTTTGTTTATTTAGAATATCCCGATCATTTGTTTGAAGCCCTGACGAGAGTCCCAGTACTATCCAGCCTGGATCTTGAAATGCGTTGACGAGAGTCCCAGTACTATCCAGCCTGGGTCTTGAAACGCGTTGGCATTTTCAAGAGGCATTTAGAGAGGCATTTAGTTAAATCTAAATGTGTTTAGTGTCGGATGTATTAAAGATTAATTCATTATTTTCAACACTTTTGTGATATTCTTGTTGAAACAATAAGTTTAGTCCATAAAATTGGACATTTTACGCAATCACCGTTATGTTTTTCACAGATGATGCAAGCTTTAAATGTTTTTTGCATTTGATTTATTGCAAGCTTTAAATGTTTTTGCATTTGATTTATGTTTGTTTTCATTTAGTGATTTTGTCGTTTGTTGTAATTTGTTGCAAATAATTCTCCCTTTGGTGTATGTCCAAATTGTTTTTGATTGTGCATTGTATTATTTATATGTGAAGGTTTCTGTGTCAATTTGAGAAATATGTGCTACTTTTTCAGTCTTTTGAAAAAATTGTTTTGAATCAATTTAAAGACTATTTAATAAAAATTTTACTTGGACAGATAAAAGAATAGTCTGCCCGTTAGTCCATAAATAGTAGGAGTGTAGGTTGGTACGGAGCCAGGTGTTTATGTTGGGTTTTGAACTTTCTAAAAGTGGCATTTTCAAAATTGTAATTTGAAATCAGACTTCACCATAAGTTTAGATTTTTCATTACAACTCCAAAGACACCAACATGATCTGATTACCTGTGCCCATTTGGAAATTACAGCTTATTAAATGTAATACGGTAACTCCAATGTTATCCTATGGGAGAGGTAAGCCTTGGAGTAGTGAAAAACAAATTTAAGAGTTTACCACTACCAGAACATGTAAGACCTAAGAGTACATATCCCACTTTTTAAATACATTGCACCGTGCCCTCTGGGCTGTCCAAGGTCTGTACTAGGGGTGACATATGTATTGAAAAGGAAGGTTTGGGCGTGGCAAAAAGGTTTATTTTGAAATGGTCATAATGGCAGTTTAAAACTGCACACGAAGACTGCAATGGCAGGCCTGAGACATGTTTAAAGTTCTACTTAAGTGGATGGCACAATCAGTGCTGCAGGCCCACAAGTAGCATTTAATTTACAGGCCCTGGGCACAGGTAGTGCACCTCTACGAGGGACTTACAAGTAAATTAAATATGCCAATTGGTTATAAGCCAATTCTACCATGTTTTAAGGAGAGAGCGCAAGCACTGGTTAGCAGCAAAAGCCAGCAAAAACAAAGTCAACAAGAGGGTTGAAGCCAAAAAAGTTAGGGAGAAAACCACACCAAAGATGCCAGGTCTAACAAGCAGTAAGATGCAGCACTAGTACCAAGGGTCCTATGAGATATATACTGCACTGCCGAGGTCTGTACTGTGATGCACCTTTAACTGGATGTACTGGGGCCCTGCATGCATTGTGCACACCTTTAACCGGGTGCAGACTAAGACAGTGTGCTCTAATACAACAAATGAACCCATGCCTGTACTGGAGAACAGTGCATTAATTCACTGCAAATTACAGATCTTGTCTCACTTTAAAGGGGAGCTGGGTGTCCCCTGCCAGCAGCTGCAGTGAGTGACTGGACCCCCTGAAGGGGGAACCTGGGAAGGTCCGTGGAACATCCAAGCCCACTTCCTAAGGGGCAGGGCCGGACTGGCTAACGGGCGTTTTGGTGTGCTGCCGAGCTGGGGGCTGATTTCGTTGATGGGGACCTGCGTGTGCTTAAAAACATTTGTTTTGCTTTGTTTATTTCGAAGCTCACGCAGGCCCCCATCAACGAAATCAGCCCCCACCGCAGAGAAATCAGCCCCCAGCTCAGCAGCACACCAAAACGCCCGGTAGCCAGTCCGGCCCTGCTAAGGGGCGTCCTTGAAGGCGCACTGAATGTGTGTCACCTCTATTTTGCACACAGTCAGTGTCCTTCCTGATTGTCTCAGCTTTGTCTCAGGGCCTCTGACTCCACCCTCCCATCAATACTCGCCTGTGAGTGCCCACCTCCCATGCATATTTTTGCTTAACTTCGTTTCTTCAATTACGAGCCAAATACTCTTCTTGTCATAATTCATAATTGTGACTCTTTTTTAATGAAAGCTAGTCAATGCAATAATACATTGTGTACAGAATAGCGTCATAAAAAGAAATGTGATATAAAGGTTTGATTAGTGAATAGGAGCATACGTACAAGCTTGCTGATTTGAAAATGTCATCCAGAGCTTGAGTTATATTCTATCCAATTTTATGTGTTGACTCGATGATAATGCACAGTAAAAGCATGTCTGTTGCTTGAAGTTTTGAATAATGACAAAGCATAAAGGAATCGACAGCAGTCTCCTGTGTATTCAGCTCCAGTTCAGTTGATAACTTGAGCTGATGATTTATGAGACAGACACTGAAGGACTGTATAGCCTTTGAGATAATGTGTTTTGTGACTCAAACGTGCCCTCCACGATTTCTAGATGACCAAATGTGAGCAAAGATTCTATATTTAGAAACCATATAATGTGTAACAGAAGACCACCATAATGTTTGAGGCAGTAAAGACAGAGAATAATGATCACTCACCAAGAATGAGAGATGGGTTCAATTCAGAGTCAAACTCATTTCCAAGGTCAATGCAAAACGGTTAATGGACTGAAAATAAAATTGACAGTGGCATTCCGACGTGCCAGATTTGTTCATAACACTTTGGTAATTGGCATTAGCAGATGCCCGTTCTCATTCATACCAAGTCGGCGTTAACACCAAAAGGTACACTTTTCATTTATTTATCAAGGAGTTTTGTAAGGCACATGTTTCATACAAAGGCTACCCGAGTTAGATTAGGTTTTATTATGTATTATTGTTTCATCTTTACCAGTCTGTTTTTCAACACACACACAAAGTTTGACGAAATGTCATCACACACCTAGTAGGTGTCATGCTTCATCATAGGACATCCCCTCGCTCTCCAAAAACTTTGGTTTGATGGAGAGCGGGCCTACACCCTGGAATCAGGGAGGCACTTTTCTGACCTACAATCGATAAAATAAGTTAAAAACCAGTGTGGTAACCCAGTATGGTACCACTTGGTATTAAAAACTGGGCGTGGGGTATAGGGGATTAAATACCCTGACCCCCACTAGAGTGTCGACATGTTTCTGTCAGGTGGCTTCTAAGAATTCATCAGGACATGCATTGAATCCTCTACAAGTATACACCCTTTGCATACACTAATGAAAAGTCAAATAATACTTGCTAATAGTTTTTGTTCTTAGGTTCTCAGGTTACCTGTAAGAAAATAATATAACGCGTGTCAGATACTTGCGTGTATATAGACTGATAAACCGGGGCACAATGTCCACCAAACCCATTTCCTACAACTGCATGCAGTGTGATTGTGTCACTGCACTCGGGTATCACACCCTTTCAGTACTGTGTAGTGTCATTACTCACACCACTCCTACCCTAACTGAGGGTCATCTGAACCTTATGGAGGAAAGCCGCTGGAAACCCTGTAGTCACGCTCTTGGTAGGGATAGGGAAACGGTTGTCACCACATAGCTGTAAAGATCCCTGATAAAAGTTACTATACCCTTCTTTACCCACTTACACACCAAGGTATGTTCCTCTCAGTCCACTTACTGCTTCTGTCTGTTCCTCCCGACGATAGCAATCATCTCTATGTTTTTCCCTTATATATCCAAAATGAATCGCACGTCTGATTCGCACCCGTTCGTAATCATTCACACCAGCTGTTGTACTTATGGCAGCTGTGTTCCGATCTGTGTGTTTATTTTTAATGAGCGTCATTTGCTGTTTTCGCTGTAGCACACTCCGGAGAGGTTACAGGTGGGCGCAGTGCAGGTTTTTGGGTTAAATAGCAACAGCTGCTGTTTCCTCTGAAGCACATTGAGAGGATCTCCCAGGTGGGCGTGGTGAAGATAACATGCGCATGCTCTGTGTGTTGTGAAAGAGGCATGTGTAACGTAAAGGTAAGCGCTGTGAAAGAGTTACCTGCACATGCTCGGAGCTCTGTAGAGATGCGTCGGGAAAAGTAGTTTGCGAGGTGGGCGCAGTGTTCCTCCACGCTGTGAATTAACGCAGCGTGCTCCACAGTAGTGCCTGGGTGATGTAGTCTAGGGAATGTAATTTTTTCAAACAGCCGATGGCTGCTAGGGAACCTAACATTTACAATTTGAAAAATTGTACAACCTCCTTCAACCTACTGATTTTACTGTTAGTTTCTATCTGCCATAGAAAGGGAAGAGGCAGCGAGGATCTCGTTTTATAAAAATAAAAAGTCTGTTATTAATTGATATGCTATAGATGCCTTTTGTTTCAGTAGATGACACTCCACCTCATCTTATGCTGAGATCAATGGGAATTGTATACACATATACACTGAAGTTGTACGTACATGAATGATATATATCGGGGAGAGGATGTGGTCTCACGGCTAGACTGCCGACTTTGGAGCTGGCAAACCAAGGTTCGAGACTGGGGTCGACCCCACATCCTGGGATTCTGGGCAAATCACTTAATCTCCCCGTGCCTACCACGTAACTGGTGCTCGTATAAAGCGCTCCAATCAATACCTTCGGGTCGAGTTCGCGCTATATAAATCTGCAAACAAAAAAAATATATGTCATAATCATAGGTATCTGTGTGAACCCCTCACCCCACACACACGGAGGTGATGTGTTCTGACACCATGGTTGGTGGTAGCCCAGGGCGAAGGTAGGAACAACCTCCACACAGTTGCAGCCATGGTATCTTGGCTCTATGACCAACATCAGATGTTTTCAAACGATATACCAACCCATCTGTGCTCGCGGGTGAACAATTTCTTTGCCAGGTCTGGTACATTTGTAGCCGTTTTCTCTAATATAACCCAGAAGAGTCCTTTGACAGTGTCCCTGGATTCCCGATAGAGATGCCTCAGTGCAGTGGCACTCCTCCTGCTTTGTATCGTGCTGCGATGCTCAATTATTCTGATCTTTATTTTTCAAGTTGTCATTCCCACATAAAATAAGCCTCAAGGACATTCTCAGTATTGCAATTGGTGAGTGATTTGGAGAACATAGGAGACTTTGGTAAATGCCATACTACTGTGATTGTCTGCCATGCCCCATGACCACACATCCTTATTCTGCATCTTGAAACATCTCTGTTGTCTAAAATACAGACACCAAAAGTGTCAAATTGAAATATTCTTATATTGAAAACCGAAATTTCCAACATTTTAATTGAAGGTTAGCGTTAGACTTAAGTTGAGGGCTTGGCGTTAACTTTAGTCTTAGGGTTATAGCAGAGGACCAGGGTTAGTCGTAGCAGTAGCATTAGGTTTAGTGTGATGGCAGAGCGCTAGGGTTAGTGCTAAGATTAACATTGGTTTTAAGGCTTAGGCCTACGGTCATGGTAGAGGGCTCAGGTTAGTTTTAGAGTTAACATAATATTAGACTAAGGGCAAGATTTAGAGTTATATTTAAGGGTGTCATAACATTTATGTTCATGGTTTAGGGATAGCATTGGTATCAGTGTTTGGAAACAAGCACCTGGTTCATTTTAAAGGTAGCATTAGGCATAGCATCAATATTAGCCATTAGGCCTGATTTAGGCAGGTGATTTACTCCGTCACAACCTTCCACCTTATTAGAAGTGCCCTAGGATATACTGCACTTGTACTAAGGTGTACGATCAGCCGTTACGTTTGAGACAGAGTAACCTGCTCGCCAAACTCTGAATCAGGCACTGTGATGAGGGTAATGCTTGGGTTTTGCATTGGTTCATTACATCTGCTTTATTCCTCATTTGCTCTCCATTTTGGAACTATACTTCCAAAAATATGGTCATAACCATTAGTTACTGAAATTTGAGTATCTTGTTTTCAATGTAATGTTTGTAGGTATTGCAGTCTAAGTACTATGTTCTACGTCCAATGAATTGTTTAACACATCCAACATGTGACTCATTTGCAAGCTGTATGCTTGCATTTATGCGAGTAGCAATATCATCCGTGAAGGATTTGGGCTATTTATGAGAATGGCTGGTATCAAAGATGGTAAGGTAATTACAGTGATTTCTTGGATTTTGCAGTGTTATAGCTCCCTTATATAAAACTTTAACTCCTCTAAATTTAGAAAGGGGTGATTCACATATAGGGTTGGTATTTGGGGGTTGGGGGTTGACAGATGTTCCTCTGATGCCCAAGAAGAGTTTGATAGTATGAAAACAGTACTTATGATAATGACAGTGGTATGCCATCCAAATCTGAAACCATTGTACAATATGGAAGCAGATATAGCTGACAGGACAAAGGAGCAGTACTGTCATATTTCACATTAGCAGTTTTGCTGCCCAAAACATCTTAAAAGTTAACAGCTGAAGTGAATTTTACTATATATGAAAATGAACTTGTTGCTGTACAAGATTGTGTTATTTGTAATCATTATTTGCAGGATGCTTGAGGATGTTTTACTGTAATATTATGCCAGAGATTCTTCACATCAACCTGTTGTACAAATAAAAAAAGGAATTGTTGAGAAGTCGTATTCTGTGTTTAATCTAACAGTTCATCTAACAGTTCACTATAGACATGTATAGACATGCCACCAAAGTGATTTTTTTTAACCACAAATTTTATTGATTTTCAGAAGATATATTATTTGAATATATCGGCAGTACAGTTATCATTTCGGAGAAAAACATATACATTGCAATTTGTCTCAAGTATTTTATTCTTGTCGATACAGAGACATAGGTTACTTGTTAAAGCGGAGCTTATATCGCACTAGTATGAGACAAAGCAGCGAACTTTGAGAATTTCCAAAGCATGTGGCATTAACCAATATTAAAAAATAACAGTTCCCTACCCCCTCCCCCCCTGTAACTTCACATTCATCCATGCATATGTGTCTTGTTGCAACTCATTGGGTAGCAAGTAGGTCAGTAAGGATATACCATGTTATTCAGTAATTTAGTCCAGGGCAATATGGCTCTGGATCCGGACAGGATGATCATTCAACATTGGGAAAAGGGCAGCCATTTTAGCCCACCAGGGGTTAGTAATGGGCCACAGCTGCGGAGCATCAGGGCATTGCATCAGTCCTCCCATTAGCCGGTATAATTATTTAGTTATCGGGCAATTCTAGTGTGTTAAAGGATTCCAACAATGCATCCCACTCCATTCTTATCGGCTGCTTCCGCAACCCACGATATTCCTCCTGCCGAAGAGCATCGCTCTCTGCCAGGCCCCACCTTTCCACCTCCTTCATCCACTGGGAAAGCATTGGAGCCGTTGTAGATTTCCACCTCCTGGTCAGGAGTATGTCACCAAAGTGAATGGTTTGCAGCAAGTGCATCATAATTTAGGCTACAAGCACAACTGCAGCATTCCAATTATTTTTACAAATAAATACATATTACTTGTGCAAATGCTAATTTTTCCCTAACCATATAAAAAAATTCTTATGAGGCCGAGAACATAGCATATGATTAAAAGGGACTTTTGTGGCAGTTTCCTCGATCAAAAGGATTCATTGTGATTTGCATAACAGATTAATTTACATTTTATTGTTCTCGTAATTCCTATACAGATGTTACTTATAGCCATTCAGTAATCCAGATAATTTGTGGATAATCAACTGATTTTATTTGTATGGATTACCTTCCGCTATCATGTCAAATTGATAATCTCCGTCTTGTTTTTTTATAAAATATAAAACTGCAAAGACTGCTTTATGCACTCTACTTAATCATTCACAGCCACCATACCATGGGAAAAAGTGTAGTCTGCTCTCACCTCCTCTAAAATTGCCTCAGCTCTTGTGCAATTCAGATTCTGGACAGCTAAAAAAAGCATTTTAGACACATTTGAAGCTCCATAGCAATGGTCTTAATGGTTTTACAGATACTGGCAAATGCTAATTTTTTTAGATAAACCAGGAGACCGCAGACACATGCTACTGGTCTGCCCCTAACTCATTTAATCCAGGGCAGGTATGAGGTGAAATTACACATAACAAAAATCTTAAATATAGAATTGACCCCCGACCTTCCATCAATCACTCAGGCGCTCTCTTCCAAATGCTGACTTCTAATCTATGTAAATACCCAGGAACTCCTCCTATCCATAAAGTGCACTTGAAATATAGCTGATTATTATAAATTCCACATTTACCCAGTCAGCGAACCCCAGCAGGTGATTAATCTTCCTCCAGTATCATCCATTTTTTTAAATGTCTTCATGCCCTCCCCCCTTTTATTACTTAGGCTCTTATTTAGATAATTTCATCAACTTTATCAAATCACCACTTACTCTATTTTAGTTAGAGAACTAGTATGACCGCTATCATGTACTTGTAAAAAGTTGCCAGACAACTTGCCTAATCACTTCTTAAGCCCCCAAAAATGTAGTTCTATGGTCATACCATAGGTTCACACCCTCATACTTTATTATCTCTAAATGCAAACTGTTTTTGAGTTTTGTGACATGCTTTGATGCTCTTATGTACTATTTAAAACCTAATAAACCTTTGAAATTAAAAAATATATATATCTACTATCCCTTGCAAGAAAAGCACACATTTGGATTCCTTTCTACCATTCTTAAATTACTCTGAACCGGAGACCATTTCACATCCCCAACCTCCCCAAAGTAGTAAATATTTCCAGAAATTCATACCCCATACTTTCACATAGTCTAGTTTAAACAAAATACCTCAGTAGAGTTGAAGGCTAAGGGTGTTCTGATGTGGTTTTCAGGGATCCTTCTTTGGAGATACAGATATACAATGACACTGATATGCAACTGTCAGTACATTGGTAAGCTATGTGAGCTAATGTGAACCAACATGGCAGACTAGACCAAGGCTACAAATGAGAAGAACCCATTGTAAGATGTCAGTATGACTGGCTTACATTAAGACTGGTATACATGTCTTACAGTATAAAATGCAATATTGAAATAACTCAATGGCTTCAGAGAATCTCAGTTACTGAGCTTTTTTACACTCTTGGTTACCATGTCTTTATTTTGTGTGATGTCCTGCAAAGCAGTCCAGTGCTGTGCTACTTTGTATACTGTGATATTCGCCATGTGTTCCACTGAGGTTCGATTCCAGTAAAGAGTGGGTGTGATAAGCGATTTATAGACAACCAGATACTGAGCCAGTGTTTTTTCAGTGAATGAGGGAATTCCTTTGTATTCAGTGAAAAATTTCCTATTTGCTTCCTACAGACCATTGTAAAGTTATCTCTTTCCTAGGGATATTACATTTCACAGTCACCCTTGGATGGAATGGAGGAAGGAAGAGATGTTAATGTAGAGCGTGAAGTGACTTTTTATGGGCAAAATGATTTGTGTTTGAGGAAGAATGATGGCAAAGTCAGGATGGGATTTTACTGGGGTGGATTGTTAGATGGAAAGGGTGAAGGGCATTTTGAAAGGGTTGCTTCAGTGCTTCAGTTAGCAATTAAAAGGTGGTTTCCCAGTGCTGGAGGAAGGTTGTTGTTCCGGGTGGTGGTGGAAGGGGGATGAGGGGAGGAGGAGTGGTGAGGGGTACTACAGCTCAATAAGTGCCATGGTCAGTGGCAATTGTTGAACTTTCAATGTGGTGGGACATAATGTGTTGCTGTGAGCAGTGGTGGCTTGCAAAATGTAAAATTGGGGTGGCGTAAATACATGCCCCAAAATTGAATGAATGAGCGGCTGTAGCAAGTGAAATGCATATTCCACAGGAGGGTTTGGTGCATCTCCACCACTGGAGACATTTATAAAAAATGGGGTGAAATAGAGAAATTTAGAGCACATTTTGTCACCAACTGGTGGAAAATACATAAAGTCTGAAAGGACACTCCTTACATGTTCCAATTTTATCATTGTGTGCCTGACCTTTCTCTGGTATTATAGGATTCTCCCTTCACAACAAAAGTTTGAAAAAATTATGGCGAAACCATAATCTGTTTGCTGAATTTCCCTAAAAAGTCAGGACAATTAATGTGGGTTAGTAATTTCACATGCTATATATGGTTAGCGTGCTTTTTCAATTCTGGGTTCAGTTTCATTTTTTCTTACTACTCCTTCCAAGTAAATTATAGGTCACATTTTGTGATTGATAATTTGCTTGAAAGGGGTATGGTTGGAATAATAATTCTATACCCTAGACACTAAAAATAGGCTGATCTTATAGGCTAGGTTCATAGATCAGAGGTATCACTCAGGTTCCAGAAACATTACAGGTTCAGATAGCTGACGATTCAGACTAACCCCTCATCCTAACCAATTGTCTATCAGCACTACTACTCCTATTATAAAACTATTCAAACAGTGCTTAATTTGAGCCAGTGGTTTCTGGTGCTCGGCACCAACACTTAATTACCAACACCAGTGCTTATGACAGCTGCCACATGGTGGCGCAGTTTGTGTCATTTAATGATAAGCAGAACAGCAGTTGTTTATTAGTTCAATATACATTGAAAACAACTAATACTTGCTCCCAAGTCTTAGAGCTGTGTGGGCCTCGAACAGTCTGAATTGTCACACTTGTAGGAGTGTGATTGTTAGTAGTTATGCTAGTACTGTAATTGGCAGCACTACCACTGGCAATTGGTGGTGCAAGCTGGAGTGGCCTCCTGACAAGGGCTCTGGCACTTATTGTTTTACAAATTAAGCACTGTATTCAACAATGTTGGTAATGAAATGCCTTCCCACAAGTCATTAAGTAACAGGAGTAGCAGAAAGTGTCCTCTAAAACCAAGAAGACATTAGCACTCAGTCTCCCAAAGCATTGTCGTCGTCATCATTGCACGTGTATCATGATCAACCAAATAAATGTCGTCAAGCACAGGCTTGAATTCTTGCTAGATAGTTAGAAGAGATTACATTTTTACGATACTCTCACAAAGCTGTTGGTTGATAGGGAGGTCGTTCCTTAAAGTTGCCACTCTTTCGGGAAGCTTTGCCTGCTGCTGTAGACCTGTTAATTCTGCACTGAACATGTAGCATTTTATCTTTAGACCATAATCCTCTTCAAGATTCATAGAACTGCATATAGTTTAGATAATCTAGCCAATATTGATAGAATGGTTTGTATACCAGAATAAGGGACTTGACCTGGATTCTCCTATTAACTGGGAGGTTCCCTCCTAGCAGGAGTGTGATGGTGTCTGCATGGAATCTCTGTTACTGTTCTGACCTCAGTATTATGTAAAAAGTTAGATCTTTCTATTTAAATGGTATTACAACAGTCTATCTTGGAGAACTCTGTGGCCCCGGCAATGATAGCTCTGTGTTTCCAAACTATAAGACAATGCTGTGTCTAAGCAATGTCAGATAGGGAGTAGTAGATGATAAAAACAAATTGTTTTGGGTGTCCAAAAGCATCTTATAATGACATTTTATCCCTAGTGATTCAACTTTAGCATTAGGAGAGAGGGTAAAATTCATCCCCTTAAATTTGGGTAGGTACTACTGGTTCTGGTGTTTTCTGGAATATGGTGTGAACACCACAAACTCTACTTTAGCTCATTAAGAATGAGGAAATAGAAATCCATTCATTTCTGGATGAGATTGAAGCCTGTAGTCAATGTTTTGCTGGCCAGGTCTACTGTACAACACAGGGTGTCAATAGCATAATTATGGAATTTTAGTCTCGGAGAGTGATGTAGATCATGCAGCAACTTTACATAAAATGTAAACAATAACAGGGGCAGACAGGAACCTTGCAGCACTCCAAATTGGACCTTCTTGGGAGAAGGCACATTACCCACCACAAATCTGGCTACCATTTTTCACTGGAA
The DNA here is from genome assembly GCA_963921515.1 of Calotriton arnoldi. Lineage (NCBI taxonomy): Eukaryota > Metazoa > Chordata > Amphibia > Caudata > Salamandridae > Calotriton > Calotriton arnoldi. The sequence goes on from CAWUFW010017602.1 coordinate 134,327, forward strand.
ATATTGGAACCATTTATCAGCTCTCCTGGGCATTCCACCATCTCCATCATCCTCTGAGACATGATACTGTTGTTAAGAGTGTCAAAAGCTGTGAAAATATTTAGGAGCATAGGAAGGGCCAGTATCTGGCACAGTGCCCCTCTCCAGTCTGAAGCCAGATTACCAGCATCCCAGATGGTCCCCCAATCCAATGTATGCTTGATGATGTAATATGGCAATTTTGTCAGTGATGTTCAGGAGAAAGGGTACATTTGTGATGGGATTCTACTTCCTACAGTTATTATGATGTAGCATTACCTTTTTCAGCACGCAGTGTGGATACCCATGCTTCCTTTAATTTTGAGAGTATCTCACCTCCTGAAAAGAAAGATGAATCAGTTGGGGCAAAGACTTTGATGCCCCTCTTTATCAGTTGAGTGGGTCAATGGTCTCTAGAACAGGATGTTGGGACAAGGCCATTGACAATATTGATGACAACAGTCTATGTAATCGCTGATGTTCAGAATCTTGTTGGAAGAATAATTTAATACATTGTTAGACGAATCACATTAATTGCTTCAAGCAAAGTTATGAAATTCCAAATCTGACAGGGTTTTCAGAGTTGCATATTTCTTGGATACGCTCTTAGCTGTTTTGCTATTGCCAGTTAACTATTACTTCTTACCCTCAAAAACTGCATTCTTGCACCCATTCTGGAGTTTTGCAGAGCACAGAGATTGTTCTCAGACTTGTCTTTTATACTAACTACACTTGAGTGCCCTCAATTCATTTTTTCATCTCCTGTAATTTTGGGATGAACCTGACTTAGACCTTTCTCTCACACTTCACATTTTCATTGGGGGCAGCCTAGCCAATGTTGCTTCTAAAAATCCTATTACCTTTCTTTTTGTGGATGGGGTTCGTGGCTAGTTGATGGTTATTTCCCATTGCCCTCTGTGGTGTCACCTGCAAATATACTGTAGATACATTCGTCCACTGATGACATGGCAAACCTTCATCACACAACAACAGCGAGAATTTGATAAACCAATATTTAAACGTACAATTTCTTCGTTGGAAGTATCTAGCTATAAACTCACCATAATATGCACAGGCTTGCTACAAAATATGAATGATGCTGCATACCTGTTCGTACAGTGACTTGCATATTATTTGTCTGCTGGCCCGGTGTTTTCATTCTATCTTGGTAAGAGTATAAGAAGTGCTGATTATTGCTAATTGTCATATAACTAAGTTAGAAATGTTTCACAACAATAAATGCCCAAACAAGCAGGAGTACAAGTATGGCGTTTTCACTTTGCTTGTACTAATATATATTTTTTGGTACTTTGCTTGTACTACGGACACCATTCTAATGCTACAGTGACATCAACACAGTTTTCAGGACAGTGGTAAGAGTACCACCTGCTCCCCTATTCACTACCTTTTCATCATATTTATCCAATAAAGGCGTCACACATCATAACTTGTGGTAGGTTACAATGTGCTTGACGAATGCAGCCAAAAGGTAAAAAAGATTGAACACTGAGTATGCATTAGTAGGATGTTTTGATAAGTCATAATGTTATTCTAGTGGTTAGTTGTAGACAGGACCAGCTTTAAGCTGGTGGCGACCAATGCGGCAATAAGTTTTGGCGCCCCATCCCCCACGACCTCCTCCTCAAATTCTCTGGCTACCACTGGGCAAAAGTGCCCCTTATCTCTCCATAGCCCCTCTCTCACATAATTTCATTTGTTTTAAATCACTGCTAAAGGATAGCTTTACTAATAAGAATGTATATCTACCAAATGAACCCTTTTTAGCAACATTAGGAGTAGATAATGAAAAATTGGGGGAAAAAACATAACGTCCTAACTATTTTATGCAGTTTGCATGCAGCTCTTTGATTATAGTTTGTAATAGTCACTGTTCTATATTAGGGATGTATCTTATGTACTGCTGTAACACAAGGATCTTTGTGACAAAAGAAGTAAACCACTCAGCTCTCCTTATAAAATATTGATTTGTGATCTGCATGGTGCGTGTTCTTTGCAGCAGACATATTAACGCTCTGCTCTACTTTAAGCCACTAGACAAAACTCTGATCTCTCTCTCTAACAGGAACATTATTCACAAGAGTTATCTTGACATTTTTATTGCTGCCTCAAATCTGGATGCACAAGAAACTCTGCAGAAGGTGTTTTGAAATCGTAAGTTCTAGCTAAGCACAACGCCCCCTCTGAGGTCAGCACCCCCTCCTCAGGTCAGCGCCCAGTGTGGCCGCACCAGTCGAACTGCCCTAAAGCCAGCCCTGGTTGTAGATCATGTATGGGGTAGGAATTAATAGTTAAGGGGTAGTATTTCTTCATCTCAGATGCATATAGCAGGGCTGGAGCAGCATAATTTAGGCTCCACCCTCTATATGCCATATACATGCTTCCATATATTCATATACAACATTATATACAACGTGTGACAACTTCATTAACGTGTATTATTTTTAAACAAATCAATATTATATTCATTGCAAACACTAAAGATTCATATATGAATTTATTAAGGTGATTAATTGACTGCTGTAATCTAGTTATGCATATTCACATTTAATATTAAATAATGTTCTCACTTACACATATTTAATATTGTAACCAGTATCCAATTTGATTCTGAAGAGGCTTGATTTGACGCGAGGCCTCGGTTGGAAATGCTTTCTCGTTAGTTAGAGAAACATGGATAAAGGAGGCCGTTTGTTTACTGCGTGCCAGAAATATGAGGTGTTTAAGGTTGACAGCTGCAAACCTATTTTTGAGGAGGTGGGAACTTAGGGAGTATGTCGACTCCCCTTACATTCAGTAATTTTGTTAGTTCTTGGTGATGAGAAAGAGATCTGGATGTTTTTGAACCTACTATTATATTTATTGGTGTTTCCACAGTTAGTTAAACATACTTTCCCTTGACTCTGAGAGGGAACAGATCTCTCTGGTGGGCTTTCCCCTGAGTGTAAAGCTTCATACTGAGCACATCTTTCTATTTCTAGAACTTCTACAGAAGATTTAGTCCATGCTGACACTTTCTATGCTCCCTGGATAGAAATCCCCATCAGGTAAATCTGGTTCTCAACTTATGTTTAGAATAGAAAAGGGAAGCTTCTTCATAAAACACTTTATTGCAACAATTTGCATTATTTGCATTGTGGCCATCAGTAGTTTGTATCTCATTTTATCATGACTTAACTTACTGCCACATTTTTGCCTTCAAACTATATTGCTGTATCTCTTAAATTAATTTCTATTTTGTACATATACTGGATGGATTAATACCCCAAAATAACCCATTTAATCGAAATGATTGATTCCTGGTGTTTATTGTGGAGTCACATCATCTTAACAAGTTGGAAATGTGTTTCTAATATTAACTCCCTTACAGCGCTTCAGATCTACTATTAAAGGTCCATACGACCAGTAGGGAAATATATTTGATGAAACCAATGCGCCATCAGAAGGTACCATGTCGGATGGTTAGTCACTGAAGCAAAGGGAACTAGCGTACCCTTGTATACGATTTAGAATTGACCAAGCCCAGTCCAAGCCCTAAGTCCATGTCCCGGTTTGGAAGATAGGTGGTTCCAGTGGTTTGGAAAGAGTAGCAGCAGCTGAGGAGTATTAATAGGGTTGCACATTGGAATTGTGCATGTCAGGCTTGTGGTATTTTTGTTAAGCATTGTTGTGTAGATGTAGATGCACTTAATGTTGCTCTACTTATGTTGTTATCGGACTAGTCCCAGGACTAGTCCCAAATCCCAGGATAGATAAGTATATAGTGTTACGTTTTAATTTGTCTGCTACATTTTGTGATGTTGGTCGTGAGGTACCATCGACTGCACAATTGAGATAGGGACTATAACTTAGTTGTGAGAGTACCTACAGTGATTAGTGTTGGTGGATCCTATTGCACAAAGGTGAAGCTGCATTAGTCAGGGTGATTTCTGCTGGTCGAGATTTCATCCATGTGTGTGTGAGTAGGTCAGAAAGTATAATCCAGAATGTTGGAATACTTTGAATTCCATAGTGGAGCAGACAAAAGTTGTTTTGTTTTTTTGCTTGCTTAGTACTTTGAGAGGTTGCATGTGTGAAATTGTAAAGGAGGATGAACTGCAGCAAGGAGCGAGTATTGCATCATAGCGTGCCGCGATAGGATTGGATGGTTGATGGTGATGCCATGCTGCTATTGGTTGCTACGTCATTGAGAGTGTCGCTTTAATGGGAAAAAGCTTAAGGGGCCGCTCTGAGATTGGCTACTAGTGACGAATAATATTTAACATTGTTTGGGTAAGGAGTCCCGCTTGTTTGAATGAAAAATTTCTGTTTGTAATTGTTGAAATTCTAATAAAAAAATTAAATGTTCGAGAGCTCTTAGAGATATGAGCCAGGGAGATGTGAGGGTTCCTGTTCGAGAGGGTGAAGAGGCGCCACTAGAAGGCTCGACAGATCATCATATGGCTGTAAATGTGAGGCTCCACATGTGCATTTGGTTGAGTCAGTGGCATAAGATCAAAGAAAATGAAGGTGCATTGAGATTTCCTCACTATGGCACTTTTAATTTGAGGATTATTGAAAATTTGATAAGAGTATTCTACGAGATGAAACCACCCCCTAGACCGGCACAATATGAAACACTTAGTACTAGGGAGCATGCTGCTCATGCTAAAGATAAGGAGAAATATCAAGACAACGCTAAGAGGGTAGGGCTTGGTTGTGTTGAAGCTAAGTAGGACGCAGAACAACAGAGGTGGCAACAGAAATAATTGAGGGAATTAGGTTGTACCCTGCATTGACGAGTGAGGAACCACAGAAAAGGAAAAGTATGAATAGAGAGGACAAAACAGAGAGTGCAGAGGGTTCGGGTGATGGTGGTGATAGTGATTCTAGTGATGTTTTTTTGGATGTGCTGTTGTAAGCCCGTCCACCACCTTATAATGTTGTCCTTACTGATGAGTGGTGTTGTCACGGGTAGAAACTTTGAAAGAGCCACCACCCCTGAGAGTTTCAATCAGATCCCTATGGGTGGAATTTCAGTGATTCATGCTCCTGTGAATTCCTCTGTTCCTAATGCCCCAGGTGCAATAACTGTTCCTGCCACTATTAGTCCTGGGGTTCCTTTAGATAAACCTGAGTCATCAGGGGAGACAACACATCGTTTGGCATCTATACTGAAGTAAATATGTCACCCACAGTCCCTTTGTCCTCAACCTGGGGAGAGACAAGAAGGACTCCTTTAGTCCCGACTAAGGTAAATCCCCATATGATGCCCCTGAGTCTTTGACGATTATTATGACAGGACTTATTCCCATAAAGGAGCCTGCCACGATACCTCAAAACTCTCGTAGGTCCATTTGAAATTCACCCGAGTATATTTCAAGCAGAAGTCCCAAAGGGAGAGTGAAGTTTTATTCCCCTGTATCTCAAAATGATGTTAATTCACAGGAGATTTGGTTAAATTCTTTGTTGGGTCTCCTAGAGATTGTGAACGTTCAGAAATGAGCAGGGAATTCCAGCTCCCTGAGAAAGATGGTTAAATTCTTTAATGGGTCTCCTATAGATTGTGAAAGTTCAGAAGTGAGCAGGGAATTCCAGCTCCCTGAGAAAGAAAAACTTGTGGATGTGGCTACGTTAAAATTGGAATTAGGCAAAATTATTTCAAGTAACCATAGACACTTATCAGGAAGATGAACTTGTGTACCTGTGTAAGGATGTTACATGATCAGGAAGATGATCCTGTGTACATGCAGAATGCAGCACACGTAGAAAGAGGAAAAAACGAGGAGAAATAAAGATATTTCTCCTTGTAACATCTCCTCTTGGAAGGCAGAAGATTTTGACGCATTCCTAGGTTTACAAGTCCTTGTAAATCTGGAAATGCATCAAAAACCAAGGGAGTTGCGTGGGAACACCCAGCACAACACCCATGGAACGCCTCCCTTGCGCACGGTAAGGTAACGCAGCGATTTGCACTACGTTGCCTTACTCCAGATTTATGAAGCCATTCAAAGCCACGCAATGTGCAGCTTTGCGTGGCTTCATTTATCTGACTTAGAGGCTTGCATCATGCATGTACCATGTTGCGTGGTGCAAACGTGATGCAAGCATCTCATAAATATGCCCATATGTTTCTAAAAGGGAAGGTGCCCATGAAAGATATTGATTGGGTAAAGATTGACAGGACTATGCAAGAGCCCCAAGAGACATTGCATGCTTATTATGAGAGATTGTTGCAAGTTTTCAAGCAGCACAGCGTGATGGAAAAACTCAGAAGGAAAGGACTGGGAGGATTAGTGTCTAGGTTTGTGATGGGACTTCGACCTGAAATTAGAATGATGACTCATCAACATTTGATTTGTTGGCAGAACAAGTCCATCGATGAAATATTGAGAAATGCGAGATACTGCAGTGATGAGTTGGACATGGAATTGAAGCAATTGAAAGAAAAGTTCATGTTGGTGCAGATGAAGGCGGCAAGGAGGGGAGGTCAGAATCAATCATATTTGGGAAATGCTGGTTGATTGCAAGGAGTCGCATGTCCTCAGGGAGGGCCTATGATGCAAGGTGGAAATGGTGTCTCACAAGGAAGAGGTTGTGGTGTTCTGATAGACCCAAATACTGGTATCGATATTGCAACATTGAAGTGATCAAATCCTTGTAATTATTGTAACAAATTAGGGCATTGGAAGTGGGAATGCCATTTAAATCCCAAAAGGGGTGCTCACGAGAATATGGGCCAGAGTTCAGGGTTTGTTCAGATGTTAAATGTTGTTCCGGTTTGTTCAGATGTCAAATGTTGTTCCCACACAGTTGCAAAAAGTGCCCATGCAGAGAGTGCAGAATTCTAAGAAACCACAAGTTCCAGTAATGCAAGTTCCTGAAGCCCCAATGCCTCAGCAGAATCTAAATGGTCTCAGGTTTAATACTAATCAGGTCCCAGAATTATTTCCAAAATCAAAACCCATACCAACAGTTTCCCATGTTCGACACATTTGAGGGCTGCGGCTCTGACTTGTCACAATGACGGTGCCTGAGTGGGGAGGAAGAGTGAGTACTTGGTGCAGTCTTAGAGGTAGACCAGAGTGGTCCAATTGTAGAAGGTTAGGTGATTGGCCACCCTGTGCCATTCCTGATTGACACAGATGCTACCCGTTCCACTGTTAGAACAGCGGAAGTTCCAAACCTTCCCCTCTATGGAAACAGAAGTCATAGGAGTTGCCAATAAACAAATGACAAACCTTGTCACAAAGGAAGTTCCAGTTAAAATAGGGTCATTGGAAGATAGACACCAGTTCGTGGTGTGTGATTCCAGTCCTGTAAATCTCTTGGGACATGACCTATTATGTAAACTGAATAGCACCATCTATTGCACACCGAAGGATGTAGATTTTCAGCCCGATGATGAAGATGTTGATTGTAAATTCACCAAACAGGGGATCACTGTTGGACTGTACCCTTTAATGACAAGCGATGATCTGCCACAGGATTTTAAGGATACAGTAAAGCCGAAAGACTGGGACTTTTCAGGAAAAGACATAGGTCTCATAAAAGGAGTTGATCCTGTACGTATAAATGTCAAACCAAATGCGGAGTACCCTAAAACTCCTCAGTACAAGCTAACGCCTGCAATAATAACAGGGATTACCCAAGTGATTGAGTCAATCGTACAGCAAGGCATTTTGAAAGAGATAGTGGGAAGACCATGTAATTCACCCATTGTGGGCCTGCAAAAACCGAGTGATAAATACCGAATCGTGCAGAACCTTATAAAGATAAACGTTGTCGCACCTTGTTGTCCTATGGTACCGAATCCAGCTGTGATTCTGTTTCAAATTCCATGTGAGGCTGAGTGGTTCATGGTGATCAATTTGTGTCAGACTTTCTTTTCTATACCTTTGCATGAGTACTGTCAGTACCTTTTCGCCTTCCGGTTCCAAAACCATGTTCTGGCACTGTACCTCAAAAGGGTATACAGAGAGCCCTTCTATTTTCAATTAGACCCTCAAGAACAATCTTGAGTCCTTGGTGATGTCCTGTAACTCTGTCATGGTTCAATATATAAATGACCTATTAGTGGCGTCGGATACTCAGGAAGCCTGTGGCTTCGGATACTCAGGAAGTCTGTAAACAAGCCACTATTGCATTGCTGAACCACTTGGCTGAGAATGGACATAAAGGGGTCGATTCCGATTCGGGCTGGAAATTTCTCCGACCGAGCCGGACCCGGAGAGATTTCCGACCGAATCGGACCCGTGCAGTCCGACCGAGCGAGTACGATGCGTCCGTATGTTATCGGACTCGAGTCGGTCGGACTCCCATTGAAGTCAATGGGAGCCGGTCGTACAACGCGTACGCGGGCTCCCATTGACTCAATGGGTGCGAGTCGGACAAGGCGCCCCTACAGCGGGTGCGCGGCGAAGCGATTCGCACCGTACACGCACAGGTAGGGGGACCCATGGGCCCCCCTGTGTGCGACTCGCGCGGCTACGCGTACAGGAGGTCCGACACGGACCCCCAAAGTGCGGCTCCGACAGCTCTTACGAGCCGGAGTGCGCGGCTCGGTCGGACTGCTCGCGGCGCGCATCGTACTTACCCAGCCGGGAAACGTCTCCATTGCGCGGTGCGAGTCGGAGTCCGAGCGAGAGTCGGTCGGAGCGGTTCGAGCCGGGAGCGAGTCGGTCGGAGCGGTCGGGACGCCCGGACGAGTCGGTCGGCGATTTCGCATCGTACTCGCTCGGCCGGACCCGCGTACGGTTCGGTCGGGAAACAGGGCTCCGAATCGGATCCGGTAAAGCCGAATCCGATTCGGAGCCCTACCGGCCGAGATCGGAATCGGCCCCAAAGTGTCTCGGAGCAAGTTACAATATTGTCAGAGAGAAGTCCTGTATTTCGGACATCATATTGAGAAGGGAGCGAGGAAGGTGTCACAAGAGAAAATCTCTGTGATTCTGAAAACTAATCCACCAATGACCCAAAGAGAAATCAGGATGTTCCTGGGACTGGTGGGCTACCGTTGACAATGGAAATCCAACTTTTCCCTAGTGGCCAAGCCTTTCCAGAGGCTGCCACACAAGGATGTGTCTTATCTGATACTATGGGACAACAACTGTTTGGTTGCATTCTTCGAGGTGAGAGAAAGTCTCTTTTGTGCCCTGACACCGGTAATGCCTGATTACAACAAAGCTTTTTACACTTTTCTGCAGTGAGAGGGAGGACTGCACTCTCTCACTGCTTACATAAATGCATGGGAATACGCGAAGACCTGTGGCTTATTTTTCTGCTACTCTTGATCCTGTAGCCACAGGACTGCCCAGTTGCCTTAAAGCTGCAGTAGCAGTAGGTGTCAGCATTGAAAGATGTGAGAGTATACTCATGAGACACCCTCTTACTGTCATGGTGTCACACTCTGTAGAAATACTGCTGAAACGTACCTGCACTCAGCACCTTACAAACAGCAGACTGACTAAATATGAACAGACTATACTTGCTGTGGAGAACATCTCTCTAAAACAGTGTACTTCGCTGAATCCTGCTACTTTGTTACCATTGCCTGAAGATAAAAAGGATGATGGGGAGGTGGAAAATGACTGTCTGGGTGTAATGGAACTCTGCACCAAGCCGAGACCAGATGTTCGAGATGAGCCTCTGGCAATCTGATTATACATTGTTTGTGGGCTTTAGCCTAAGAGATAATGGAGGAACTTTAAGGGCTGCCTACATAGTCTGTACAGTTGAGGGAGTAGTGGAAGCCTATGTTCCCTTTAGGGCGAGCGCTTGTGTGGCTGTGCAGCTACACTTTCACACCCGCGCTCCTCAATATGGGAAGTGCGCACACTCCTAAAATACTATCAGACCTGCGTGAAAAACAAATGAAACACATGAACTGTGTGCTTTCCGTCCAAGCCATGGCACTGCCTGAAAGGCGGCTCTTTTCCTCCCTTCACCACTACCACATCTAACTTGTGAAGGATGGGAGGGATCAGCCGGTGAGGCTTTAACAATGGTGTTGAATGGAGTGACTGAATAGGGCTAATTGAGTGGCCTGCCGGGATTCCCTTTCTTCCACTTTCACAGTGTGAAGATGATCTGTGCCGAAAGGCCTCAGAGCAGACAACATTGTTTACAAGATGCATTATCAGAAGGTGTTACATCACAGAAGGTTTCTTGCTCACTGGCAGCTTTAGAAACTCGTTTTCAGAGGCTAAAAAAGAGGAATTAAACACTTGCAGGAGAGGGTATTCAGACAGAATATCGAGTTGGAAATGTCGACTTACACATATATCGAGTTGGAAATATAGTGACACAGAAATATCGACAGCAACACTATTGTGGTCAAGAATATCGAATTTAAGGTAAGAAATATTGTTTTCAAACATATAGAAGTCATTAATATCGTTTGCAAATATATTGTTGTTTAAAATATTGATTTTTATTTAGTGTTATGTATTTTAGTTTATATTTTAAATGTATGTGATGTATGTTTTTTGTATTAGTATTGTTTATGTTTTTTAATATATGTGTTAAATTTTTATTAGTTATCAATTTTATTTTAAGTAAATTTTGCGTTTATTAGTTCCTTAACGGGTTGTGGGTTTATACGGGAATAGGGTGGGAAGTAATTTAATTATAACAAATTAATGATTATTTTGTATTTATTAATATTTATTTAATTGAGATTTTATAGTGTTAATTGTGGCAAGTAATTTATTTGTAAATAATTAATAATTGGTTGTTAATTAAAATTAATTAATTAATTGGTAATTAATTATGGTAATCGTTTATTTTTTTTTAGGTGCGGGTTGTGGGGTTTATAGGGGTAAAGGGTGGGAAGTAATTTATTTGTAAATCATATTAATTAGTTGTTAAATAATGTTAATTAATTAATTTTTATTTAATTATGGTAATTGTGTATTATTTTTAGGTGCGGGTTGTGGGATTTATAGGGGTAAAGGGTGAGAAGTAATTTTTGATTAATTAATTAATTGGTTGTTAATTGATATTACTTAATTCATTAATTGGTAATTAATTATGGCAATTGTGTATTTTCTTTTAGGTGCCGGTTGTGGGGTTTATAGGGGTAAAGGGTGCGAAGTAATTTATTTGTAATTCATTATTAATACGTTGTTAATTAATGTTAATTAATTGGTATTTAGTTATGGTAATTGTGTATTTTCTTTTAGGTGCGGGTTGTGGGGTTTATAGGGGTAAAGGGTGAGAAGTAATTTTTGATTAATTAATAATTAGTTAATATATATTAATTGATTGAAAATTAATTATGGTAATTGTGTAATTAATTTTAGGTGCAGGTTGTGGGGTTTATAGGGGTAAAGGGTGGGAAGTAATTTATGTTTAATTAATTAATAACTAGTTGATCATTAATATGAATTAATTAAGTGAAAATTAAATATGGAAATTGTGTAATTAATTTTAGGTGTGGGTTGTAGGGTTTATAGGGGTAAAGGGTGGGAACTAATTTATGTTTAATTAATAATTAGTTGATCATTAATACTAATTAATTAATTGATATTTAATTAGGTTATTTGTTTATATTTTTGTGTGTGTGGGTTTTACTTTTATAGAGGTAGTGTGGGGAGTAAATTCATTTTACTTACTTTATAATTAGTTTCTAAATACTATTAGTTTTTTTAATTGAAAAGTTTTAATTGTGTAATACATTTTTTTACAGTTTCATTTTAGCTGTGGGTTGTGGGGATCATAGGGGTAAAGTGTGGGAAGTTAATTTTTATGAGTTTTGATTTCTTTTTTAATTAATATTATTTCTTTAATTGGTACTTAATTATGATAATTAAGGAAGTACTTTTTTTCAAATTTAGATGTGTGTTGTGAATTGTGTGGTGTTATAGAGTAGGAAATAAAAAAGTAAATGTATGTAATAATTAATGTTTTTGTTTCTAAATAATTTCTAATTAAAAATATTTATTTGTTTGAAAATTATTTTTTTATTTTATTTAATATAATATTTGTAGGTATTTGTCATATGTATTAAACATTATAATGTATATATATATATATTTTAATATTCAATATATTTGTATTTTAATTCTTAACATTTATATATTTTTAAATGTATTTTGTTTTTAAAATATTCTTGTCGTTGTTAATATTTTGTTTGTTTTTAATTTTGAACTGACTGGGATGTGAATATTAATTGTTACCCCTCCGCAATCCAACACTTTCCCCACTGTTGCACTCATTGGAGTGGGAATAGTAATTTTTACCCCTCCGCTATCCAACACTTTCTCTACTGTTGCATTCATTGGAGTGGGAATAGTAATTTTTACCCCTCCGCTATCCAACACTTTTCCTACTGTTGCACTGACTGGAGTGGGAATAGTAATTTTTACCCCTACGCTATCCAACACTTTCCCTACTGTTGCACTGACTGGAGTGGGAAATTGAAGTTTAAAGATTTTTAATTAGTTTAATGTTTTAATTTATAATAGAATGTTTTTTTAAATTAGATTTTATGTTATTGGTACATATCTCTCTCTCTCTATATATATATATATATATATTATCTACTGGCGGTCGCCAGTAGATAGTTATAGTTAGGACCTATTTTCCATAGGAAATCCGCGAAATTCTATTTGAAATAACTCTTGCGTCGGTTGACGAATCTTCGCGAAATTTTCAAACTTTATGGCCCGCTCCGGTCCGCTCCTACCCTGAAAGTCTCAGGGTGATTCGTCAAGCGGGGGCCGAGAAAAAGGGGGTCCCAAAACGTGTTTTCCCCATTCATTTTCCCATAGGAAACTTTATGCAAGGCTACAGCCCGAACTGCTGAACGGAATTACACCAAATTTGGCAAAGAGGTAGTTCTTGGTTCAAAAGAACCCTTTTGTTAAATGGTGTAAATCCGTTCAGTAGTTGCTGAGAAAATCAAAAGTAAAAACACATATATATCTGGGCGGAGCCTAACCACACATGTCATCGTGAGATCTGATTGGCTGTCAGCACTTCATCCTGGAATTGCTGGCAGCCATCTTGGAGACCAATATAAATGATAGTACCCCATTGAAATGCATTGTAGTGAATCGAAGATTTTGAGGGTTACCAAAAGGAGAACTATAAAGGGTGATAACAGACTTTAGTTACATTAGAATTCATTTGTTGATGGTACCATACTAATTTCAGGAATTGTGGTGTGTTCTAAGGTGATTTTACCCTGTGAAAAACCGTCTGCTGGGATATCATGAATCATGTTTGAGAGAAAACTATTTTCACATGCTTGTCCCATACAGTTTTGGAAGGTGCCCCAGAAGCTAAAATGAGAGCATATTTTCTGTAAATTCACATTATCTTTCTCAGTCATGTGAGAATGAAGTCTGACATTCTCAGTAAAACATGTACATCCAACAAGGGCAGAGACTGTCAGTTGATTCCTTTGTGTTCTACTGCAGCTTCCCAGAGTGTTCTAAAGAACAACTAGAGTGCTAACAGCCTTACTTATGACAAAAGTATGGCACACCTGAAGCCATCTTGATTGGAATAAACTGGTAACACTTAAAACATTTAATTTAAAAAGGAGCAAAATGATGGGGTTCATCTTGTCATAGAAATTATGGTTAGTGCTCTGGAAAGAAAAATTAGGACATGTTTCAAGTGTGATCTCAAATATCTTCCTGTTATATTTCAACAGGAGCAGCCTGTCAGTTGATGCCTTTGTGTTTTACTGCAGCTTCCCAGAGTGTTCTAAAGAACAACTAGAGCGCTAACAGTCTTACTTATGACAAAAGTATGGCACACCTGAAGCCATCTTGATTGGAATAAACTGGTAACACTTAAAACATTTAATTTAAAAAGGAACAAAATGTTGGGGTTAATTTTGTCATAGAAATTATGGTTAGTGCTGTAGAAAGAAAAATTAGGACATGTTTCATGTGTGATCTCAAATATCTTCCTGTTATATTTCAACAGGAGCAGCCTGTCAGTTGATGCCTTTGTGTTCTACTGCAGCTTCCCAGAGTGTTCTAAAGAACAACTAGAGCGCTAACAGTCTTACTTATGACAAAAGTATGGCACACCTGAAGCCATCTTGATTGGAATAAACTGGTAACACTTAAAACATTTAATTTAAAAAGGAACAAAATGAGGGGTTCATTTTGCCATAGAAATTATGGTTAGTGCTGTAGAAAGAAAAATTAGGACATGTTTTAAGTGAGATCTCAAATATCTTCCTGTTATATTTCAACAGGAGCAGCCTGTCAGTTGATGCCTTTGTGTTCTACTGCAGCTTCCCAGAGTGTTCTAAAGAACAACTAGAGTGCTAACAGCCTTACTTATGACAAAAGTATGGCACACCTGAAGCCATCTTGATTGGAATAAACTGGTAACACTTAAAACATTTAATTTAAAAAGGAACAAAATGAGGGGGTTCATTTTGCCATAGAAATTATGGTTAGTGCTGCAAAAAGAAAATTTAGTGCATGTTTTAAGTGAGATCTCAAATCCTCTTCTATTTCATTAGAAAATTCTGACATACAGACTGAAACAATCACTTTCAATACCAGAAGTAGACTTCCAGTTAACTCCTTGGTGAGCAGTAGCTTTACTACAGTGATCTAATGAACAACTAGAGTAATAACATTCTGAATTTATGGCAAATGTGTGACACATCTGAATGCCTTCTTGATGGAATCAAAGTAAAAAACTGAAAGCATTTCCTACTGAGGAGACTGCAGTAAATGAGGAAATTAGGAAACTTCATAACAAAGAAGTCTTCCAAGATGGCCACCAGTGAAAAAAGAGCCCAAATGTAGCACAAATATTACCCAGATGTAGCCCACATATAGCCCAATGACAAAAGTGTGCAAAACACTTTTTATTTTTAGTTTTTTGCAGTTTTATGTAGTGCAGACTGGTCAGGTATTGGAGCGTTGCATCTTAAAACATGACCCCCTACACTACAAAAACACCACTGCACTACCCTAAACCCTAAAACACTATCCCAGCACGACCCCCTACACTACACAAGCACCACTGCACTATCCTAAACCCTAAAACACTACCCCCAGCATGACCCCCTACACTACACAAACACCACTGCACTACCCTAAACCCTAAAACACTACCCCAACACCACTGCACTAACCTAAATCCTAAAACACTACCCCCAGCATGACCCCTACACTACCCAAACACCACTGCAATACCCTAAAACATGACCCCCTACACTACACAAACACCACTGCACTACCGTAAACCCTAAAACACTACCCCCAGCACGACCCTCTACACTACACAAACACCACTGCACTACCTTAAACCCTAAAACACTACCCCCAGTACGACCCCTACACTACCCAAACACCACTGCACTAACCTAAATCCTAAAACACTACCCCCAGCACGACCCCCTACACTACCCAAACACAACTGCACTAGCCTAAAACATGACCCCTACACTACACAAACACCACTGCACTACCCTAAACCATAAAACACTACCCCCAGCACAACCCCTACACTACACAAGCACCACTGCACTACCCTAAACCCTAAAACACTACCCCCAGCACGACCCCCTACACTGCCCGAACACCACTGCACTGCCCTAAACCCTGAAACACCAGCCCCTGCACGACCCCCTACAGTGCCCGAACACCACTGCACTGCCCTAAACCCTGAAACACATACCCTAGCACGACCCCCTACACTGCCCGAACACCACTGCACTGCCCTAAACCCTGAAACACCACCCCCTTCACGACCCCCTACACTGCCCGAACACCACTGCACTGCCCTAAACCCTGAAACAGCACCCCCAGCATGAGCCCTACACTGCCCGAACACCACTGCACTGCCCTAAACCCTGAAACACTACCCCCAGCAAGACCTCCTACACTGCCCGAACACCACTGCACTGCCCTAAACCCTGAAACATCACCCCCAGCAAGACCCCCTACACTGCCCGAACACCACTGCCCTAAACAATGAAACACCACCCCCAGCACGACCCCTACACTGCCCGAACACCACTGCACTGCCCTAAACCCTGAAACACCACCCCCAGCACGACCCCCTACACTGCCCGAACACCACTGCACTGCCCTAAACCCTGAAACACCACCCCTGCACGACCCCCTACACTGCCCGAACACTACTGCACTGCCCTAAACCCTGAAACACCATCCCCAGCACGACCCCCTACACTGCATGAACACCACTGCACTGCCCTAAACCCTGAAACACTACCCCCAGCAAGACCCCCTACACTGCCCGAACACCACTGCACTGCCCTAAACCCTGAAACACCACCCCCAGCAAGACCCCCTACACTGCCCGAACACCACTGCCCTAAACCCTGAAACACCACCCCCAGCAAGACCCCCTACACTGCCCGAACACCACTGCACTGCCCTAAACCCTGAAACACCAGCCCCAGCACGACCCCTACACTGCCCGAACACCACTGCACTGCCCAAAACCCTGAAACACCACCCCTGCATGACTCCCTACACTGCCCGAACACCACTGCACTGCCCTAAACCCTGAAACACCACCCCCAGCACGACCCCCTACACTGCCCGAACACCACTGCACTGCCCTAAACCCTGAAACACCACCCCTGCACGATCCCCTACACTGCCCGAACACTACTGCACTGCCCTAAACCCTGAAACACCACCCCCAGCACGACCCCCTACACTGCACGAACACCACTGCACTGCCCTAAACCCCGAAACACTACCCCCAGCAAGACCCCCTACACTGCCCGAACACCACTGCCCTAAACCCTGAAACACCACCCCCAGCAAGACCCCGTACACTGCCCATACACCACTGCACTGCCCTAAACCCTGAAACACCACCCCCAGCATGACCCCCTACACTGCCCGAACACCACTGCACTGCCCTAAACCCTGAAACACCACCCCCAGCACGACCCCCTACACTGCCCGAACACCACTGCACTGCCCTAAACCCTGAAACACCACCCCCAGCATGACCCCTACACTGCCCGAACACCACTGCACTGCCCTAAACCCTGAAACACCAGCCCCAGCACAACCCCGTACACTGCCCGAACACCACTGCACTGCCCTAAACCCTGAAACACCAGCCCCAGCACGACCGCCTACACTGCCTGAAAACCACTGCACTGCCCTAAACCCTGAAACACCAGCCCCAGCACGACCCCCTACACTGCCCGAACACCACTGCACTACCCTAAACCCTCAAACACCAGCCCCAGCACGACCCCCTACACTGCCCGAACACCACTGCACTGCCCTAAACCCTGAAACACCAGCCCCAGCAAGACCCCCTACACTGCCCGAACACCACTGCACTGCCCTAAACCCTGAAACACCACCCCCAGCAAGACCCCTACACTGCCCGAACACCACTGCACTAAAGCCTGAAACACCACCCCCAGCAAGACCACCTACACTGGCCGAACACCACTGCACTGCCCTAAACCCTGAAACACCACCCCTGCACGACCCCCTACACTGCCCAAACACCACTGCACTGCCTTAAACCCTGAAACACCACCCCCTGCACGACCCCCTACACTGCCCGAACACCACTGCACTGCCCTAAACCCTGAAACACCACCCCTCAGCACGACACCCTACACTGCCCTGAACACCACTGCACTGCCCTAAACCCTGAAACACCACCCCCAGCACGACCCCCTACACTGCCCGAACACCACTGCACTGCCATAAACCCTGAAACACCACCCCCTGCACGACCTTCTACACTGCCGGAACACCACTGCACTGCCCTAAACCCTGAAACACCACCCCCAGCACGACCCCCTACACTGCCCGAACACCACTGCACTGCCCTAAACCCTGAAACATCAACCCCAGCAAGACCCCTACACTGCCTGAACACCACTGCCCTAAACCCTGAAACACCACCCCTTACACTGCACGAACACCACTGCACTGCCCGAAACCCTGAAACACCACCTCCAGCAAAGCCCCCTACACTGCCTGAACACCATTGCTCTGCCCTAAATCCTGAAACACTAGCCCCAGCATGACCCCTACACTGCCCAAACACCACTGCACTGCCCTAAACCCTGAAACACCACCCCCAGCACGACCCCCTACACTGCCCGAACACCACTGCACTGCCCTAAACCCTGAAACACCAGCCCCAGCAAGACCCCCTACACTGCCCGAACACCACTGCACTGCCCTAGACTCTGAAACACCAGCCCCAGCAAGACCCCCTACAGTGCCCGAACACCACTGCATGCCCTAAACCCTGAAACACCAGCCCCAGCATGACCTCCTACACTGCCCGAACACCACTGCACTGCCCTAAACCCTGAAACACCAGCCCCAGCACGACCACCTACACTGCCCGAACACCACTGCACTGCCCTAAACCCTGAAACACCACCCCTCAGCCACGACACCCTACACTGCCCGAACACCACTGCACTGCCCTAAACCCTGAAACACCACCCCCAGCACGACCCCCTACACTGCCCGAACACCACTGCACTGCCATAAACCCTGAAACACCACCCCTGCACGACCTTCTACACTGCCGGAACACCACTGCACTGCCCTAAACCCTGAAACACCACCCCCAGCACGACCCCCTACACTGCCCGAACACCACTGCACTGCCCTAAATCCTGAAACATCAACCCCAGCAAGACCCCCTACACTGCCTGAACACCACTGCCCTAAACCCTGAAACACCACCCCTTACACTGCACGAACACCACTGCACTGCCCGAAACCCTGAAACACCACCTCCAGCAAAGCCCCCTACACTGCCTGAACACCATTGCTCTGCCCTAAATCCTGAAACACTAGCCCCAGCATGACCCCCTACACTGCCCAAACACCACTGCACTGCCCTAAACCCTGAAACACCACCCCCAGCACGACCCCCTACACTGCCCGAACACCACTGCACTGCCCTAAACCCTGAAACACCAGCCCCAGCAAGACCCCCTACACTGCCCGAACACCACTGCACTGCCCTAGACTCTGAAACACCAGCCCCAGCAAGACCCCCTACAGTGCCCGAACACCACTGCATGCCCTAAACCCTGAAACACCAGCCCCAGCATGACCCCTACACTGCCCGAACACCACTGCACTGCCCTAAACCCTGAAACACCAGCCCCAGCACGACCACCTACACTGCCCGAACACCACTGCACTGCCCTAAACCCTGAAACACCAGCCCCAGCACAACCCCCTACACTGCCCGAACACCACTGCACTGCCCTAAACCCTGAAACACCAGCCCCAGCATGACCCCCTACACTGCGCGAACACCACTGTACTGCCCTAATCCCTGAAACACCGGCCCCAGCACGACCCCTACACTGCCCGAACACCACTGCACTGCCCTAAACCCTGAAACACCACCCCCTGCATGACCCCCTACACTGCCCGAACACCACTGCACTGCCCTAAACCCTGAAACACCACCCCTGCAGCACCCCTACACTGCCCGAACACCACTGCACTGCCCTAAACCCTGAAACACCACCCCTTGCACCGCCCCTACACTGCCCGAGCACCACTGCACTGCCCTAAACCCTGAAACACCACCCCCAGCACGACCCCTTTACTGCTCGAACACCACTGCACTGCCCCAAACCCTGAAACACCACCCCCAGCACGACCCCCTACACTGCCCGAACACCACTGCCCTAAACCCTGAAACACCACCCCCTGCACGACCCCCTACACTGCCCGAACACCACTGCACTGCCCTAAACCCTGAAACACCACCCCTACACTGCCCGAACACCACTGCACTGCCCTAAACCCTGAAACACCACCCCCAGCACGACCCCCTACACTGCCCGAACACCACTGCACTGCCCTAAACCCTAAAACACCACCCCCAGCATTACCCCTACACTGCCCAAACACCACTGCACTGCCCTAAACCCTAGAACACTACCCCCAGCACGACCCCCTACACTACCCGAACACCACTGCACTACCCTAAACCCTAAAATACTACCCCCAGCACAACCCCCTACACTACCCAAACACAACTGCACTGCCCTAAACCCTCAAACACTCCCCCAGCACGACCCCCTACACTACCCGAACACCACTGCACTGCCCTAAACCCTAAAACACTCCCCCAGCATGACCCCCTACACTACCCGAACACCACTGCACTGCCCTAAACCCTAAAACACTCCCCCAGCACGACCCCCTACACTACCCAAACACCACTGCACTGCCCTAAACCCTAAAACACTACCCCCGCATGACCCCCTACACTACCCAAACACCAATGCACTACCCTAATCCCTAAAACACTACCCCCGCATGACCCCCTACACTACCCTAAACCCTAAAACACTACCCCCACACGACTCCCTACACTACCCAAAGACCACTGCACTACCCTAAACCCTAAAACACGACCTCCTACACTACACAAACACCACTGCACTACCCTAAACCCTAAAACACTACCCCTACACTACACAAACACCACTGCACTACCCTAAACCCTAAAACACTACCCCCAGCAGTACCCCTACACTACCCAAACACCACTGCACTAACCTAAACCCTAAAACACTACCCCCAGCAGTACCCCCTACACTACCCAAACACCACTGCACTACCCTAAATCACTACCCCCAGCACGACCCCCTACACTACCCAAACACCACTGCACTACCCTAAACCCTAAAACACTACCCCCAGCACGACCCCCTACACTACCCAAACACCACTGCACTACCCTAAACCCTAAAACACTCCCCCAGCACGACTCCCTACACTACCCAAACACCACTGCACTACCCTAAACCCTAAATCTACCCCCAGCATGACCCCCTACACTACACAAACACCACTGCACTACCCTAAACCCTAAAACACTACCCCCAGCACGACCCTCTTCACTACCTAAACACAACTGCACAATTTGTTACAGGCGTTGCAACGCAGGCCTGTGGTGCTTACTGGAAGTACCTAGTGGGCTAGTTGGGCCCCAGGGACCCTCAGGATTCAAGGTGACCTAATCCCCCAACTTAAAACGCACCACGGGCGCGTTTGCACAGTGGTGAAGGGAGGGCGGGGCCTCAGGTGACATGTGCGCAAACACGCCCTGTGGTGCGTTTTAAGTTGGGGAATTAATTCCCTTTGAATCCTGAGGGAACCTGGGGGGCTAGTTGGGCCCCAGGGACCCTCAGAATTCAAGGGGACTTAATCCCGCAACTTAAAACGCGCCATGGGGTGCGTTTGCACACATGTCACCTCAGGCCCCCCCTCCCTTCACCACTGTGCAAACGCGCCCTGTAGCGCGTTTTAAGAGGTAGTTTTAATCCCCCTGCCCTATTATGTACTAGGGACTTGCAGAGGAGGTCATGCTAATCACAGGGGTACCCCAATGCATAGTGTTCCCTACTGTATGTAGGTGTTTTCACTGTATTCTAAGTGTCTTTTAGCATAGCACTGGCTCTGGTTAGTCAGAGTCAGTTACCACCAGTACCCGTCTGAAAAAGTTGTGGGCACAGGATGATTTTGCAACAAGGGCTCTTTCTGCTCCTCTGTTGGTTCTTTCTGCACATCTTTTGCTTCTTT
Organism: Calotriton arnoldi; assembly: GCA_963921515.1. Lineage (NCBI taxonomy): Eukaryota > Metazoa > Chordata > Amphibia > Caudata > Salamandridae > Calotriton > Calotriton arnoldi. The sequence continues at coordinate 155,908 of CAWUFW010017602.1, forward strand.
CTGTGCGTTTTTCTTCTTTCTTCACATGTCCTACCTCTGTAGGCATAGTTAGAAACTAGCATTTAAAAAAACCTTTGAAATTCACTTAAAAAATCATAGGTTTCAGGCACGTTATAGTTAGAAATTAGCATTTAAAAAACCTTTGAAATTCACTGAAAAAACCATAGGTTTCAGACACGTTATAGTTAGAAATTAGCATTTAAAAAACCTTTGAAATTCACTGAAAAAACCATAGGTTTTAGGGACAGTTATAGTTAGTTGGACATTTCACTCGTACAAAACCATAGAAATTCCCTCGTTATAGTTAGTTCAGCTAACTATAACTTGCGCCCCGCAATGCACTGCTGATGACGTCACATATTACATCACTCATGACATGGTCAGTGACATCACTGATGACATCACTGATGACATCTCAAATGACATCACTGATGACATCATCCATGTGATAATTTCATGCATCTTCTCACACCCTAATATAACTTTTGACACACCCACTCTAAATTACAGACTGCCATTCTCAAAACCATAGACACTCCAACACCAAAAACTACATACCCACTCACTGATTCTTAGGTCTACACACACATCCACTCACTCACCCGTACAGTCACTCATACTTAGTCACTCAGTACAGGACTATCATATGCACTCATACACCTATATAAACACTCACACACCGCCACTCATCCATAGAGGTACTCACACACCTAGTCAGTCATGCAAAAAACTTAATCACACACCCATTTACTCACCTATACAGTTATACACACACCAGCTCACTTACTCATACAAATACTAGCACATTCTTACGCTCTTATACAATCACTGATACAAGTACACACTCATCCATACAGCCACTCTCACAATCACACACTCTCACTTATAGCCATTTATATACTCCAACACACATATATACTGCCTTTCACATATGTAGTTACTCACACATGTACCACTGAGATATACATTCAATCACTAACACACCCATACACACACTCACCCACCCATACAGTCCATCACAGATGCACTCTTGAAACCATGCACCCAGTGAATCACCAACTCACACATCTATGCACAGAGTCACACACACCCCACCCACACAAACACTCAGGCACCCATACAGATACTCAGACAATCAATCAATAACCCATGTAGACACTCATGTAGCTATTCAGAAAGCCCATGCAGCCGCTTACAAACCAACAGACAGATGGATACAGACATTCACACAGTTTAGTCACTAACCCATGCATTCAGTAAGATACATTTAATCACTCACTTGTAGAGTCAGTCACTCACGTACTAAATCATCCATTCAGACACTTATACACCCACTCATTCTTCAATACGCCTTTCCCTATATATATTAAACATATTTAAACTTTACAGAAACACACAGTCACTGGATGATGTCATCAGTGATGTCATCAGTGATGTCATTTGAGATGTCATCAGTGATGTCATCAGTGATGTCACTGACCATGTCATGAGTGATGTAATATGTGACGTCATCAGCAGTGCATTGCGGGGGCGCGAGTTATAGTTAGCTGAACTAACTATAAAATTATATAAAAATAGTTTCTTAAATGTTTTAAAGTAAATATATATATAAATTATTATGTGTGTTTAACTTTTTTAAATTAAGTTCATTTGTTATATTTGTTAAAATTTATATTAAATCTACTTTATTTTTTTTATATTAATTTTATTATTTCACATATTTAATATATATATATATATATATATATATATATATATATATATATATATATATATATATATAATCGCTATTTTGTACAACTATATTTTTTACATCGATATTTTTTGGGGATATTTTTGTACTTACCTGTTAAAGTATAGGGGGTCAATATTTTTGTATTCAATATTTTTTACATCGATATTTTTTACATCGATATTCTGTCAGGGTCATTGAGGCCAGGTAGACGGACTGTGCGGTTCTACCTTCTTTGCGTAGCTGAGGCACGCATTACAAATCCTTATATCTTTTAAAAGATTGTAACCTTACCCGACGGGATGATCGAGTCCTCGTTTCACTACTTACATCACACAGGCTGGAGCGGCCGAACCGCCTGCGCATTTGGCATTGACTCTGGGCACTGTACTATTCAGTGTTCTAGACTCTGCCGGTACACGATGAAGCAATAACTTGACCCTATCAGGGTTGAGACTCTAATCTAACAGGTACCACTTTTTTTGGGTGCTGTACGAGTGGACACTTTATTATACCATTGGGGTCCACCACCAAAAAAGTGTAGTTAGATTCTAAATGGTCCTGAAGAATTGCCTTCTATTTGAATCAATGGCAAGAAACATGTTGACCTGTTCAGCGCACATCCCCAATACTTTATAAGAGGGGTGTGCACTAATCACGTTTTTTAACTAAGAGAGCGACCACGTTCATTAAAATAATTCTGAGTGGATCACTTCCTCTTATTTTTAACTTCACCTTTACACTTTCCACATCTACACTTTCCACAGAACCCTCAGACACACACTATATCTTACGGCATCAGGAATAAAGATCTCCGCTAAGAGGCCCCAATTCGGGCGCCGATCGGGTATTGCAGCGCCGACCCGATAAGGAGCAGACCCGATGATGAGGCAATACATCCTGTGACTTGGGTGTGTGAGGGTCTTTTTCCGAAAGGAGGAAATGTTCTCCTGCCTGTCGTGATTTTACAACTATGTATCACTGACTTGATATCAACCTATTGCATTCTTTAGGAACAGCATACCATTCGGTTTCTTGAACTCTACATGGGCTTGTATGCTGGACCTGTTTAAATATAGCCCGCAGTCCCTTCCTTATTGTATCACAATTCTGTCAGTGAACCCAGGAGAGATACCCTGAACCAAGAGCATTCCAAAGCCTGCAGTGGGCCGTCATTGCTCCTTCCAGAAATGGGTGATATTAGTGGTCAGGAGATAATGACAAACTAAAGCATTTAGTCAACCTTTTCTTTCCAAGATCACACAATATGTCCTTCAAATAAGAACATAAGGGGGTCTATTTACTAAGATTTAACGCTGTGTTTGCGTCACAAATGTAATGCATAACAATGCTAAATATTTTTCCCCTATTTACTTTCCAGCATAAAACGTGTTTTATGTTGGAAAATAACTTGAAAGTAATGCAAAGCAGCGCATGGCACTTCTTTGCACTACTTAGCATCAAGGGGGCGTAACATGGGTAACGCATGAGCGTTCCCATGCTGCCATCCAAAGTTTCTGAAGCTAAGCCCTATTTACTTAAGAAAGTAGACAATGTTTGGCATCAGAAAATAGCGCCTATTTCATATTGGCACTATGATGGAGAAATGCTTTTATTTCTCCTTTCTTTTCCAACTTTGCATCTGTGCTGCACTGCACAGCACACATACAAAGTGGGAAAAGGTTTGAAGTTAGTCTAAGCATAGTATTTTGTACTGGAAGGGAATTCTTCCAGTTCAAAACCTAAGCTAGACTCACAGAGACACCCTTGCACTATTGTGCAAAGGTGTGTCCGTGGCGCACGGCCACACATTTCTGTGCCTGCATTAGGGAGAGGGGACGTTAGTGCCATATTCTTTAAATATGGCACTCTCCTGCTCTCTCCTTCTTGCGCAGCAATTGTGGCTGCTGCACTGCGTGAGAAACTGGTAAATCTGGACCAAGGGTCCATAATTCAGTCCTGCTTCTATGTAGCACCCAAATGCAGTGCTAACATTCATCTGCAGTTTGATATCTGCACAGGAGCCTTATGAATCCACTGATTGCCCCTTTGATTACTCCTGATGCATGAGGCATGTGCCTTCCGAAATGCTATTGCACATTTGGGAATGTACGGTATTTTTGAATCTAGTAGCCAGAAGGATGGCTCAGTGAGCTAAACAATTGTTGCAGCCATATGCAATGTACTGGAGATCGTGAGTTTCAGTCCTGCATGGCACACTCAGCATTTCATTGGAGAAGGGTGCCTTCTGATTAGTTTCTTTTTGGTTAGGCTGAGATGTTAATGTATAGATTAGTCAAGATGGGTGTACATGTGTTAAACTCAGGTGCCTGTGTGTATGTAAGTGTGTGTGTGTGTGTGTGTGTGTGTGTGCGTGCATTTATCTGTGTATGTGTGTTTGGGGTGGGACTGTTTGATGTAGTAAAAAGGGAAGATGTGTGGCATCTTCAGTGTGGAACACATTGATGTTGTTAGAAATAATGTGTCATTATGTGAGTGATGAGTATTATGATGGGTGGAGTTTGAGGGATGTGTGTCAGGAAACTGCAATGGGGAAGAAGCGAAGTGTCGAGCTGGCCTTGTGCTTGAAGTATAATAAATATACATTCTTTCGTTACCCAGCCAACCCTTGCTTCTTTATTTCATATTGGTTCGGATTAAGCTTTAACATTGGGCAGATGGCATGTATTAAAGTTCACTTTGCCACTGGATTCAAGCTAGCCTGGCTGAAGAGGGGTGTTACCCCGAAACCCGTCCCAGGATGCTTGTTTCCGGTCCAGGGGAGACATGGCTTGGCAGTTCGGGCTGGAATGTTCCCATGAGGCACAGGGCCAAGATTGATTTGCATATAACTGTGTCTGAACTGGGGTGGCGAAGTGAGCTAAAGAATGATGATGGATTCAACCCAGATCTGTGACTGGGGTGAGTGTCGGAAAAGTTTCAGCGCTCCGTCCATCATCTCCTTGTGTTTGCTTTGTTCGCCTTAAGTTGGCAGGGTATGCCCAGACGTGGGTCTCTTGCTCACTTTGCCACTGGATTCAAGCTAGCCTGGCTGAAGAGGGGTCTTATCCCGAAATCGGTCCCAGGATGCTTGTGTCTGGTCCAGGGAAGACATGGCTTGGCAGTTCGGGCTGGACTGTTCCCATGAGGCACAGGGCCAAGACTGATTTGCATATAGCTGTGTCTGAACTGGGGTGGCGAAGTGAGCTAAAGAATGATTATGGATTCAACCCAGATCTGTGACTGGGGGTGAGTGTCTGAAAAGTTTCAGCGCTATCATCTCCTTGTGTTTGCTTTGTTCGCCCTAAGTTGGCAGGGTATGCCCAGACATGGGTCACTTGCTCACTTTGCCACTGGATTCAAGCTAGCCTGGCTGAAAAGGGGTGTTACCCCAACACCGGTCCCAGGCTACTTGTTTCCGGTCCAGGGAAGACATGGCTTGGCAGTTCGGGCTGGACTGTTCCCATGAGGCACAGGGCCAAGACTGATTTGCATATAGCTGTATCTGAGCTGGGGTGGCGAAGTGAGCTAAAGAATGATGATGGATTCAACCCAGATCTGTGACTGGGGGTAAGTGTCTGAAAAGATTCAGCGCTCCGTCCATCATCTCCTTGTGTTTGCTTTGTTCGCCCTAAGTTGGCAGGGTATGCCCAGACGTGGGTCCCTTGCTCACTTTGCCACTGGATTCAAGCTAGCCTGGCTGAAGAGGGGTGTTACCCCGAAACCTGTCCCAGGATACTTGTTTCCGGTCCAGTGAAGACATGGCTTGGCAGTTCGGGCTGGACTGTTCCCATGAGGCACTGGGCCAAGACTGATTTGCATATAGCTGTGTCTGAACTGGGGTGGCGAAGTGAGCTAAAGAATGATGATGGATTCAACCCAGATCTGTGACTGGAGGTGAGTGTCTGAAAAGTTTCAGCGCTCCGTCCATCATCTCATTTTGTTTGCTTTGTTCGCCCTAAGTTGGCAGGGCATGCCCAGACGCGGGTCCCTTGCTCACTTTGCCACTGGATTCAAGCTAGCCTGGCTGAAGAGGGGTGTTACCCCGAAACCGGTCCCAGGATGCTTTTTCCCGTCCAAGGAAGACATGGCTTGGCAGTTAGGGCTTGACTGTTCCCATGAGGCACTGGGCCAAGACTGATTTGCATATAGCTGTGTCTGAACTGGGGTGGCGAAGTGAGCTAAAGAATGATGATGGATTCAACCCAGATCTGTGACTGGGGATAAGTGTCTGAAAAGTTTCAGCGCTCCGTCCAGTGCGAGAATAGCCTTACAGACTGTAGCATGTTGTTTTTGCTCTGCTTCTATTGCTCTACTCCTGTTTGCTCGTAACTGCCATTACCCTCGTTCCTATAAACCTGCTTGTTTTTAACCCGCCCTCCTATCCTTTCCATTTTTTTAACTGTTTGCCTTGCACCTGTGAATTTTGCACATTTTTGTATTTTATACATTTTACTGCTGGTTTTTGAATTTACCGCCGTATTGTTCTTATTTCTTCCTGTCTCCGCTTCCCCGGTCTGACGCGGCGTTGCCGTTTGTTCAGAGGGTAGCGGACACACCTCCTTGCCTGGCTTGATTGATTTCAGGCCTGGTGGGCGGAGCTTTGAGGTTCTCCCGCGCCGGCTAGCTACTTCATTCAATGTTGGGGAGGACGCGCAGCGGACGTGCGCAGCGGGCGCGCCGTCGGCGCGCCGTCGGCGCGCCAAAGGCAAGCTGTCTCCGCCCGTCCGCGCCAGGACGGGGCATGGGGCATGTTACTCTGCCCAAAATTACATCTATTCAGCTGCCAGCCATCCTGGCTGAAGAGGGGTGAAACCCCGAAACCGGTCCTAGGATGCTTGTTTCCGGTCCAGGGAGGACCTGGCTTGGCAGTTCGGGCTGGACTGTTCCCATGAGGCACAGGGTCAAGACTGATTTGCATATGGCCAGGTCTAAACTGGGGTGGCATGGTGAGCATAAGAATGATGGATTTAACCCAGATCTCTTGACTGGGGGTGAATGTTTTGATTTGTTCTGCATTCCGTCCATCAATTGTGTGTCTTTTGCTTTCTCGCCCTAAGTGCGCCAGGTATGCCCAGACGTGGGTCCTGGGCTCACTGTGCCACTGGAATCAAGCTATCCTGGCTGAAGAGGGTGAAACCCGAAACCGGTCCTAGGATGCTTGTTTCCGGTCCAGGGAGGACCTGGCTTGGCAGTTCGGGCTGGACTGTTCCCATGAGGCACAGGGTCAAGACTGATTTGCATATGGCCAGGTCTAAACTGGGGTGGCATGGTGAGCAAAAGAATGATGGATTTAACCCAGATCTCTTGACTGGGGGTGAATGTTTTGATTTGTTCTGCATTCCGTCCATCAATTGTGTGTCTTTTGCTTTCTCGCCTAAGTGCGCCAGGTATGCCCAGACGTGGGTCCTGGGCTCACTGTGCCACTGGAATCAAGCTATCCTGGCTGAAGAGGGGTGAAACCCCGAAACCGGTCCTAGGATGCTTGTTTCCGGTCCAGGGAGGACCTGGCTTGGCAGTTCGGGCTGGACTGTTCCCATGAGGCACAGGGTCAAGACTGATTTGCATATGGCCAGGTCTAAACTGGGGTGGCATGGTGAGCAAAAGAATGATGGATTTAACCCAGATCTCTTGACTGGGGGTGAATGTTTTGATTTGTTCTGCATTCCGTCCATCAATTGTGTGTCTGTTGCTTTCTCGCCCTAAGTGGGCCAGGTATGCCCAGACGTGGGCCCTGGGCTCACTGTGCCACTGGAATCAAGCTATCCTGGCTGAAGAGGGGTGAAACCCCGAAACCGGTCCTAGGATGCTTCTTTCCGGTCCAGGGAGGACCTGGCTTGGCAGTTCGGGCTGGACTGTTCCCATGAGGCACAGGGTCAAGACTGATTTGCATATGGCCAGGTCTAAACTGGGGTGGCATGGTGAGCAAAAGAATGATGGATTTAACCCAGATCTCTTGACTGGGGGTGAATGTTTTGATTTGTTCTGCATTCCGTCCATCAATTGTGTGTCTTTTGCTTTCTCGCCCTAAGTGCGCCAGGTATGCCCAGACGTGGGTCCTGGGCTCACTGTGCCACTGGAATCAAGCTATCCTGGCTGAAGAGGGGTGAAACCCCGAAACCGGTCTTGGATGCTTGTTTCCGGTCCAGGGAGGACCTGGCTTGGCAGTTCGGGCTGGACTGTTCCCATGAGGCACAGGGTCAAGACTGATTTGCATATGGCCAGGTCTAAACTGGGGTGGCATGGTGAGCAAAAGAATGATGGATTTAACCCAGATCTCTTGACTGGGGGTGAATGTTTTGATTTGTTCTGCATTCCGTCCATCAATTGTGTGTCTTTTGCTTTCTCGCCCTAAGTGCGCCAGGTATGCCCAGACGTGGGTCCTGGGCTCACTGTGCCACTGGAATCAAGCTATCCTGGCTGAAGAGGGGTGAAACCCCGAAACCGGTCTTGGATGCTTGTTTCCGGTCCAGGGAGGACCTGGCTTGGCAGTTCGGGCTGGACTGTTCCCATGAGGCACAGGGTCAAGACTGATTTGCATATGGCCAGGTCTAAACTGGGGTGGCATGGTGAGCAAAAGAATGATGGATTTAACCCAGATCTCTTGACTGGGGGTGAATGTTTTGATTTGTTCTGCATTCCGTCCATCAATTGTGTGTCTTTTGCTTTCTCGCCCTAAGTGCGCCAGGTATGCCCAGACGTGGGTCCTGGGCTCCCTGTGCCACTGGAATCAAGCTATCCTGGCTGAAGAGGGGTGAAACCCCGAAACCGGTCCTAGGATGCTTGTTTCCGGTCCAGGGAGGACCTGGCTTGGCAGTTCGGGCTGGACTGTTCCCATGAGGCACAGGGTCAAGACTGATTTGCATATGGCCAGGTCTAAACTGGGGTGGCATGGTGAGCAAAAGAATGATGGATTTAACCCAGATCTCTTGACTGGGGGTGAATGTTTTGATTTGTTCTGCATTCCGTCCATCAATTGTGTGTCTGTTGCTTTCTCGCCCTAAGTGGGCCAGGTATGCCCAGACGTGGGTCCTGGGCTCACTGTGCCACTGGAATCAAGCTATCCTGGCTGAAGAGGGGTGAAACCCGAAACCGGTCCTAGGATGCTTGTTTCCGGTCCAGGGAGGACCTGGCTTGGCAGTTCGGGCTGGACTGTTCCCATGAGGCACAGGGTCAAGACTGATTTGCATATGGCCAGGTCTAAACTGGGGTGGCATGGTGAGCAAAAGAATGATGGATTTAACCCAGATCTCTTGACTGGGGGTGAATGTTTTGATTTGTTCTGCATTCCGTCCATCAATTGTGTGTCTTTTGCTTTCTCGCCCTAAGTGCGCCAGGTATGCCCAGACGTGGGTCCTGGGCTCACTGTGCCACTGGAATCAAGCTATCCTGGCTGAAGAGGGGTGAAACCCCGAAACCGGTCTTGGATGCTTGTTTCCGGTCCAGGGAGGACCTGGCTTGGCAGTTCGGGCTGGACTGTTCCCATGAGGCACAGGGTCAAGACTGATTTGCATATGGCCAGGTCTAAACTGGGGTGGCATGGTGAGCAAAAGAATGATGGATTTAACCCAGATCTCTTGACTGGGGGTGAATGTTTTGATTTGTTCTGCATTCCGTCCATCAATTGTGTGTCTTTTGCTTTCTCGCCCTAAGTGCCAGGTATGCCCAGACGTGTGTCCTGGGCTCACTGTGCCACTGGAATCAAGCTATCCTGGCTGAAGAGGGGTGAAAGCCCGAAACCGGTCCTAGGATGCTTGTTTCCGGTCCAGGGAGGACCTGCCTTGGCAGTTCGGGCTGGACTGTTCCCATGAGGCACAGGGTCAAGACTGATTTGCATATGTCCAGGTCTAAACTGGGGTGGCACGGTGAGCAAAAGAATGATGGATTTAACCTAGATCTCTTGACTGGGGGTGAATGTTTTGATTTGTTCTGCATTCCATCCATCAATTGTGTGTCTTTTGCTTTCTCGCCCTCAGTGCGCCAGGTATGCCCAGACGTGGGTCCTGGGCTCACTGTGCCACTGGAATCAAGCTATCCTGGCTGAAGAGGGGTGAAACCCCGAAACCGGTCCTAGGATGCTTGTTTCCGGTCCAGGGAGGGCCTGGCTTGGCAGTTCGGGCTGGACTGTTCCCATGAGGCACAGGGTCAAGACTGATTTGCATATGGCCAGGTCTAAACTGGGGTGGCATGGTGAGCAAAAGAATGATGGATTTAACCCAGATCTCTTGACTGGGGGTGAATGTTTTGATTTGTTCTGCATTCCGTCCATCAATTGTGTGTCTTTTGCTTTCTCGCCCTAAGTGCGCCAGGTATGCCCAGACGTGGGTCCTGGGCTCACTGTGCCACTGGAATCAAGCTATCCTGGCTGAAGAGGGGTGAAACCCCGAAACCGGTCCTAGGATGCTTGTTTCCGGTCCAGGGAGGACCTGGCTTGGCAGTTCGGGCTGGACTGTTCCCATGAGGCACAGGGTCAAGACTGATTTGCATATGGCCAGGTCTAAACTGGGGTGGCATGGTGAGCAAAAGAATGATGGATTTAACCCAGATCTCTTGACTGGAGGTGAATGTTTTGATTTGTTCTGCATTCCGTCCATCAATTGTGTGTCTTTTGCTTTCTAGCCTGAAAGCCATGGCAGCTAATAAGGTACGACCACTTGAAAATCAATTAACACTAAAATTGTAATCTTTGGAGCTTTTAAATCCCAATCCCTCGACCTATATCGATACCTCAAACATAGGTGAATATTCCATGAGCATGTTAGCGCCACCTATCACGGTTACGGACTAACGACCAGTAAGAGATCTCAATGTGATGTATTTAAACACACGGTCTCTGGCCAAACATCAATTAGAAATATATAACATATTGGATATTGAGGCACCAGATATGCTTTTACTGACTGAAACTTGGCTCACAGAGGAATCCGCCCCTGATATTCTGGCAGCCCTTCCTGATAATTACTTCCTTTTACGCACCGACAGACCGTCAGGAAAAAGAGGGGGAGGAGTGGCTGCTGCCATCAAAAAAGAACTATCTGCCTCTACTCTGCCACACTTTGAAATTTCCTTAGTTGACTCTTTAGTAGTCAAACTAAACCTGCATAATAGCACTCTTATTTGTGTGGTATTATACAGACCTCCTAAAACGATGCCTGATTTTCCCAAAGTCATAGCGAATCATATTGCGTCATTAACTACTGACTACGATAAAGTGATGGTCGTAGGTGACCTGAACTACTGGGCTAATGAGACAGATGGGGGAAAACTGTCCAAGGAACTCATGGAGTCCCTTGCCTGCCTCAATCTTACTCAACACATCCACACCCCCACGCACATCAAAGGCCATACTCTAGACCAAGTGTGGTTCATCAATGTCACTCTGCATAACTTGGTAGTCCAACCATGTGCATGGTCAGATCATTATACCATTAGTTTCAAGCTACATGCTCTACCACTGTTCATAAACCCCTCTCTTTCTAGAAACACCTTCAGAAATTGGAACCGGGTTGACCTGAAAGAACTAGTGGATACGCTTTCCTGTGAGCAGCCTGCCCTTGAAGGAGACTCAGATAACTGGGAAAAAGAGATCACTGACTAGCATAGGAAGGCCTTTAACCTCCATGCTCCTCTACAGACTAAAATGTCACGCTCTAGGCAACACGAAGCATCGAAATGGTTTAATAAGGACTTGAAAATACTTAAACTTCAGGCACGCCAAGCCGAGCGGAAATGGTGAAAAACCTATATAGCAGAAGACAAAACAATGTATACCACAATTTTGCATACATACAAAGCCGCCATTCTGGAGGCTAAGAGAGCCTTCTTCACTCATAGGGTACTCGACTCTGACAATGGTTCTAAAGAAATCTTTAGGATTGTGAAAGAACTATCTAATTCGAGTCGCGTGACCCCACCTTTCACGCCCAGCCAAGAACTCTGTAATGACCTGAACTCCTTCTTCGTGGAAAAAATAAAAAAAATTCAAAACTCCATCGACCCTAATAACAGTAGAACCATAGACAGTATGGTCTATTCCAATTCGTTCTCCCTCAACACCCTCCCTATGCTAGATCAGAAACGCCTTCTGGATCTTGTAGCAAAGGTTAAATCAGGCTGCCCCAAGGAGGATTGCCCCATCAACATTCTGAAAGTAATCTATCGGTCCTTCCCTGATACTTTTCTTAAGTTTCTTAATCTCTCACTGTCCCACGGCAGTGTACCGCCAGCTTTCAAAGAGGCGGTGGTCATCTTACTTAAAAATAACAAGGCTTGGATCCCAAAAAACTGGAGAACTATAGACCCATCTCACTTCTCCCTTTCCCAGCTAAATTGCTGGAGACTCATGTAGCCATCTGCCTTAGTTCCTTCTTGGAAGCCACCAAGTTCTTAGACACCCATCAGGCAGGCTTTTGTCCAGCGCATTTCACTGAATCTGTGATTCTATCTGTTATGGATGACCTCAAAGGACAGGCTGACACTGATTGCACTCAGGCTCTGATCCTCCTCGACCTGTCTGCGACATTTGACGCAGTGAACCACAAAATTTTGCTGGACCGCATTGCCGCAGCGGGTCTCGGGGGTTCAGCACTTGACTGGTTCAGATCCTTTTTAGAGGACCGCAAACAGTCAGTGTGGCTCTCGCCGTTTAAATCCAAAACGGTAGCTTTGAGTTGTGGTGTCCCACAGGGCTCTTCCCTCTCGCCGATTCGTTTCAATATATATATATGACGCTTGATTTCTAGTCTTCGGCAGATGGGGGTAAAGATCTTCAATTATGCTGATGACATGCAGCTAATTTTTGCCCTGGAGAACTCCACGGAATCCAAAGACTTCGTCAAGAGCTCTATGATGTATGTTAAAACCTGGATGAACAACAACCAATTAAAGCTAAACTCTGAAAAGACTGAGATAATTGTTCCCAGTAGCAAACTTGCTCTTTGGACTCCCTCCTACTGGCCCCCTGAATTAGGTGTGGCACCTACACCTAAACCAGTGATAAAGAGTCTGGGCCTTCATATTGATGCGGATCTCTCTATGAGTGCCCAAATTGGCTCAGTCACATCTGCTTGCTTTGTCCAACTTCGCAAATTGCGTAAGATTAGACGCTTCTTTAGTAAAGAGGCTATTACCCAAATTGCAATAGCTCTTATTCTTTCCAAAATTGATTATGGGAACGCCCTTTACTTAGGCCTTCCACAATTCCAGAGACATCGTCTTCAGATGATCCAGAATCAAGCAGCAAGGATCATCTACCTTAAGGATAGACGTTGCCATATCACCCCTTGCTTAAAGATCTCCACTGGCTCCCAGTGGAGCAGCGAGCTATGTTCAAAACTGACTGTATTATTTTTAAAGCTATCCAAGAAACCGGCCCTAGATTCATAGTCTCGCTACTCAGTAAGCATTTACCCAAGCGCACTCTGAGATCTATGTATCAGAACCTTTTGACGGTGCCCAGAATCAGACGTAAACGCATTGGTGGGACCCGATTTTCTTTTTTGGGCCCAAAGCTCTGGAATGCTCTTCCCATCTCCCTCAGGCTTGAGGTCGATTACCTTTGGTTTAGGAAACAACTTAAGACCTGGTTGTTTACCTTGGCCTACAATTAGATGCTACTCTGCTTAACTGTTCCCCCATCTAGACTCCCCAGCGCCAAGAGACCTGTCGGTGTACGTGCGCTATACAAATTCCCACTTAACATAACATAACATAACATAACATAACATAACATCTCCTTGTGTTTGCTATGTTCTAAAGATAAGGCAAACATAGTATTCACAGTATTGACAGGATTTTTAAATGTATTTTCAAGTGCGACATATAACAAACAGTACAGTCATTTTATAATAATACAAACAATGGCATTATAAGCATAGTTCTTGCACTGTACACACATCAAAAATTAAAAAAGATGTAAATGAAAATTACAGATCAATAACGCTTAGGTTGCCATGTTCACATCCATTCAGATGTTGGGTTTTCATTGACTTTGGCATGCCTAGCTATATTATTCAAGCTTGACCTGTCGCATTCCAAGCTGTGTTAGTAGCAAATTGGGTGTCCATTGATGATCAAGTGTGGACCCTCTGACTCACTGTTTCTATCAAATATATTCGTCTGTGTATTAGAACGACCAAACCTCCTGATCACAGATATTCTAGTGGTATGGTGGAAGGACAGTGTAGTTGCTGGAATAAATCTAATACTGATCACCCTCCATAGAAGACTGTAGTTCAAGGAGGTTGATGCAGCTGGAAAGCTGTAAGAATCTTTATGTGACACATTCACTGATTTTGAGACATCTCAAGTAACATCTGAATAAACGTGCACCATCTACACGTTAAAGAGTCATGAGAAATAAATGTGAGAGCTCTAAGGGGCTGATTACGATGGCAGACGGACATCAGTCCGTCGGCCATCATATCGGGGATTGGGACCACCCTCCTACAAGGCGGCGGTCTCACAGGGCTAATTATAATGCGACCGCCACCGTGACTGTTGCATTGACCATGTTTTGGATTGTGGCGGGTGCTGCGCTCTGTAGCACCCGCAGCAATACAAAACAGAGACCGCACACATATCCCTGCACTACGTGGCAGGCACCATGCGGTGCCTGCCATATGGTGCAGGGATATGTAGGGGGCACCATAGGTGTCCCCCAGGTCTTCTGTCTGTGGGTCAGGGGGGACAGGGGGCCCGCTATGGGCCCCCATTGTCCCTTTCTGCCAGCTTTTCCCGCCATGGAAAGACTGGCGGGTAAGGGACATCGTAATCCCTACGGCGGTGCATTGTAGGCACCTCCAGCATTGTAGGGACTAAGAGCCCCTCTGATAGACCGACGGACTCCTTGAGCCCGTCGGATCCGTGGCGGTCGGTCTTTCCGTCTGCCACACAGCCACCCGCCATTAAAATGTGGCGGGTGGTAAGCTTGATAAAATTGGCGGGGAGACCGCCGTCTCCCCGCCATTGTAATCAGCCCCATTCTTACTGCATCATAAAAGCATGCAGATGATTGTAGGATAGATTAAATCATATTCATTTGAATAATATAGGTTGATATTTTATTAATCAACCTTAGCATAATTATTTCAACATGTAATAGAATGGTAAAGTGATATATGTGTTATAAAATTCTTAACCATCCTTATGGAAATAGTAAATTGTGTGAAGAATTAATGAAATCAAACGTAATTTATGTAACTTTGTATGCGATATTGAGGGTTTTCATTTTGAATTTCCATCTTCTGCATATGTGAAATCGTGCACCAAATGAGAAAAGCAAAAAGTGGTGTTACACATTCATATTGAGTGTAAACATCATGACACCCTTAGACAATAATCTTCATGTATGTGCTAATATAGAACACTTGAAACAAGATTAATTTTTTATAATTTGAAATAATTTTACACGTTGGTACTTTGAAATTGCAGTAAAATGGCATAGTTACATAAAATCTTTGCAACAGATTAGTAGCATATCTGAATGCTTATAAGTAGAGGTGGCCTATTAGAAAAATTGCTTTACCTTTATGAAATGTATATTTCACTACTTATATCCTGTACATTCTTAAATTGACTATAATCTAGGTGTGAATTTTACTATTCTGTATTGTCTTATGCTCGTGAGAAGCTTTCTCAAACTTATATTGTGAAGCAAAACTTTTGTTTGCTATAAGGAGTTCTCACTCGCTCAGAAGGACTTTTTGCAACAAAAGTTGATACTTTGGGAATATTTGCTATGGGAAAGTGCCCACTAGAACTCACTCTCATGCCTGCTGCTAAAGGATCATTGTTTGGAGGTTTACGTGTACCGGATGACCTACAAGTTACGTGATCAGTATCACCTCTTTCTATGATATGTTTCTTCCTTTATGCCGCATGACAATCATCTTATATGAACTGCCCAACGGACTGAGTGGTCTGATACGATGAGGTGACCAAGGAGGAACTAGACGTCTATATTGTACATTGATCTGATAATTGTTATGTTATGTTACCAATATTTGTACGGCGCACAGTTACTCAAAGAGTGTCCCGGCGCGTGCCCAGTTGGGTGAGAAGAGTAACAGAATAGAAAACGAATTGAAGGGGAAGTTCTTCAGTCTCTTCCTAAAGATCTTTGGATCCTGAAGCCACGTAAGTCCAGTGGGAGTTGGTTCCAGGCCACAGCAGCCATATATGAGAGGGAGCTGCCACCTAACCTTTTTCGACGGAACCTAAGAGTGCAGGCCATATGCATTTTAGAGGAGCGCAGCTGCCTAGAAGGGACATAGAACCTAAAACGATTTCTCAGATACACCGGGCCAAGCCCATGGGGGGCTGCATGAGCCATTACCAAGGACTTGAATTTCACCCTCTCTTTCACCGGCAACCAGTGCAGGTTACGCAGATGTTGCCTGACACTGACCCTCTTAGGGAGGTTCAGAAGAGTTCTGGCTGCAGCATTCTGAACAACCTGAAGCTTGTTCAATAAATAGCCAGGCAGACCAACGTACAACGCATTGGCATAGTCAATAGGTGAGGTGATAAACGCACGGGTTACAGTTTCCCTTGCGGAGAGCGGGAGTAGTGGAAGAATGTTTTTAGTGCTTTCAAGATGATGAAGCACATTCCAGTCAGCTTATTAATCTGGGGGCCAAAGCATAGCTTTTCATCGAATCAGATCCCTAAGTTCTTAGTGGGTTGGCCCCGAGGTGTGGGCAAAGGGGACTCATCTGGCCAGAAAGAGTGCCAGAACAGAGGAGGGTAATTACTAAAGAAGAGAATCTCGGTTTTATCCTCGTTGCATTTCAGCTGAGCCGATGTAAGCCAGTGGAACACTGCTGTCAAGAATGTTTTAACATGGGAGGTGGAAGACTCATTTTTATTCCATGTGAAAAGAAGCTGAGTGTCATCGGCATACGCAATGACTTTGGCACCCGAATCCTCAGCCAGCCGAATAAGGGGAGACACTTAAATGTTGAACAACAAAGGGCTCAGTACAGAACCTTGCGGAACCCCAGTCATCAAATTCTGGGGAGTAGCTATAAAAGCAGGAATCCAGATTTGCTGAGTTCTGTCCTCGAGGTAAGATTTCAGCCACTTCCATGCTGATCCTATTACGCCAATTTCCTGAAGACGGGACAGGAGCAGGGCATGCAGAACGGTATCAAACACTGCCGACAGGTCCAAAAAGGACCAGGGCAGCCCTGCCGCCCACGTCCAGACTTTCACGGATGGCCTCGGAAATATCCACATGTGCAGATTCTGTGCTATATGAGGCTCTAAAACCCGATTGAACCGGGTGAAGAAGATCATGTTGTTCCACAAAGTCAGACAGTTGTTCGTTGACCAGTTTTTCACAAACCTTAGCGAGAGCTGGGAGAAGGGAAATGGGGCGGTAGCTGGAGGGAAGAGCGGGATCCAATGTAGGTTTTTAGGTCTCGCCTGAGCCAGTGCATGCGCTGCTCTGGCGAGACTTTTAGTAAGTGGGCTTCAAAAAGCCGACCACAGCTTTTTGTGTGGCCTAGAGCGTGCGGTTACGCGCACAGTTACGAGCACAGGCGCCATCTGGCTTTCCTGTCTCGTCATGGCTCATTAAGTGCATCGCTCGCGGGCACCCTTACAGCCCGCGATCACGATCACTTTCACTTTCACGGCCACGTCACTTTCACGGCCAATGCTTGTTTTTATTTCCTTTTAGCGCGCGCGCGCCTCTTCGCTCGCACCTCTGCCCGTCATTGCTTCCGTCCTTCCGGCGCCTGTCACTCCGTCTGAGCACACTCGCTGAGAGTAATGGGCATCCGCTTTTAAGCAATGCTTGCTTTATTTGCCGATTGCTTTGGTGTTAAAATAAAAAGAACATTGTCATTGTATATGTGGCAACATGCTCCATAATTTGTATTTTCTTGTTCCATAATTTTGCCATTCTTGCCACACAATATGTTTTTTAAATGCCGCAAACTTTGTGTGGGGCCCTTATCACACTTTTGGGCACACTCAAAAGGGGGATGTTACGGAGACATGTTACCATCCCCAAACTAATTTCTGGACGTGGTCACCTATCGCCACCTGCAGGCCAAAACTATAATTTGTGTACTGTAATCATATGTAATCGCCACAAGAAAGATCTGAATGGCGTCTGTTGATAGGGTTGAACGTGTGATTTTAAGGAGTTCTGCCTACAAAAGGTATTCCCTGTTCTTGTTTCCAAACATCCTCTCTTCATTCTTCCATGGTTTATCTCACCCTTCCATGTTCCATTCCTTCATTCCTTCTTACATGTTCGCTCCCTCGCTTTCTAACACTCTTCTCCGTCGCCACCGCGTTTCTTAATTTCCAGCCTGTCGTTCCCCTTTCTCATTTTCTATCCTGCTCTCTCATTCACCATCTCTCTTCCCCCTTAGACCTACCATCCTATCTTCTCTGTTTCATCCCTTTCTTTATCGGGGTATCTCTTCTTTTTCTTTGATGCTCTCCCGAACTATTTTCTGTCCCTGTCGACCCAATCTACCGCTCTTTCACACACTCGCATGAAGCGCCTTTTCTCACCCTCTCCTGCTCTCTTGACATCTCTTTCTCTCCCCTCTTAAACCCCTTGTTCTCGCTGGTCTTTTTCATTCCAGACTCTCTTCCCTTGCTCACGGGCTCTCCCCACTTTTCCTCCCCTCACTCTCCCAGAATCTCCGCTCCATACGTGAACGAGCCAGGACATCATACATGGTCTCACTAGCTCCTCCTTTTCTCATTGCTTTCCCTATCTTCTCAACCTCAGCTCTCTTCATACTTTGCCCCGTCTCCACCTTTTGTCTTTTTCATTCCAGTTTCCCGCCACTCTGTCCCCCTTTACATCTCCTGCTCATCACTCTTCTGAACCCTTCTTCTCCCTGGTCCTGTTTCTACTTTGTGCTTTCTTCGCCCCCTTTTCTCTCTCACTTCACCATCTTCTCGGACCCTCATCTTCTCCTCTTTCCCTTTCCTATTTTTATATCTGCATTGTCCTTTCCCATCACTCACTCCCTTACGTTGTCGCCTACCTCTCTCCCACTTTATATGTCTACCCTCTTCTGACCGCTCCTTTCATCACACCTTTCTTCCCCTTTATAGCCCATCTCTTTATCCCGCCCGTCTTTCATATTCTGCCATATTTTTCCTTTTTTACATTACCTTCCCGTGCTCCCATCATTCTCCCTTCATAAATTCCTTATTGTCTTGCACACTCTACATCCCCCCCTTGCCCTTACCAATCCCACCTCTCTTTCATCTCTCTTCGCACCTCGCCATGACACTTCTCTCCCACCTACTCCATCTTCAATGACGTCACTTCATTTCAAGAACCTTTGATGTTCCTAAACACACCTTGCCCTCAGCCCACTCCCTCACCCAACCCCCTCGCTCTCTCTCTACACACTCTTACTTCACTTCCTGTCACTCTCTCCCTCCTGCTCCTTCTCGCCTTCCTCTGACTCTCCATCTGTCTTGTTCTCTGTCTGCCCCGCCCTCTCTAGCCTCTCTTCAACAGTCAAAGCCTTCTCTTTCTCCCCCTCTCTCGCTCTTGAACCCCCACCCCCAGCCCTTCTCACTCACACAGATATCTAAGCCTCAGAAATCCATTTCTGGGGAACCTTGGTAAATTGTAATTGCATTTATATAACACTTACTACCCCTGACGAGGTGCTGAAGCGCTTTACCCTGGGCAGCATGCTGCTACCGAACCCAAGGTTAGTGGCTAGTCATGTTATTGGTTATTGGGGTTAGTTTAGTGACTCAAGCAACTATTCCATGCATTCACTAGAATTTCCTTGGGGTAGATGAAATAAATAGCAGTTGGGTGTTAACATTAGTGGGGTGGGGGAGTGGTTGAGGTATGTGAGTTGATGCAGATGTTTATTGGGATTCTTCATGCTGATGTTTGGTGGGATTAATAAAATACAGATGAATGCAGATATTCTGAACCCTTTCCATGTTACAAGCAATAGGCAGTTCTCGGGCACAGCCTCCTTGTCCTAGCCTCATCGCAGCCCTGGGCCCTTTGTGCAGTAAACCACTCACTGGTGTTGTTTGAAGACCTAAACCTTTCCAGCAAATAGAAAACAAGCATTGGCAAAGCCAATAGGTCTCACCTTTGGGACCATATAAGTGTTTAGCCATGCAACAGTTGATGTTGTTGCACCAAGGATATTGTGCTGCATAACTAAATACTTATAAGGTCCCAAAAGCGAGACCTATTGGCTATGCCAATGCTTGTTTGAGTAAGGGAACATCATCGCCTGTTTCCAGGAAGGAGGGGCCCGGAGCAAGGGTAGGAATCACGCTAGTTGCCTGCCACCCTTCCCCTCAGAGCAACGACGTGCTCTGCATTCCCTGTAAGGCTGTAGACTTCCATACTGGGGGTCTACATTACCCCAGTATAAGCCTACTAGGGTATCACTCTACCGCGTCTGGATATCATACCACATCTAGGGAACCAGACCGTTGGTAGTGCACCATTCACTCTCTTAGGTCCTGATGAAGTGCCACATGACCCGCTCGGGGCAGTACAGGCACGAAACATGTCGACCCACTACACTGCGATAGCCCTTTAGGAACATTGCATCCACTTAGGGCTCCAACACTTTTTAACTAAGCTGGAACTACCTTAGCAAATAAATCATTTCTGAAGAGGACTGCTCCAGACTTATTTTAAACACACCAACTGTGCACTACCCTGCCCTCACACCCGCATGCACCCTACGGCTTCTTCAAAAGATCTCCGCCAAAGAGCCCCGTTTATGGGAGCCCGTCGGGCATTGCAGCGCCGGCCCGACGAGGAGCATGGCCCAATGATGAAGCATGACATCCCTCGGGGTGTGTGAGGGCATCACGAAGAAAGACCTCCCCTTCCCCTGCATTCTCTATTAGGAACTGCACACCCTTTGATACTCCAGGAAGGAGGGACCATAGCTGAAGCTAAGGATAAGTTGATCAAAGCATTCATCACCGGATTGATCACCTCAGAAGCACCAGCCAACAATTTAGCTGGGCAGGGATCAGAAGGCGAGGCGGATTTAAGGGTGTTTACGACTGCTAGTGAATCCCTCACTGGTATAGGTTCGAAGGCTATGAGTTTGGCAGAAGTGGAGGGAAGCAACAGCATGGAGGGGACAGTAGTCACTAGCTGGCTATCCCCGTCACCGAAGTTAGCTTGTAGAGATCGAACCTTATTGATGAAAAAAATGGAGAGTTCCTCACACCAAGCGAGTGGAGGGGTGTGAATACTAGTCTCAGCTTTAGGGGAGAGGAAACTTTGAACAATGGCGAAGATTTCTTTGGCATTATTACGGTTCGATACTGGTTGGTTTGGTTCTGTTGGTCGTTGGACTGATTCAAGAGAGACTGCTTTTGGTTTTCCTGAACTCTTTCCATTCACACTCATCCCTTTACGGACTCTGCCCGCTCCCTCCTTTGGACTGATGCATATGCTGTGTGCACCATTCTTGGACTCCTACTCAATGGGACACTGCACATGAGCTGTCATGGTTCATGTCCTTGTGGAACTCTCCTAATTCCTTTTTGTCACCTTATGGCAAGCAAACTAGACTATTCTGTATTCTTTAGGCAAATAAATGTTTATTAATAATCTGATGCCCTTTAATTGAAATCTTTGATAAACAAACTTTTAACTAGAAACCTGAGTCTATCGTTTATCATGACCTTTCCTTTTTAAGTTTGATTGTGCATTCTGCATTTATTTACTAATGCCAAGGAGGGACCAGCTTAGAGAAATCTCTGAGCATCAAGTACTAATGTTATTGTTTTGTATAGCCCAAGCAGTAATATTGGTTTGCATGGTTTTGGTCCGGCTAAACTTCTTCAGAAGGTTCGGACTTGCAGTAATAATCCTTTACTTGTATAGTCTGGTTTTGAGAGTCATATATATTAACTTAATTATTAGCCTGTGAATCGGATATCCAATTCCTGATCCTCACTGGATATCTGGATATTGGATATTGGATATTGGATCCCTTATATCCAACCCCTCATTGGCACAAAACAAGATCCATCGGAGGATCAAGTGAGTGACAATAAACTGATTATATATGAAAAGGGGCCCAATTTCTGCTGGAACAAGGTCTATCATCAGATTTTGGAGCTTGATTTAACAGTACTGTGTTCCACAGTGAATCTGGAATGAACATGAAATTTCTCCTTTGCTCAACCACGATTGTTATTCTGCCTGCTGGCCTTTTACCTGTTGCCTGCACAGGGCAAGTCACCACTTACTGGCATTTCCTTTTTATCTGCCAGCCCTTTGCATCTGGGCCTTTCGCACCATCCATGTGGGCACGTAAATGTGTATGTAGGTTTTTTCCTATTTGTGTGTAGTAACATGTATGGAGCATGTGCACTGTGCTTGACTGTTGCATCCCAGGAATCCATTTTGGGTCTTCTAGCTAAGAATGGTCCAAAAGATGAAGTTTGGAGGGAATTTGAATTTAATTGACATTGAATTTATTTATTGGGTTCTTTCAGCATTCAAAGCTGCCTTTTGCGCAAAGACAATACAAAATATCAAACATGTTATTTAAAATTGCATAAAAGAAAATAATAGATTAAAATATTTACATAAGAAAATTGCATGCATGAATAGCCCTTCCTGGGTTCTTCTTTCCTCTCTCTCTCTACATATAGATATTTATGCGGATGTTGGGTAGGTATTTTCATTTTAGGCATTATTTTTCAAGCATTTTTCTCTCAGTTCCCAGGTTTTCACAAGAAATCTCCCCATACGCTCGGTTGTCCCTTCAGAGAGAAAAAGATGCGGTCCTCGTCATTCTCCAGTTTTTCCTTGTCAAGCAAGGTTATGAAGGTGTAGCCTCTGACCCTAGTGTAAAAGGGGACAGTTCAGCAGGAATTGCTTCAGGTCTTCCATTTTCCTGCATAAGGAGGTGCCAGGGCTTACTTTATTCCTTTTCTTTAGAGTCGTATTGAGACAGAGCATGCCACTTTGTGCTAGAATGAAATGTCTCCTTTCTCTATGATTTGACAGGTTTTTAGATAAGGCTGAACAAGCGGAGATGGGTTGAAGAGGCCGACTTGTGCTAATTGCTGAAAGGACTCGAGAGCTTTCAGTTTCCTTTACATTTCCAGTGTGGTCATTTTTTTTATTGTTTTGCTCATCTGGTTTGTTGACATTATTTGCAGCGCCGATTTGCTGGTGAAATATTTAAGCCTAGTCTCTTGATTTCTCTGGTCTAACATATTACAAAGTTTGATTTATTGCTGCGTTTAAAACGTTCTTTCCAGGCTTTGTCCACTAGGTTATTTTCTGCCACTCTTAGCCTTTTCATCCCATATTTTATTGGTGCAGATTTGTACCTTCTCTGAATGGAGCAGAAGCTGGCATCTGTTTCTAAATCCAGCGGCGGCCGCCATAAGCAAAGGGTAGTGGGGCGGATGGGGTCGCGTGGGAGTCGTCGCGCGGGGGGATTACAATATTTTTAAAAAAAATTAAAACTTACCATGTGCCACCGCGGCCGGCCACCTCCAGCGTCGCATTCGCTGCCTCTCGTCTTCCTGGGTCCCAGCAGCCCCTGGCACCTAGACTCCCATCCAATCCCCATGCTGCAGAGCAGCGTGGGGATTGGTCTGAGCAGGCAGGGAAAACGCCCTGCTCAAACCAGGGAGTCTGTAGGGTTTTTCCAGCCCGGCTGCTCAATGCAGCCGGGCGGGAGAAACCCTAAGTGCGCATGTGTGTTTTGGTCGCCTGAGATGGCCGGCGAAAACACATATGCCCACTTAGGGAGTGGAGTGCACGTAGCAGTCCTCCTCCCTACTCCCATGCCTAAGCCCCGCCCCTCCCAACACCACTGGCAGAGCTGGCAAATGTGAAATAAAATGATGCGAGAGCGTAGTTTTATTTTACATTTGCTGGCTCTGAGCCAGGCAGTGGGACGACGCTCCTCCGTCATTGCGGAGGAGCCGCCACTGTCTAAATCTACTGTAGGAAAATCCTATGGTAATATTAGCAAAGACATCTAAAACTTTCTTTCATGGGCTCCTATTTTTTCTGTTAATTTTTCCAGTCCCTGTAATGTTGCACCATAGGGTAATTGGCTTCTTGTCTTCGCCTGGACTACAGGCCCGGTTCTAGCGGGTGGGCCGGGTGGGCCAGGCCCACCCAAACATGAGCCTGGCCCACCCAAACATGAGCCTTGGCCCTCGCAGTGAGGGCTTGAAGGCAGGCGCGCAACGCCATTGCGCTCAAAGGGCTTCAACCCCCCCGTCGGGAAGCTGTCTCAGCCGGGCTGACACAACCCGGCTGAGACAACTTCCCGGGCGCAAACACACACAGACAGTTTTTGAGATTGTCGCACCTGCACCCGAGTACTTCACAGGTCTTTAAAAGACCATTTACATGTTAACGAGGCTTTGTTTATTTTTTCACCCCTTCATCTCCACATGGCGAAAGGTGACACATCCTTTCTTTGACAACGGTAGCCTTTGCCTACTGTTCTGCTGTGTGGATATTTCTTTTTCTATGCAGTGCAGGAGAAAATAAGTTTGTTTATTCCTATTCACCTTTCCTAACCCCTGCAGCTGCTTATCACATCAGGCTGTGACACAAAGTTTGACTAATGGAGTAGGTAAGAGAATATGTTACTATTTGTTTTTCTTTTTAAAATCTGCGCAGGCCCAGCAGGACACATACGTCGTGAGTGCTTCATTTAAACAGTTTTTATCATTATCATGGCCGATGCAGGACAACAATAAGACAATACAAAATGCCCAAATAACGCTGGTGATTAATGATCCTGCTGGAGAGCAATCATTTGTCTGTTAGTAGTTTTTAAATGCAGATGAACTGTATTTTATGTGGAAGCTCAGTGGGTTACTGCCTTTGTCACAGAGATCCTTGTGTTACTTGCAGTTCAGAAGTTACAATCCTAACATAGGACAGTGACCAATGAACTGTCATCAAAGAGCTGCATGCAAACCTGAATGGTATAGTTAGAACTTCGCTTTTTTTGTTTTGTGATATAGTTAGAACTTCCTCAGTCTTTCATTATTCTAATTTTGCTAAAATGAGTATGTTTGGGCAGATATACATTTTTATCAGTAAAGCCAACCCCCAACCACTGGAGTACTCTTTAAATCCTGAGTTTGTGCTTCTCCAGACCAAACCCTCTTAAAATATACTGCCCATCAGTATGGATGACACGTGATTCCTACACCTTGTAATCCTCATTGGCATATGTGACATTCCCTGTAGACTGATTTACATACTTGTATGATTTGTTGTCTCTGTATAATGTGTGCTTGGTGTAAAGTACTTACAAACACTACACTGATATGAGTAGCGCTATACAACAAATGAAATGCATATGAGAGAGGGGCTACGTAAAAATGAGGGGCACTGTTGGAGGGTGGCAGTGAGGGAATCCGAGGAGGAGGTCAATAGGGGAGGGGCTATGGAGCGATGAGGGGCACTGTTGGAGGGTGGCAGTGAGGGAATCCGAGGAAGAGGTCATGGGGTGGAGGGGGAGCTAGGGAGAGATGAGGGGCACTGGTGGAGGGTGGTAGTGAGGGACTCTGAGGAGGAGGTCATGAGGGGAGGGGCTACAGAGAGATGAGGGGCACTGGTGGAGGGTGGCAGTGAGGGAATCCGAGGAGGAGGTCATGAGGGGGAGGGGCTATGGGGAGATGAGGGGCACTTGTGGCGTGTGGCAGTGAGGGAATCCGAGGAGGAGGTCAATAGGGGGGGCCAGGGAGGGAGGAGGGGCACTGGTGGAAGGTGGTAGTAAAGGTATTTACGGAGAAAGAGGTTATTGGTGCAGTGCCAAAAAAGACTTTCGCATCAGCGATAAAGCCGCCCTGTCATGGCCTTTCTGGTTTTGTTTATTTAATTAGCAGTCGGGTCATAAGGGCTACTGTGGAACATACTTTAAAGGGCGTGCTAATTATAGTTACTGCTATATTCAATGTTTTAAGTTTGAAGGTGATTTTACTAATGTTTTTACCGGGAAAAATGAAAGTGGAGCCCGATGGTGCCCGATATGGGGCTGGGGCCCAAGGTCAGCTGTAAGATAAGGTGCACTGGAGAGGAGTAGTGGATAATCAAGCCTGTAAGGGAGTGCGTTACAGAGTCTGGGGTCAGGTGGAGGTAGTAATGAAGAGGGATTCTCCCTGAAGGCTCGCACAGAGGGAGCCCGAGAAGTGTCACTTGCTTAACACTCCCACCTCAGAAACCTCCTCTTCCCATCAAAGGAACATTACATGGAAAAACACTTTTTGAGAGTGATAATATTTAGAAAGAGTTTTGGAAAAGAGTGCGTTTTACTGGGCCTTGTAAGACTAAGAAGAGATAAAGGAGGGCCCTGAAGCAGGCCTGCCTAGACATATATGCAACAAATTGAGCCCGCAGTGGCCCACCCAAATGCACCCTTGGTCCACCCAAATAAAAATTCCTGGAGCCGGGCCTGCTGGACTACCTGGTCAATGTTTCGAGAGAAGTAATTTCCATGGGTGCCTGACATTTTATGGATGACACTTTAAGTTGGTACTGATTTGTCTATGGCTGTCTTGTTGTGTGTATTCCATTAAAGGTTGTTAGAAATCGCCAGTCCTAGATTTGTGAATATTTTTACTTCTCCCAGTCGTGTGTTATTGATTTTGAAGACATTACAGGAATTTCTATTTTTTCTGAAGATCATTACTTTGTTTTTTTACTTTTCATTTATTTTCTTGGCAGTACTTCTTTGCTGCCAAGAGCTGCCTTTGGAGAGCTATCGGTGCCTTGGCAATAAGAACGGAGTTGTCCGCGTATAAAAGGACAGGGGACTTTAAAGCCTTCGATTGCCACAACATCAATGTTTGCCTTCCAGACTTTGCTGTACAGATCGTTTGTGGATAGTGAGAAAAGAAAATGCGCAAGTAAACATCCTTGTTTTATTCCACTTACGGTGTCAAATCTTTTGCTATGGTGGCCTTTTTGGTTAAGCTTGGCAAGTGATGTTGGATTTGAAAATAGCATTTCTATCAAAGCTAGAAGTGCTGGACCTAGCCGCAACTCCGATAACTTTTTCCATAACCTATGTCGAGGAATTAGGGCAAAGGCTGCTGTGAAGTTCAGATACACTACATACATTGACATTTTCTTTGCTGTACTGTATTTGTGAATAATATGCAGAAAAGTGAAAACAATTTCCCCCGTGGACCGGCATTCTGCAAATTCCTTTTGAATTGGGGTTAGTATGCTTTCATTTCCAACCCATTTTTCGAGAGCCTTGAATATGAGTTTGCAAAAGAGTTTGTAGTCAATGACAATTAGGCTAATTGGGAGATAAGATTTTGCGTTGTATTTGGTGGCCTTTTTTGTACAAAGGAACAATAATACTGTTCTGCCAAAATTCTGGAAAGGTATTTGTTGCAGCAATTCCAATGAAAATGTCAGTTAAAACCGATTGCCACCAAACGTTTGTTTTGTTTAAAGGCCTCTGCTGGTATCATGTTAGGCCCCGGTGCCTTACCTTTTGCCAAGTCATTTATTGCTTGTGTCAGTCATACTTTCCTGCGTGAAGACCTTTTCAAAGAAATTTCAAATTTCTGTCTTGTCTATTTCTCCAATTATTTCCATAGTGGGGTACAGAGTCTGTGAGTTACCTAGAGTGACTTCAGTATGTTGGAATTTAGCAGAGAAATGCTGTATCCCAATGTCTTATGTAATATTGGCCTCTAGCAAGTTTCTTTTTATTCCAAGACTCTCCCCGATTTTTTGCGATCAGGTTGGTAGATCTTTTCAAGTTCAGCTTTTTCCAGGGATAGCCATTTATTTCTCATGACCTCTTTTTTATATTTAAACATCATTTTTTATGCCCTACTTCCATCTTTTATTTGTCCTGTGCTCCGTTTGGTTGTTCAAGGGTTTTAGTCCCTCCTTCACTATCTTGCATACTTTATTTATCTGCCAGTCCTCTGCATCTGTGTCTTTAGTGCCATCCATGTGGGACATAAATGTTGCTCGTAGGTTTTCCCTATCTGTGTGTAGTAACATGAGCGTGAATCATGTGCGCTGTGCTTGACTGTCCCATTCCAGGAATCCATTTTGGATCTTCTAACTATGAATGGTCCAAAAGATGGAGTTTGGAGGGAATTTGAATTTAATTGACATTGAATTTTTTTTAAATGTGCTTTTGGCATTCAAAGCTGTTTTCCCCACAAAACAATACAAAATATCAACTACATTAGTGAAATGGTATCAACGAAAATAATAGACTAAAAATATTCCTGAAGTCCTTTGAACTGGATCAGACTGTCGCGTGTGGAGAATAGGAGACAGACGGGCCGATTCTGATGCGGGTTGGAAAAGCTTCCCGACCGAATCGGTTGGGAAATGGTGTCCGACCCACTCGGATCGGGAAAGTCCGACCGGCGGAGTAGGATGCATCCGGATGCTTCCAGATACGATTTGGTTGAACTCCCATTGACTTCAATGGGAACATTTGTTCCTAACCGCATCAGAATTGGGCCCTCGGTCGGGAAGACACGTTCCCGATCCGATTTGGAAGGAGCAAATGCCGTTAGGAGGCCTTCCTAACCGCATCAGAATCAGGCCCTCGGTCGGGAAGCTTTTCCAACCCGCATCAGAATCGGGCCCAGAGTGTAGGACCTGTCATTGCCCCTTGCCGCTTCCCCAGATGTGGGTATGATGAGTGGAGAAACTGCGCTGCATGTGGGAGCTGCACCTTCTTTTTTTGCCTTTATTTTGGAACCCCCCCCCGCTTTTTGCTGACATCTAAGGCAAACACTGTGGTTTGACCCCTATGGAAGGAGAACGCAAAGGTCAGGAACTACCTGAAACTGGTCTCATTGCTGAACCTCATGAATACACAATCTCTGTCTACAAACGTGATATAAGTGTTAGGCACAAATTCCTGACAGGATTTCTCATTGACCAGTGCTTGAGGTCCCATACAGGTGGAAACCGGGAAAGACTTCTATGCTCCCAGGTTGGTGCCACTGACTGCTAACTTATCTTTGCCAGGTTTGAGAACAGGTACTTGGGAGTTGTACATCCTGATAAGAAGAGCTGATTTGACACTACTTTGAAGCAAAGAACCCAGTGACTATAAGGACGGGTACTGGCTGTACCCTAGTATCAAGGAAATGCTTCCTGGAAGAGGAGGGCCGTGAAGAACTGTGTGGGAAGAACTGCTGTTGGCTCGCCGTAGCCCAGGGAAGAATCTGCCCTGTCGGCCCATGTGGTGAGGCCTTGTGATCCTGGTTCTTCTGCAGTGTGACCTGGAGCGATGTGGCTCACTCTCTAAATCTGTGCTTCTGTGTGGGCAGTGGTGTGTGCACTGTGCCCTCCACCCCCTTTTACCACAAAGCAGTCGGTGGCAGCAAAAATTGACAAATGAAGGCAGTCTTGAAGTAGGAATCCCCTGTGATGGTTTGGTGCTCCACGAAGCTGTGACTCATTCAATGGTATTTATCATTTGAAGATGAAGAGACTGGGATGGCTTGGTGCTAGAAGAAATCTCAACTGCAGTCAGCAGTTGTTCATTGCAGACATTTGACAAGAATCACTGGTATGATTGGCTGGTGTGCTTGGGTTTGGGTTCAAGATCCAGCAACAGAGGTGTTCTTCCCTGATCAATGCTGTGCTTTTGCAGCACCACCTTTCACGCTCAAAGACTTGTGCCAGTTCACAAACACAACACAACAAACAAGACATTGGCATCCATTGTGGGAGTTTGGGGCTATGTCTGTATGGCTGTTCCCCACAGCCTGTGGGCAAACCTGCATACCAGTGGGAGCATTGCCTCTAACACAGTCGGCCATGTGCAGCAGAGTAACTCTACGTCACATACGTTCACGGTAAGGTAGCTTGGGCATTGACTTTATCTGATGCTTGGGAAATTACATGGATGGTATAAGCACAGTGATACATTACAAGTCTTCGCATTGATGTGTTGTTCGCTTTTAGAGAGAAAGAGGAGGTTGTGCCTTTTAGCCTTGTGGTAGCCTAAAATGTGTTATACACTGACTTTGTCTTATTATTTATAAGAAACTGTGAATAGCCTACAATTAAGGTGACAAATCCCCTCTATAGCTTTCCTGTGAATTGTGCATAATGTGTTTGCCCTTTACGATGTTCTGTGTAGTATTTGGCTATGTGTCGTTACTTAAATGCTTTTTCTTTTTCAAGTAAAAGTACAGGCTGAATAATGATTTATTACATTTTGTTCCATACTTTATTCAATTCTGAGCCTCTAACCCTACACCACCACCTTGAATAAAACTTGGACTGCTGCACCTTCATGACCTGAGGGTCAAGTGCTGAAGGGTGTTTTGGGTCCAGTAGTAAGGTAAGGCCTTGGGACACTTGAGGTTAAAGGCTTTCATTGCCACCGTTTGCATACAGTAACCTTTATTGCCATGGGAGTCCTTAAAAAGTTCACACATCATTAAATCAAGTATATATATGTTTCATGTGAACAAGTTTTGCCCATCACTGTAAGAGCCACAACCATGTATGTGATTGTCTTCCAAGCCAGATGGAAAAACAGAACTTCTACAATCCCACATTTAGGAGAGTTATTGATAACTTCTGGGCAAATCCTGTATACGTGCGATGTAGGAAGCTAAATTGCAGTAACTTGAGGCGGACATTCCTAAACACATGTGCTGTATAGTTTCAAACTACCACTCAATAACATAGGACCATTGTATTTCACGTACAGAGTTCCACCTTTGACGTGTCATGTAATGCTCGGTATACATGTTCTCTTATTCACTGCCAAACTCAGTATCAAGTTTCATACTCTGTGTATCTCTTGCTAGTCTAATTCACAGACTCATGGCGAGTTATGAGTCAAAAATTGGTTGACCAGAGTGCAGTATACATGTTTAACATCGTGAAATCCTGCATTCTATTGTTATGATATAGATGCAACACCCCCTCTCGTATCTGAGGTGTAGAGTTTGTTGTGTGTAATGATGAGGCATTTAAGGAAGAAACATAAGTGAAGGCCTGGTGCATGCACAATGTTAGTTTTGGTTAGTTTGAGGCATTGTTTACAAAGATGGCTTCCTGTGCTCTGCTTCAGCGTATGTGTGGCATGAGCGTTGATCTCCAAACAGAGCTTGAGCGTTGGCACTTACCCTAGTGCTTCTTCCAGAAATTGAATTTTGGTGGATTTGTTTGTGACTAACCATCCTTTGTATTAGTGCCTCAAATAATATAATTCATACCAGGTGCTCCTAGCCTTCCTTCAGGCATTGGCAGCTGAAGTTTGTTGCGAGCTATGTGCTTCACATTTATCTGATTAGCAAAAAGTTATTTTTTTTAGAATGTTGTAGAATGATTGCTGGAATTTTCACAAAATTATATAGGAGCAAGGTAACGCTCATCAGTTTAGATAAGGCTATCCTGATCATTGTACAGTAGGCTGGGTTGCATTCGTTCTCCTCTGGTAAATAACCATCACCGCTTAAAGGACTTGCAACAAATCCCACTTTACAATATACTTAATCTCGAGTTGGACAATTTATAAACCCAGAGTCCACATGCCCACAGAGGCATCCTATATTCTCTGTTATTCTCGAGGTTGAAATATTTTTTCTTATTACTAGAGATACATGTGTAGATTGCAAACACAAAACTAGTTTGCTGGACAGTCCCAATAGTTTGTCTAAATAATGTTTTCATAGGATCACTGCAGTATAGTTCAGACTGCTGGGACTTTGTCTGAAAATATCATTTTAATTGATGTATACTATTTACCTGGAATGCACACAATTTCGCCTTGCTACTGTTCAACCTATTTGTACCTCAATACATATGTTCACCTTTGAATTGCCTACATTGAACCCAATTTCATCACTTTCAGGCGATCCATTGCGCTTAATGCCGGTCGTGGCATTTCTACTCTCAGTCTGTCACCTGGAAGCATTTTCTCCAGGGCCCTGCTCTACTTAAGTAATTTATCAATCCTGAGACATGTTCTGATTCCCATCAGCCTCGACCATGACTTGATTTATTCGCTCTATATCAAGCCACTTTACATTCTTTATACACTTCTCTTCACTGTGTGCATCCAAGGACTTGCTACCTGCATAAATGAACATTTTGAGGAAGCATTAGCATTACATGCATGTGGGACACGGATCGAAAATGTTTCACATTGTTCCTATTTTAAGCTATGTAAAGTTCTGTTTAAGGGAATGCCAACAAAATGACCTCATGTCTTCACAAATGTTGTTTATTGGACGAAACTGAAGGAAAAAATTGAAATGAATTAATGAGCAGAGTTATTGAGCAGCGGAAAAGTCAAGTAAGACCTTAAAGCACATACAAGGAACAGGCCAAATCACCTACATGTTCCCAACATGTGAAGCTAATACAAAGAAAATCTAAGCGTCTTCCTACCAGTAAAAGTCATGGCACGACCTACTAGCTGCCACCACAGAATCCTACATGAGGGGAAGGTGGTCCAGCATAGGCCCAGGAGGCCACAACCCTGCCAGAGTTTCAGAATATCCACATGAAATATATTTACACACAATTAATGTAAATGCAACTCATTTTCACAATCAGTGGTTATCCTGAAGATCTGGTCTGTATCTGACGCCCCTGGGCCTATGTTGCGAACCTTGATATTCTAATAGCTGTCCCATGGAGTTTAATATGCCCACTCCCTAGGCTGCTCTTTACAGCCCCCATTAAAATATGCAATGATTGCGATAGAGCTTCAGAACCTTACAGATGGTGGGCATGCACTATACAAATGCACATAACATAACTTTCTAATTAGATACTGATGTGTAATTACATGTGTGTTTGTCTTCGCCAATGATACCTGCATAATTGGCACAAACCATCCTCACCTAAAAGTTTATTCTTATTTAAAAGCCTACCACCCTTATTTCTATGTAATTAATAATGTAAATTCTCCAGCCTAGATGGTCCAATCACTTCTGACCTATCTGTCACACTCTTCTCGACTGATCGGTTGTTTATTTCTGTTCCTAACAGTACTCTTTGGTGATAACAAATGGCCACAAATTCTGTCAAATTGCACTGCCTTTATTTATGACCTACATGTAGGGTTACCACTTGACTCCATGTCACTAGGTGTAACAATACAGGTTATTAATTGGGATAGTAAAAGAATAACCACAACCCTTGTCACAGTGAAATCTTAAAGTCACTAAACTAACCTGAACTCAACCCCCTGGTAGGTTTGGCACACAGCAGACAGACTTCACGTAGGGCAATGTGTAAAGTAGTTATGCAGTACCAAAACTGTCATAAAGTCAAAATACAAAACAATAAAAATCCCAAACCCAAAGTAGAAAAAAAGAGTAAAATGTAATAAACAAAATGACAAAAATCTAATAAGGGGAACTGGACATATGAATTTTTAAACTTTTAAGTAGGAAACAGCTCTGTTAGAAATGGGGGTCTCCAGTTGGCAATGGCTGGCCACCGTCCAAGTAGGGACCCTTCTTCCTAAGTCAGAGTGAGAGGGCTTCCCTCCTTGATACCCCTGCTCAACCCTGTGGTAACATAGCACGAGCAGGTAGGCTTATCTCAGAGGCAGTGTGTGAAGCATTTATGACCATACACAGTAACACAGTGAGGCACACTACAAAGGGACACCACACAAGGTGTAATAAAAAATAAGTATCTTTACAAATATATAGAGACTTATCACAAGACCAATAACTGTAGAAGCCACAATACTGTCAAAAATAGGATTGCTGTTGAAAGACTGTCAAAAATAGTTCAAAGGTTGCAAAAATAAGGTTCAAATTCAAAGCATTGGTCTCTGCGACCCTTTCTCTCACAAAGTACCTGGATTTTAGCAGCTAAACCAACAAAATGTCGCAAAGAAGTGGTAGCGATGATTCTCGGCACGCGAGGCCGGCGATGCGTTAAATCCTTGCCGCAAGGGAGGATGATGCGCCGATCTGCTGATGCGTGCGGAGACGATGCGACCAACTTCTGCACGCTAGGCCGCCGATGCGATGACTTTCTCGCCGCGAGGGAGAAGTCGATGCGACGATCCTGTTGCGTTGTGCGATTGTGTTGTGATGCGAAGAAATGGCGCTCCGCGAGGGAGCGACGAAATCCGGTGCGATGCGATCAAAATGGTGGACGCACGGCGTCCGCAATGCGATGTCTTGAAGCGATGATTTCTGTAGGGGTTGCGAGCGCTCGGCGACAGCAGCGAGATGATTTTTCCAGCGCGTCTCGGCTGCAGTGGCTCGCAAAGAGGCGTTAGCGATGGTTTCGTGTTGCGAGCACTCAGCGGCAGCAGCGCGATGATTTTCCCAGCGCTCTCGGCTGCAGCGGCTCGCAAAGGAGCGTTAGCGTCGATTTCCAGCACTCTTTTCGCTGAAGCAAACTAGAGGCCCTGGAACTCACAGGAGCCTCATCAGCAGATAGCAATCCTCGCAGGGAGGAAGCAGGAGGTTGGTGGTGGAGTCTGATGTGCCTGAGACTCCAGCAGGAGGCTAGCTCTTTTCCTAGCCCTTGGGTAATTGCTGTAACAAAAATAAAAGTTCTCTCAAAAAGTCCTTTTCCCTCTTCTTCAAGGTCCAGTGGTCACTGCTGCAGGCCAGTGCAAGAAACAACACACAAGCACAAGGACAGTCTCTTCCTGCAGATTCCTCCAGTGGCACGGACAGAGGTTCCTCTTCAGATCCAGGGGCAATACCATTTGTAGGGGTTTGAGCACAGATATTTATACCCCAAAAGTCTTTGTTCTCAGAAGCTACAAGTCACTGAACCTAGCCAGAACCAGTTCTGCTCAGACCTGGAGCACTTTGTTTACCAGGCTGCATCCTTCCTTTCAGAAAGAGGGGTCTGCTAGCAGACACACAGTAGGAGGTGGAGCCAGCATTCACCTTGCCAGGCACAGCCCTATTCAGATCAAGGAGCCACCCCTCCCCATACTCTAAATGCAGATCTCTCTATTCAACCCAGGTCTGACTCAGCCTGCCCCGCCCCTCCAAAACCAGACAGCCAATACACATAACAGCAGAGCACACTGGAAGGCTTAGGCAAGAAAATACCTACTTTCTAAAAGTGGTATTTTCAAACACAGAATATAAAAATAAACTTCACTAAAAGATGTATTTTATTATTCTGAGCTCAGGCATACTAAATTCGTTTTCCCACCATGTTCCTGGGGTCAGTTAGGTCTATAGGATGTAATAGTCAAACTGCCCATTCTAGCTTATGAGGAACAGGTAGCCTTACAGTAGTGAAAAACGAAATGCGGTGTAATTCACTACCAGGACATGCTACACACACCAAGGCATGTCCTACCTTACACATACAATGCACCCTACCATAGGGTGACTTACATGATGCCAAGGGAAGGTTCAGGGGCTGGGAAGTGGGTGCACTTCACAGCCAAGATGGCAGTTCTGGACTGCACACAGACACTGCAGTGGCAGGTCTGAGACATACTTTACAAGCTGCTTCTGTGGGTGGCACACATCAGTGCTGCAGGCCCACCAGCAGCATTTGGCTTACCAGCCCTGGGCACACACAGGCCACACTACTAGGGACTAACAGGTAAACCAAATAAGCCAATCAGGGATGTACCAATTCACATAGTCATATTTACAAAGGGAGAGCATATGCACTTTAGCACTGATCAGCAGTGATACTGTGCCCAGAGTCATAAAACCAACAAAAACAGGTCAGCAAAAATCCAGGAGGAAGGCAAAAGTTTAGGGGTGACCCTGCAAAAAGGGCCATTTCCAACAAGCTCCAAAAAGAACAAAGCAGCAATGATAGTCACTGGTCATTGTAGACCAGGACCTGGACCCAATTTGATGCTGACCCAGATGGAGCGCGGGTCAGATACACCAACCAGGATCGTCCTGCTCAAAGATTTTACCTTCTGACTTATTCCTTTGAGTTCCAAACCACCTCAGGAGTACTCTCCTAAAGCCCCCCAAGATTTCAGGTGAGGCACTTAGAAAGTAACAGACTGTCAGGCAGAGGCCGATGTCAGTGTCCTATCCAGGTCCATTCGCCAATAGTCAGTTGGAAAGTTGCAGAAAAGGCCTCTTGTAGCTTGTTGTATCCCTGTAGTTTAAACAGGAGGCCTGCCTTATGACCCTTGGAGTCAACTTTTTGTCCAGTCCTACAAGGCTCCTCTGAGGTCACAGACAGCAGGTCCAGTCCTCTCCTGTTCTTCCTCAGGTCCAAGAGTGTTCTGAAGTGGGTGCCTGGAGATGCCACATTTATGCCTGGCACAAGCTAGTGGATGGAAATGACTCCTGGGAATGCCCAAACCAATGAAATAAAAGTTCCCGGGCCAGTCCTACCCACTGTGGGCATTTTCAAGATGGTGAAAGCCTTCAGCCACACTAAACTTGAACTCTGATGGCTTTCCCACATTTAACATCAAAATCCAGTTTGAAGCAGCAATTATCCCCCAATATACCCAGTAACCTGGTAGTGCGAAACAGGGTTCATCAGCAACCAGATAATTGATACTCAAAAACTGTCTTGCCATCCTGTCCCCATTCTTTCAAGTGCACCCCTAGTATTATATGTAAAACCCAGAGACAGACGTCTGGTAGGACAAAGCAGAGGTCCTTCAGCAACCAGACAGTGCATATACAAGAATTGTCTTGGCATCTTGTTCTCTGCCTTTTAAGTGTTTCTCAAAGTGTTATATGTAAATCCAGCAGACCTGTCAAACAGGATTTGATACTCACGCAAGATTTGATACAGTAATGTCAAAAGGATGCTCACAGCAGAGGTTAAGAGAAGTAATCTCTGCTCATTCAGGTCAGCCTATTGCTTGCTCCTGGAAGGGACTTTAAACAATTTTCACACCTATTCAAATGCTAATCCCTAAATTTGTGAGAGCAAATGCAATTTAGCCTTCAGCAGGTTCAGGCAGGGAAAAGGTAACTTTCTAAAAGTTACTTTTCATTAATATTTATGAACAATCCAACTTCACCTTTGAATTGGATTTTAATAACTATTAAAAATAGTTGCTTAATTATTTTTATAGTTAGTCCCATACCTGAGATACAGTATTAGATTTTAATCTGCACTCTGGTTTTCTACATGGGAAAGCTAGCCCTTCAGCAGTAAAAATAGCTTTAGGGGAATAGTCACTCTGGGGACATGTTAAAATAAAATTTCTACATGTCCTACTTTTAAATACAGTGCACCCTGCCTTGTGTGCTGCAAGACCTACAGTGGGGTGACCTAGTAATATTTAAAAGGGAGGTTTTGACCTGTCAAAAAGGTTTATTTTGACAGGACAAATTGCAGTGTTTAAACTGCCACAGTCAGGCTACCGTGTTAGGCCTGAAACCACGTTTTACACTGTCACTGTAGTAGATGGCACAATAGCTGCTGTAGTCTACGAGTCACATTTAAATAACAGGTCCTGGGTACATTTTGTACTAGGGACTTATAGGTAAGCTAAATATACCAATTAGAAATATGCCACTTCGACCATGTTTAAAGGGGGAGCACAGGCACTTTACTACTGGTTAGCAGGGTTAAAATGCACAGAGTTTCAATGCCAGCAAACGTATAGGGTCCAGCAAGAGGCAAACATACGGGTGACCACGCAGAAAAAGCAGATTTCCTACAGTAGGACACCTTGAGCCAGATCGCCAAAGAAACTAGTCACAAAAATTGGTCCCAAATTGTGTCACACAGAACATGACCCTACTAGGCTGCTATGCTAGTAGGAAAACACACAGTTATGAGGTAATTGTGCCAAGAGTTTTGGCAGTTCTGGCACTGTTAGAAATTAATGCACAGCTTAAATGTTAGTGTAGAGCGTAGCCTATTGCTTGCAGTTATGTTTATGGTTAACCTTTAGACAGTGCATCTTGAATGAGGCATCCATTTGCTATAGGTTTTCTGAAATGCACAAGAGCAGCAAATTATATGAACAGGTGGGTTTTATTTACTTGGGAAAGTTATCTGACTTGGTTTGCTCAATGGCATGAGAAGCATCTTCCTAAAACAGCCACAACTAAAATGAACTATTAGCCAGCAAAGGATCCACTTTTGTGATAGCTGTTAGCTCAATGTCAAAGTCCTCTAGTTGGTCATGCTTTGATCGTACATAAGGAGCAATCACCACTCGACATTATGTGTTACTCAATGCACAGGTAACAAGTTTACTTCTGTAGCTGAATAGTGGCTGAAGAAGCCTGGCTGAAGGAGCAAACTCCAAGTCAAAACTCAGAAGCTGGAACACCTCATTGGTTGTGGTAATCGCATTACCTTTCCCAGATGCTCTGCCTCCTCCACTGCCTCGAGATCAGACGATACAGCTGCAAGGTAGTCTTACATGGCTCGCTCCTTAGGAGGGTAGCAATACTCAGGTGTCTGCAGAGTTTCATCAACCCCCCTGTTAATTATCTTTTCTGTGGCTGAGTTGAGCAGGCAAATTAGGTTAAGAGTTAAGGCCTCATGAGGCTCAACACTAGAGGTGGGCAAACATTTTTATCGACAAACTTTGGGTATTTCCTTCAAAACTGGGAAAACTACTTAAAGGTTGTGAAGTTCCAGGAGTTGAGCTTCCGCGCAGAAATCAATTTATACTGAGACACTCCAGAAGTAAAGCTATGGGTGGAATACCCTCATGCATGAGTGCAATATGGTTTCATAGTACTCACTAGAAGAAAATAAGCAAGGTGTGAACATGCATACAAAATACTCATGTCTTAATGGTGTAACGCTGTTTCAGAATACTCGTGAGATATACCTAACCAAAGCACACACTCACATACAAAAAACTCAGGAGTTACTGATTCCACATAACACTTGCAAAAGAAACTACTCAAGTGTGTAAAAAGCTTACAAATCTACAAAGAACTAACTAGTTGGTCAATAATACGAAAGACTGCAAGACTACATTTGTGTGATAACAGCTTTGCACACTTCTATTCAGAACCAGAATAGAAGCAATTCTTTAGAGCTTAGTTTTGCACTGTTGATTATACTTCATCCAATCTTCCTTGCACAAATGTGCAGATCTGCCAGGATTGACCATGTAGGCCTGTCCAGCATAATTACCTGAACAACCCTCAACCCTGGAATAAGCCAAATCTCACATCCCTCAAGATTTGGTCACCTTCAAGTCAGCAGCTGAGTCCAAGGAGGTGGTCATAAAACCACCTACCCCTTTTCCAATTGAACTATATAGTTTCCTGTCTGTCCTTCTACAAGATGTAAGTGTAATATGGCTTTAATTCTGCCCAAGGAACACTTGTGGTGCTGGTATTGGGATGTTTCTACATAGCGCCTGCTTTTGGCTCTCAAACACTGCTGACCAAAACCATATGCAGGACCTTAGGGAGGGAATGGGAGAGGATGCCAGCCACTTTGGCACTGCCAGTGTTATGACAGTTGTGCCATTTCCCCACTAAGTATGACTCTAGATACATGACAGAAAATTGGCTTTGTAAGCTTTTTGACTCTCCCGGTAGGATAGAGTGCCAGAAAACTGTAACAGAAATATGGTCTGACAGGAATTTTGTTACTAAATATTGTTTATAAAAATATCGCCCAATTGGAGTTAATAATAGAAATTCTACACCCAATTAGACAATATTTTTTGTAAACGATATTCAGGACACAATATTTTTCAGTCAATATTTCTGTTAAGAATAGTCTGACATAAAACCCCACAAAATGTGGACATACAACTAAGGCTTAGTTCAAAGGAGGTAGTGTCGAGCAAGTCTAGGTCTAGTACAAAACAGTTTCTCCAGTTGTAACGAAGATGTGAATATTCATCTATAGTTGTGAGTGTCTGTCACTTTAGCATTATCTCAAAACATATATTATTATATTTACAGCACAGATTGTAGATCAAACATTAGAAAATACACAAAACACAATATACACTAAAAACAATAATGCAGCAGAATGAAGTGATGAAATCACTGAATGTTCATACATTATGAACATCACTAAATGATCTGGAACTACAGCACAAAGCAAACATTCAATGCCCCAACAAAGCAGTTATGAGAACGTTTAGAAACGTGTACCCCCACCAAAATTAAGATATTTTGGTACAAAGCTATAAACATCTGCTGTCCATAACACTAGTGTTTGCGAAAACCCAAAATCAAGCAGAAACAAAAGAAACACAATGACAATGGCCAATGCAGCGCACTGGCTGCCTTTATATGTAGCAGGTGGCTAACGGGGTCATGCAGGTGGCAAAGTTGTTTTTTTGTTGTGGGGGTCTTTTCCAGCAGGGGAGTATCAGATGAGTGTCTTCTGCGTAGAAAAGTATATTGATGATGCTTTATTTGATGAGGTCAGCCAGTGGGGTCATGTAGATGTGAATAAGGTCGGACTGAGGAAAGATTCTTCCAGGATCTGACGTGTAAGGTAGCAGGCTGACTTTTTTCATAGGTCAGTACTCTCTGGTCACTGGTAAGGGATAGAATGAGCTTCATGGAACTGGACTTCTTGGGATGCCTGGGGTCTTCGACTCAGGCAATGTCCGCAGCAGCAACGCAGCACACCAGTGGAGCTTCAGCAGCAGGTATCAGCTTATACCTA
Organism: Calotriton arnoldi; assembly: GCA_963921515.1. NCBI lineage: Eukaryota > Metazoa > Chordata > Amphibia > Caudata > Salamandridae > Calotriton > Calotriton arnoldi. The sequence continues at coordinate 196,185 of CAWUFW010017602.1, forward strand.
GCTAGGGGGAACAAGCAGGACACAGGTCTATGTTGTAATAGCACCAAAAGCAGATGGAACCATGCAGGTCCATGTCCAAGAGGTGTTCTACAAGCTGGAGGGAGCTTCAGCTTATATTTTAATGTCCAGGCAGTTTGGCCATGGCATACTTCCAGCCAGAGTTTAAAGGCCAAGCAAATTAGGCTAAGATTGAATTTCCCTTATCTGAGAGACATCTGGCAAGGCCCTCATCCAGAAGGCATGCAAAGGCCACTGCTTTTGTGTGGTTGATCAGGCACAGTTTCCAGAGACCTGCTGTGATGGGAAAGCTTGAGGTGTTCCTCCTAATAATCTTGAAAACAAAGAAACAGTCAAAAAAAAATAGGGAATGTGGATGTCCTTGTTGTCTTGTATGGGTAGCATCCATCATCCATCTTGCATTTCCAATGCATAAACATTAAAGTGTAGCTGAATGTAATACTGAAGGTAGGTCCACCGCTAGTGTTCTGAAAGCATGTACTGTGTGCACACATCTGCGCTGCCTTCTTTTTTTTTAAATGTTCTTTTTTAGCTGTTTACATACAATCATAGTAGGACAAAAGAAAGCAAGGTAGGTTACAATGTGAGTATCCATAGTAGTGTGTGCAATAAGCGGGTACATTTATTAATATCATGGTATAGTGTAATATGCACCAATTCATATAGCCACAACAGTTGCCCGTCAATAAACAGTAAAAAATACACTGATCACGCCAGTTGGACATTATAACGTATCTGATAATAACAGAAATACAGTAAAGTATAACAAACGCAATTGAACCACAAAAAGTTAAAAGAAACAGATATAGAAGGACAAGCAGGTACAATAATGAAGCATGTTCACAGGAGCACTGGGGTTTGCCAATCATAGGACTACACATAACAGGTCAGTAGCAGTGTACATGTGTAAGAGAAATCCTGAAGTGAATGCACAGTATATATTTTGAGAAAAAAAGTATGCCATTGATTCAGGGAGGCTTAGTGTCATCACCTATTTTGAATTTAAGCTCTAGGGTAGTATCATCCAATTTCCTAGCTATAGGATTTTTATAAGCGTCTGATTTGCTCACTATGCAGTGTTATGTTATGTGAAGTTTATTTGTATAGTGTGCTAATCACCAGTGAGGCTATCCTGGCGCTTTGCAGGTGGATAGGTGGCTGTCTTCCTGGTAAGTGTTTTTGAAGAGCCAAGTGTTATATCTCATCTTTCACCTCTTGTTATGCATACCAGGTTACTGTTTGTTCCACATTCTGATTCCACTAAGAATCCTTGATTAGAACGGTTTGTATCTGAAGGGTCAGTTGCACTGAGCCTTGATGATGATCAGACTGCTCTATGTTGCTGTGCTGCATTTGATAATAAAACCTTAATTAAATTATTCTGGACTTAATACTTTCTACAATTGGCGACGAGCTGAGGAACACTTCACTCAACAAGGAGCTGCAGCACAGAAGCGACGTGTTCCTGAACCCTATAATTGGTATTGAATTAATCTACAAGCTGTTTCTACGAGCGAAGGAAGGAAGAAACATTCTAGGTTACAAGAAGAAGACCGGATCAGCGTACGCCCAACCGCAAGTTCTTGGTGATTTTTGGAAAATGTGCGCATTAGAAATACACGGTAAGCGTTTACCATTGTGCGAGTGCATTATTTCAAAAGTAATCACCTTGGGCAAGCGCGCTGAGGCCTTCACGAGTCCTGGAATGTATTAAGACAGCATTGTTCGTTCTTCGTCTCCGGAGTTCCATGTAATGTTTGTGTCTCAAGTACGTCTTCACGCAACGTCACTAATTAGAAAACGCGTGACGAATAGACGTGTTACACGTATTACACGCAACGTGGCGGCCATCTTAAGAGTCCTTGACAACGCGCATAGCAACCATTACGCGCTGAATGATTCATAACCAGGAAACCATTCGTGTTGCCTACAATTCAAGATTTTTAACGTTAACAAGCGTGTGCATCGTGTTGGGACTTCAAGTAAGTGGAAGTTATTTAAGTTACAAGGGAGCATGAAAATTTAAAAAAGGAACTTTAAAATACTCACACTTTAAAAAAATATAACAGTATCTTAATGTTATTTATTTACCTTCTATAAAAAAATGCAATTTGAACCTCCTGCCAAATTTTTACAATCTAAAGGTGATCCTCCATTACAATGGTCAAGATGGAAGGAAGAATTTATCAATTACATGAAGGCTATTGACGGTGAGAGAATGGGTGCAGAAAGAAAAAAAGTATTTTCTTACATTGCCTAGGATCAGAGGGGCAGATGATTTTCAGAGCATTACCTGAAATTATTATTGCAGAAGGTGGAGAAGCAACTAATGTTTACAATGAAGCTTTACTCAGGATGGAGAAAAGATTTAAACCCACTAGCAATATAGCTTTGAATAGATTCAAGTTTTATACGAGGATTCAAGAGGAAAACGAGTCATTTGATGATTTTTAACATCTTTGCAAACTTTAAGTGTACATTGTAACTTTGGAAACATGAGTGACGAAATGATAAGGGACCAGATTATCGTCCATGTGAGGTGCAAAAAGACTCAAGAACAGTTATGGGTGATGGGCGATCCTAAACTATCAGAAGCTATTTCCACTGCCAAAGCTTTTGAACAGACAGGAAAATGGATGCATACTGTAAAGAATCTAAATAACAAATCTGATAAGTCTGAAGAAGTTTGTGCAGTCAAACGTTCTGATCAAGTGAAGAGTGACTTTTCTAACTCGAACTCTTCTAACTCGAATTCTTACACTTCTCACAATTCTAACTATAATAATTTTAGGAGATTTGATAAAAACGACAAGGGTTTTCTTTGTTACAGGTGTGGCAGCAAAACTCACTTGGCTTCATTCGAAGGGTGTCCAGCTATCAACAGAGAATGTAGAAAGTGTGGTAGGTTAGGACATTTTACTAATATGTGTAGAGATCAAAGGAAGTTTATTCCACAAAATAGAAGTAGGGTTTCGTGTACGTTAGAGAGACCTGGAGATATGGCATATAATGGTGAACCTAGTGATACCTCACAGAACAAGGGCTTTATTGTATCATTATTTGAACATGTTGCTAATGTGAAAAATTCAGAAGATATGCCTGTTAGGAGCCCTCCTATGTGTGTTGTCGAAGTTTCTGATGTAGATTTAAGTCTCATGGCTGATTCTGGATCCCCATGGACTATTATTTCTAAACAATATTTTTGGGAAAAACGTAGCTTTGTTTTTGATATAAATAAGATATTCCCACCTGATATAACACCAGAAAGCTATGATGGCTCTAGAATTGACATGGTGGGATATTTCAACACCATGCTACGCTTCAAAAGCAGAATTACAAGTATTAAGTTATATGTCTCTGTCAAAGGGATAAATGTGCTTGGTTGGAGGGATCAATGGAAGCTTGGTATAATTTTAAATCCGAGGTTAAAAGAGCCAGTTATTCTGGATGAAACTGTGTGTCCTAATTACATTTCTTTTACAGGTTGTGAAGACATGGAAAGATTCATAAAAGACAGTTACAAGGAAGTATTTACTGATTCATTAGGAAAACTCAAGGAATACTCTCATCATATCAAACTCAAGAGTAATGTTACCCCTGTCAGGCAAAAGATTAGATCAGTGCCTATTAATGTTAGAGAGGAGTTAAAGAACATGTTAACTGAACTTGTCTCAGAGGGTATCATTGAACCAATTGACTCCTCTGAATGGGTTTCACCCATTGTTTTAGTTCGTAAACCGGACAAAAAACTGTTAATATTTTCTGCCAATGAAGAAGAACATCTCAAACATTTGTCAGAGGTTTGTTCTAGATTAAAAGAAAATGGCTTGACACTTAAGGCACATAAATGCAAAATGTTTAAGAAAACTGTTGAATATTTAGGTCACACTCTTACAGGTGATGGGGTTGTACCAAAAAAATCCAATGTTGATGGCATCATAAATGCTCCTGCTCCACTTAACAAGGAACAATTGTTTTCCTTTGCGGGCATGTGTGAGTATTATAGTAAGTTTGTGACTAATTTTGCCACGAAAATGGAGCCATTGAGGAAACTTTTAAGGCACAAAGCTTTATTTTATTGGGGTAAAGAGCAAGAAGAAGCATTTACCACCATCAAAGAAGATATTGTGAATGCTCCCACTTTAAGACCTTTCTGTATGAACAAACACTGTATTATAACTGTGGATGCGAGTTTGTATGGCATAGGGGGTGTTTTGTCGCAGAAATGTGGCAATGAGGAATGGAATGTGTGTTTTGCTTCGAGAACTTTAAATGAGACAGAGAGAAGGTACGGCGTCATTGAAAAAGAGTTACTTGCATGTGTATGGGGAATTGAACACTATAGGAATTATATATGGGGTAGCAATTTCACATTACGGACGGATCACAAACCTTTAGTTAATATACTTTCACCTGGGGGTGGATGGAATTCTACTGCAAGAATTGCAAGATTAACTTCAAGATTACAAGAATACTGTTTCAAAACTGAGTTTGTTCCAGGTAAAAAAAATGTTACTGCTGATTTTATGTCACGTCATCCGTGTGAGGTACATCTTTCTAAAAAGGGAGATGATTCAGAAATTGTTACCACTATTCAGGATGTGGTTGTAGGGGCGTTTTCAGAAATCTCAGAGGAGAAATGGAAGTCCAGTGAAGAGGAAGATTCATTATGGCAAACTGTTAAGAAATACATTTTGGAGGGTTGGCCAAGGAAAAAGGATATCAGTGAAGAACTTATGCCCATGTTTAATGTTGCAGAAGAGTTAGAATTAGAAGGAGACATTGTTTACAAAAATGGTAAGTGTGTGCCACCGTGTGGTGTGCGTGATTTAATTCTTAAATTAGCTCCTAATTCTCACCCAGGAATGTCTGCTATGAAACGTTTAATAAGATCTTATTTTTGGTGGCCAGGGATGGATCGCATGGCGGATCGCACAGTGAGGGAATGCGATGTATGTATTTCCAGTGAAAAGATGCTTAAACTTAATATTCCTCCTCTTAAGAATACAGAATGGCCAGAAGAACCTTGGAAGAAATTGGCCTTTGATATTTCTGGCCCATTTATGAATCTTCCATCTGATTCACGATATGCTTTAGTTTTAGTCGATTACCATTCAAAATGGCCAGAAGTCAAGTTGGTTTCAGTCTCTACCACTGATAGAGTTTTGGAATTTTTCAAAGAAATTTTTGCAAGGGAAGGTTGTCCCTCAACCATTGTGACAGACAATGGGGTACAACTTATTTCAACAGATATGGAAGAATATCTAAAATGTCACAACATAAGACATGTTACCACATCTCTCTATGCTCCACATGAAAATGGTCAAGTGGAACGCTTCAACCGGGTTTTGAAGGGTTACATTTCTGATGTTGTGAAACAGAGAGGTGATTGGAGAAATTTATTGAGGGAAAGATTATGGATGTATAGAATTACTCCACATACCATTACAGAAGTTAGTCCTTTCCGCCTTTTGAAGGGCAGGGATCCTGCTTCAAATATATGCCCATGGTGGTTTAAAGAGAAGTGCAAGAAAAATATTTGGAATGACCATAATCTGCTCAATACTGGTGAAAGAGTTAAAGAAAAACAAACTAGGCACAAAGTGTGGTATGATAAAAGGTGGAATACCAGGGAGCATAATTTTAAAGTTGGAGACTGGGTGAGAGTTAGGAATCCAGGTTTTATTGGTAAGTGTATGAGCAGGTTTGGTAAACCCATAAAGATCACTAAGACTTTTAGGAATAGTCTTATCACTCAAGATGGGAAGTTATGGAATGTCAGACGGGTTGCTAAGTGTCCGGAAAGTTGTAGGACCACAACTGAATCAAAAAAATTAGCAATTCTGATCTTAGTTCAAATTTGGGAATGCGTACCACCTCACAACATGTACCACAAAATGTCACTGATTCTATGTTTTCTCACAATGACTCTGTTTCTTCTAGAGTTAAGGATTCTAGTCGCTCAAGATGTTTACCGGTGAAATTATTAGATTTTGTAAGATAAGAGATATTGGCTTTCTTCTTTCTTGTGTTCCATGTTATTTATTCTTTCTTTCTCATATAAGGGAGATATGTTATATCTCATCTTTCACCTCTTGTTATGCATACCAGGTTACTGTTTGTTCCACATTCTGATTCCACTAAGAATCCTTGATTAGAACGGTTTGTATCTGAAGGGTCAGTTGCACTGAGCCTTGATGATGATCAGACTGCTCTATGTTGCTGTGCTGCATTTGATAATAAAACCTTAATTAAATTATTCTGGACTTAATACTTTCTACACCAAGTCTTCAGCTTCTTGCAGAAATTGAGAATCAATGAGGAGGCTCTGATGTAATGAGAGAGGTCATTCCACGCCTTGGGGGAATGTAATAAAAAGCGTGGCTCTGGCTTGTTTTGTAGATGCAGATACGTGAACTAGTGAGAGTCTGGGAGATCGGAGGTGCCTGGGAGGCAGTGCTTAATTTGAGCTGGTGGTTTCCGGTGCTCGGCACTGGCCCTTAATTGTCAACACTGGCGCTTGTGACAGTCTACCACAAGTTGGTGCTGCTTGGCTAATTTAGAGATGACCATAACAACAGTTCATTATTAATTCAGTATACATTAAAAATGACTAATGCCTGCTGCTTGAGCTATTCTTATAGCTATGGAGGCCTGGAATCAGTGGCGGCTCCTGGAGGGAGTGCTGCGGGGTGGTGGGGCGGGGGAGGGGCAGGGGGGGGTAGTAAACTACGGCGTACGGCCGAACAGATTTAAGTAACTAAATAAATAAATAAAATGAATTACATTGCACGCGCTGCATCGCAAATGGCGTAGTAGTTGTGTTGTTACTATAATTGGCAGCATAGCAGGTTCAATGTGTGGTGCAAGCTGCAGTGGCCTCCTGACGAGAGCCCTGGCAAATTATGCACTGCTGGGAGGTCAGTTGAAGTGCACGGGACTGTTGAGGTAGGCTGGACCAATGTTGTGTAGTGCTTTGTTTGTGTGTGTGTGAGAAGTTTGAACTGAGCACGTTTGTGTATGCAAAGCCAGTAAAGGGCTCTGAGGTGTGGAGTGATGTGGGTGCGGCGAGATAGGTTTAGGATGAGTCTTGCTACTGTGCTGTGGATGGATTGGAGTCTGTTCGGGAGCTTCTTGGTGATTCTTGTGTAGAGTGTGTTACCCTAGTCAAGTTTTCTGGTAATCAGAGCCTGTGTAACCTTTTTTCTAGTGTTACATGGTAGTCAAGATCTTTCACAGCATCCTCAGGATGCAGGAGCAGGTGGAGGTAACTGTGTTTACCTGGACTGCCATGTTGAGCTTACCATCCAGGATGATTCCTACATTTATGGAATATGTGGTGGGTGTAGATTTGGGGCTGAGTTCTGATGGCCACCAGGTAGAGTCCCAAGCAGAGGTTTTCCCTTTGAAGAACACCACTTGCTTTTTGCCTGTGTTGAGTTTGAGGCAGTTGGATCTCATCCAGGTGGCTAATAAAGTCATGCAGGTGGCAAAGAAGTTTTTTTGTTGTGGGGGTCTTGTCTGGCAGGGAGAGTATCAGATGAGTGTCTTCTGCCTAGGAAAGTATGTTGATGCTATTTGATCTGATGAGGTCAGCCAGTGGGGTCACGTAGATGTTGAATAAGGTCAGACTGAGGGAAGGTCCTTCCAGGATCTGACGTGTAAGGTAGCAGGCTGACTTTTTGTGTTCTACCTGTAAGGAAGGAGCAGATGCAGTTGAGGGCAGGTCCTTGGATGCCTGTTTCATGTAGTCTTCTGATCAGGGTAGGATGGGAGACTGCTGTCAGAGTGAGTAGTATGAGGGCCACTGTTCTCCACGGTCTAGAATCAACCTGACGTTGTCTTTTTCTGCAATAAGGGCTGTCTCGGTGCTGTGATTCGCCTGGAAACCTGATTGCCTGATGTCTAGGAGTTGGAATGTGTTGTGATAGTAAGCAAGTTTCTTGTTAATAGATTTCTCCATGATCTTGGCTGTGTAGGGTAGAAGGTAGATTGGGCTGTAGTTTTCTAGCTGGGTGGCGTCTGCCGAAGGTTTCTTTAGCAGTGCGTTGACCAGTGCGTGTTTCCAGGCATCCAGGAACATTACAGTGGTAATGGAGCTGTCCAGGATCCTGGTGAGGACTTCGCTGATGGAGAAAACACCCATGTTGAAGATGTGGTGAAGGTTGGGGTCCGGCGGTGCCCCAGAGTAGATGATCCTCATGATGCTGGCTGTTTCTTCGTGGTGAATATTTCTCAGGTAGTCAGGGAGTTTCAGTGGTTATTTGTGGGTAGGCTGGAGGTAAAGGTGCAGGGGTTAAGTTGAGGGTCAAAATTGTTGTAGATGACTTTGAATTTGTTGCTGAAGAATTCTGAGAGGTTGTCACATGGTTCTTGAAAGGGGGTGATTCTGTTCGTGGTGGAATTTGATGTGCACGGTTGGAGGTCCTGGAGGGCAGCCTTAGTACACTTGACTCTTATGGAGAGTTTGCATTGGTAGTCACGAAACAATCCAAAGTCCATCACAACTGAGTCCACTTTTGCCTCCAGGGCGTGCCTAGTGTCTGTGATGGCTTACAGGATCATGTCAAGTGTTTTGGAGTAATGAAAATTAGCAGGTGTGTCCCCTGTTACTTCAGTCAGGGGTATAGCTGGTGGACCAGGCAGGTTGGTCTCATCACTCTCCCTGGTGGTGGACAGCTTCTTAGGGGGCAGCTTCTCCCCATGTTTGTTATACAGCTTTACAGGAGGGTGGCTGGAAGGTGCAGGGTTGAAGAAGATGGCAAACACAGGGAGTGGCCGTCTTTGCCCCCAAGCAGAACATGACAGCAGATTGGGGAAGACACGAGCTATACACAGTGTATTTAAGGGGCACCAAATTATCTGAGCACTGCTGAAGAGCTCATGTTGCCAGGGGACACCAATTGCCCCAACAAGGGCCTCTGAGGGTGTCACAGATCAGAGCAGTGGCTCCAGAAGTGACTATCCCGTTCTCCCTGCTCCTATATCTAGCTCACACCAACCTGAATACGGGTCGAAGATCCATTGAGAATGTGGTGCAGCTACAGGAGCACCAGGAAGGCTTGCGGGCCACTACGAAGCCAGAAGGGAGGGTTCAATTTACCCCAGCAGAGCCTAATAATGATGAGAAGCGCTAGACACAGAGAGGGGGTTGAGTCCCTCTCCCAAAATCTGGGAATACAGAAAGAGAAAACAGTTACAATAGAAGGAGGCCCATATGGAAAAAGGGGTGAGGGCTCTCACCGAGCTTACCCCCAGCACAAGCACAATGACTTCAGCAATAGGGAAAATGCAGGGCGGATCAGCAAGGACTCCTAGAACTCACCAGGGGAGGTGTGCACGTCAGGGCTTACACTCCTCACAGCAGGCTGCTCCTTGGGAACAGATGGATCCCCAAACAGTAGATAGGCCTGCAGCTCTGTGGTCTCTGGCCGGAGTTTAGTGGTATGGCCCCACAGTTTAGGGGGCCCAAGTGCTGGCAAATACAAGACACCACACAGGACTGCAGGGAAGCCCAGCGTAGGGTGCCAGGAATTCTGCCCATGCCGCATGGTCTCTACTGCGGGCAGGCACTGAAGAGTTCAGGAGCAAGTGAAAAGGCAGCTCCCATGTCTTCACAGGTGTCAGATGCTATGGAGAGGCAATCCACTCACTCTATTACCTACACTTTTACTCTGTGCTAATCTGCCTTTCACTCTAAGCTCTCTTACTTGTATCCTATGAACCGTTTACTACTTTTGACTCTGCACCCCATTCCCTTGCATTCTTTGCCTCCCGCCCCATCTCAAATCTGCACTTCCCCATCCTATTGCACTGAGGACTCCCTTGATTTTGCCAATGCTTTTATCTTTTCAACCATGAAAGTTTGCAATGATTCAATAATATATGACACAGGTGTAGCATGAGTAGCTCTAGGCTGGATTTCAGTAGCACAATCAACAGATAAGGACAAGGCCTTACACATAATTGACATAGTAAACGAAGCACACGTACATTAAAACAGACAACATTTGTACTGATACACAAACAAAGTAAATACCAATCAAGTACATCAAGCACAATCAAGAACACATAGGATGAACCTCCTCTCATCACATCCACTTCAGAAATCAATGTCACATTGATTGTACTACACTTCTGGCAGACCCAGAGCACTGCCGGAAGGCTTTCTGCGGAGGACAGCTCTAGCAGTTTGCAAATTGAAGAGATTAAATGTTCAGACATTGATAAGCAGAATTGAATTAATCACAGCAGTGGCACACATCTTGATGCCAAAAGTCTTCAAGCGAAACTCATTTGGAGTTAATGGCTGAATTTAGTGGAAGTCTTTGAAGGTTTGAGGATTTTTCCTCGAGGAATGGCAGATTTCTTAATGTAGCCACTGTACAGACTGGTAGCGGAATAAATATCAGCAGTATCCAAGGAAAGAAACCACTGCTGAGGAGAGAAAAAGCAGGAACAAAAACCCTCCAATTCGACAGCAGGGAACCAATCTCCAGAGCAACACAAAAGGACCCTGAACCAGGGAAAAATAAGGACGTGAGCATCAAAAAACATCACTATAAACACAGCAGTAGCATTGTGATACACAAACCAACCCTGGGGCTCCACTTAAATAGTGCTACCTGCCCTGGAAGTAAAGAAACCCTAACAGGAGCTAAACCCTCTATACTGGATTGGGCCCAATCCTACCACAGAATGAGGGACAACATCTTGAACTAAAGATGCAGCCCAATCCAAGATATCACCCATACTCGTGTCGGAATACTGACACAGTGAGTCCCGCTTCTACCCCCTCATGACGGAGAGAAGGATGCGGCCCCACCAGCAACAAGCTCATGACCCAGGAGCCCCATTGACTAAGCCGCGACTCTGCCTGTGACCCTGTGTAATGAATGCACATGCGAGCCAGGTGGGAAGACTGCTGATGCCTAACATTTGTGACCTGAGGATGCCTCTGCCTTGAACCACCTGGTGCCTCCACTGAGTCACTTGTTTTCAGAGTTTTGCGCTTTATGGGCCTATTCACAAATAAAGTCGGAAACGTACGGGTGGAGAGAGCTGCCTTCACAGACACATTATTTTTGTGACATTTTGGTATTCACAAACATTCCTAGGAGTACTTCTTGAAAGCAGCGCCGGGTGCAGCTTTCCAGGCTTACTCTTGGAAAGATCATGTGACTTTTTATGTAGGAGATTCTCCCTGGTCTAAGTTTTCTGTAGCAGAGAACTCCAGACAAGGAGACTAAGACCCCTGTGCAAATGCAATTTCTTTTCCCTGTAGAGATCCCTCCTCAAACACTCCAAGCGAATTGGGAATGATCCATTCTCATTCCCACCCTTGGATTATGCCAGCCCTTGACCGCTGTAAAAATCCTTCTGTTTGCAGGGCGGAAAGGTGAACAAGAGGTATTTGTGAATACCATGTGTATATTTGCAGGCATTCAGATATTACCAAGCCTAACCTCTCACATTCCCCCCTCCCTGAGCGGGAATTTTGGGTATGGAGAACTTTGCACATGTAAATGGGCTTACACTTGCCAGGAATCCCTTTGTCAATTCCTGGCAGACATAAAAATGGTAAATTTGGTTGTAAGCGGAATTCATTTACAATCAAATATACCTTTGTGAATGGGGCCCTTAAGGTCAAGTCTGCTCTTACTTTAGTTTGTTATACCACCATCCTCAAAGATCTCTTTTGAGATGGTTGCTATAAAATACTGGCATTGAATTTATGTAGTAACCTTATTGACCCACGGGAATCTATTGCAACCATTTAAAAGTCAGCTCCGTCGGGCTCACAGGAATGTAATGCAACCATTAGAAAGCAAACTACAATTTTTGATTTGAAAACCATTTGACAGCAGGTTATTTTGATCTGGCTATGCATCTTTTGTTCTATTCTCTTCTTCCGAAAGTCACATTGCACATTCAGAAATTTACAAACAAGCATTGGCCAAGCTAATAGGCCTCTGCAGTGAAACCTATTGGCATTGATAATTATTTTTTGTTAGCTGCCATCGATATGCACTAATCTGCAGTGGCCATCTTTGAATGGGGTTTGTTAAACACACTACAAATGCACTCAAAGATGGCCACAATGGATGTAAGTGTGTCCATGACGGCCATTTTGGAATGCATTTGTAATATTTTAACTAACCCATTCAAAGGTGGCTGCAGTGGATGCTTGCACATTCATAGGAACCATAGGATCAGGCTGCAGGCACCACATGGTTAGGACAAGAAAATGCCAACTTTTGTGAGATGGCATTTTCAGAATTGTGACTAAAAATCAGACTTTGTCATTGAAGAGGGTTTTTAATTACAACTCTTTAGACACCAAGCTCAACCATTCTACCTGCTCCCAATTGGAAGTAGCAGCTTATTAAATGAAATAAGGCAACACCAATGTTATCCTAAGGGAGAGGTAGGCCTTGCAGTAGTGAAAAACATATTTGAGTTTATCATTACCAGGACTTGTAAATCGTAATAGTACATTGCCAGCTTTTTAAATACACTGAACTCTGCCCTCTGGGCTGTTCAGCACCTACCCTAGGGGTAATTTATATTTATTAAAAAGAAAGGGTTGGGACTGTCAAAAAAGTAAACTTTGCCAGATTGAAATGACAGTCTAAACTGAACACACTGCTTCAATGGGAGGCCTGAGACAGGTTTAAAGGGCTACTAAAGTAGGTGGCACAATGAGTGCTGCAGTAGCATTTAATTTACAGGCCCTGGGTATATGCAATGCCACTTTACTAGGGACTTACAAGTAAATGAAATAGGACACTTGGGTGTAAGTCAATTTTACCATGTTTAAAGAGGACAGCACAAGCACTTTAGCACTGATTAGCAGTGGAAAAGTGTGCAGAGTCCTAAATACCAACAAAAATGAGTTCAGAAAACAGGAGGGTGAAGGCAAAATTTCTTGCACTGGGGATCCTTGTATTTCTGTTCAGAGTAGAAGTAACCTACAGTCTATGCCTGACTTGCCATTTACAGTGGGGCCACAGCTGATTTGCTTCTGGTTGGTTCCCATCTGTAATGGCATAGTCGAGCTAAATAACAATTAAATGGACTGTTCTCAAAGTAATTATCTGTGATTGAAGTTTATATAGACATTGCGAGCATTTTAACACGCAATTTTTGCAGTACAATATAACGCTTAGCATCTTTTCCTCTACAGCAAGAAAAGAATGGAAACTTTTTCAGCCTTTCCGGACGTTTTCACATTTGCTCCACTTACTCGACCTTCTTCAAAATGCGGGGAACAGACATGGCTGTATTCACTTCTTCTGCCCATATTATAGATTGCTTTCCAGGCATGGATGCATGGAAGTCATTACTAATGTTCATCTGTGGTCCCCTCGCTTCTTTACAGTCTCGTTACAGTCTCGTAGGAAACCTCTGGCCTTACCTGCCACAACAGATCCCCCTGAGGTAGTAGCTTAGAAATTGCATCCATCCATCACTATGTGCACAGAGTCCTCCCTAAAATGATTAATTTTGGCTCCATTATTATCCCTGATATTAATTAATTCTTGCAGAGATTGGTTATGTTCGCTGCATACAAAAGGGTTTAAAAGAAAGTCCAAATGGTTATATTGCTGGTGTAGTAATAGTGTGCAGTGTGTCTTTACTGCAAATTACAATCTAATATTTTAAAACTCCCAATTTACCCTTGAAAGCTCGAAAAATTGTTAATGTGTTTTTTCCTGGGCCAGAAAGCCTTTTATCATTTACTCGTTGTTTTGAAATCAAATAATTCCCTAAAATGATTAGAAAGGCTTTCAACACATATTAAACTGAGCTGAAGTACAGCCCATATAAAGCGTACTTTGACTGTAATTACAATTACCAAAAGGAAAAGTGAGAAAAGGTGCTCTAATCTATGGAATATCTTGATAGTAAAATGATTTGTTTTTAAACTGTGTTTGCTACCACGGCAGTGCTGCAGTGTAATGGATGTGTTAATATTACTCAGTGTAATCATATTACATTTGTCGACCTCTGAAAGAATTTATCATCTGTGCTGGTATTCCAACGTGTGACTGCGGTTGTGTTATTTTATGGGCATTTGCATAGCGTACATGCTGCCATTGGTAGCTTGGGCCTCCCCGTCTTTTGGTATCCCAGTTACTTTCACATGGAAGTCGAGCCTACCATTTAAGCTTAGAGTCTGATTATGCTTGTTGCTGGTCTAGTGTTCTGTTCGTGTTCACGATAAGTAGACCATGTCATACTCATTTAACTGTGGTTGTGTGGTTTTGTCTTTTAAGCAGTTGAGCTGGATGGCTTTTCCACTTGCGTATGCATATTCCACAAAATTAGATATCTCCATTGCCCTTTGAAGATAAGTGTGTGGTATTTCTTGATGGCTAGATATGTTAGATACAATGGTAACCATCTAGGTGGTATAGCACATGCTGCGTTAAATGTTTGCAAGGAGTTCTGTGAAATATGTTTTGCTGTATTTTAGGGAGTGGTTTACCACTGCCGGCATGGGTTTACAACAGTGATACCCAACAATACTGTATATCTGTGCTGTGTTTGATGTATGTGAGGTGTTCTATCTAATGTATTTTGTTGAAACATTCTGTATGTTTTTTATTTGTGGTTTGTTTTGTTGTGAGCCCAGTGATAGGGGCTGTATATCATATTTAGGCTGTGTTGGGTGTATGAAAAATGTCTTATCTGGGATGCTTCATGGTGGCCCCACGCGTTGGGAGATGTCCCAGCACCGAAGCAGTGCGCAAGAAATCTGGGTGTCCTTATTGATAACACCCTATCCATGCAGGATCATGTGCGGACCCTGTGTGGAAGAAGCTTTGCCACTCTGAAGCTATTAAAAAGCTCTTCCCCTGGATCCCATTGGAATGCAGGAGAACAATCACACAAGCCCTACTTATCAGTAGGTTAGACTACGGAAATGCACTGTTTGTTGGCATGGCAGATTACCTTTTCACACGCCTGCAGGTGATACAAAACGCAGTGGCCAAACTGGTGTGCAATAAGGGCAGATACAGTTTAGCAACTGAATGCTTGAGACAACTTCACTGGCTGCCCATGCGTCAAAGAGTGAGATTTAAGCTTTTGGGCCATGCACACAAGGCACTATACCAACTCGGCCCCAGTGTCCTTTGGAATAAAATTTAATTTTATGTCCCGACCAGGTGCCTAAGGTCATGCCATCAGGCGTTAGCGGAGATAAAAAGTATCAAAAAGACTAGGGCAGGCGGTCGCACTTTCTCATACCTTGCAGCTACGCACTGGAACAAGCTTCCACAGGATTTACGTCTTACTGCGGACAACATGGCTTTTAGAAAGAAACTCAAAACTCACCTATTCCCCAAGGACTGATGTCAGACACTTCAGCAGCCCTTTCACCCTCACCACGAGACCTCGCTACCTTAGCGCCGTGATATCCCGTGGGATGAGTGTCGCGCTTTATAAATAAATAAATAAATTAAGTTCTTTTGTAAGATTGTGTGTCTTGTTTACTGGTTAGGGCCTACATGATGGACACTGAAGGGCTATCTGTGGTGACAGGATATGGCATATTCAGTTTAATATGTTCTGTTGGTGTACGTTCCTTTGGCTATCTAGTGTCATTGATGTACTGTTTTTCCACCGCTGTAACAATTTGGAAAATCTCAATACAGAAATATACAAAAAAAAAAAAATATGTTCTGTTGGATGTTGGGGTGCCTGTGGAGGAAGGCACTGCAAATAATATTTTGTTGATTTTCTGGGATGCTTCCCATTAAGTTATAATACTTAATGTATGAAGACATGTTTGACGAGGTTTGATGTGTTCCACACCACATTCAATACTTACAATACCATACAAGAAAGTGTATTCCAACTCTAGTCTTAATTACATTTGTGTTAACATATCGTTATGGAAGGCCCTGGAAGAGAGTTCCAGATGTGAGAACCCTAAACACCCCAACAATGACCGTCTGTGGTGAAGTGATTGAAGGTAAGCATTGAGAGGAGATTTTGGCCTGCAGATGGTAAATGCATCGGGGAATGTAAGGCTGACTCATGTCTGTTGAATAGCTAGGAACAGAGCCATGAAAATGATTGCGTAAGAAACACAGACATTTGAATTGAAGACTTCACCGGAATACAGTTAAAAGACCTTCCAGCAGCAGTAACAAGGTCCATTTTTTTAGCCAGCGATGTCAGCATGTTGGGTCTCTGAGGCCTGGAGAGGCTGTCTTTATATATCTTCAACTAGGACCTGTTGGACCTTGCCGTCTCTACAGGGTCACTCCCAAACGTTTTGCTTTCACCTCTCCTGTTTTTGTAACCCTTTTTGTTGGCCTGTAGGACTCTGTTCACTTTACCACTGTTAACCAGTGCTAGAGTGATTGTGCTGTCTCCTTTAAACATGGTACAACTGGCTTACATCCAATTGACACATTTAATTTACTTATAAATCCCCAGGATAGTAAAGTGCTACTGAATGTACCCAGGGCCTGTAAATTAAATGCTTCTAGTGGGCCTGCAGAACGTATTGTGCCATTTCGACCTAGCAAAATAAACCTTTTGCCAGGCCTAAAGCTTCATTTTTATTACATATGTCACCCCTATTTAAAAAGTTGAACATGTCCTTTTAAGTTTACATGTCCTGGTAGTAAAAACTGTCAAATTCGTATTTTCACTATTGCAAGCCCTACCTCTCCCATAAGATAACATTGGGCTACCTTATTACATTTAATAAGTCCTATCTTTTGTTTGGGAGCAGGTAGGAATATCATGTTTGGTGTCCAATGAATTGTAATTTAAAACCCTCTTTAATAGTAAGGTCGGGTATTAAGTCACAATTCTAACACCTTTAGAAAGTTGGCATTTTCTTGTCATAACCATTTGGTGCCTGCAGCATGTATTCTGGGTCACATGACTAGGTGTAGTTAGTAGTTGGCCTTTGTGTATTGCTCCCAGACAGTATCACAATAGATGGTCTGGGTGATGGCAGGATGGGCCATCCTTGCTAGATTGGGCAGCGGAGGTGCCACCTACCACACTTGCACTTCAAAGGCACTGGCGTAGCTTACACTTAAAGGACTTTGCACTAGCCTATTGTACCACAAGAAGTTTGCTCTTCTTCAAAGTGGGCACCAGGTATAAAAAATGTACCCCCAAACCCACTCTTCAGCACACTCCTGGACCTGTTGAAACCTCAGAAGAGCGTTTGAGCACATCAACAGATAAATATAAAGCAGATTACATTGTAACCGAATATGTGACTCGCGCATTAAGTGTAAGTTCTCGCCTTTATGTCAAATTAGCTCGATCTTTGCATGTGCGGTTTCAATGGGGCTCTGTCAGAATATACAGCTTAGTGTGAGTTGGGTGCGCTTTGACTCTGCCCATGGAAGTGTTGCTTTCTCACCTCATACGATTGGCTATTGGGTATATTATTACACCTCCTATGGTATAATTGTACTGCATTACAGACTGTTTTACTTTTCAAAAGTAAATCAAATAACTATGCATCAAATTATTTATCTAACAGATGCATTGTGTAAATAAATCAAACGTGCTTTTTATGTGAAAGCCTTTTTAAATATAATTTAGTCGAACTCAGATTCCAAGGTAGACCCATTTGCTTAGCCACTGCTTTTTGGGTACTTAAGACAATGTGGGGAGCAGAGTGTATGGCAGATTTAGGTGGGGTCGGGCTTGTATCAGTGAGAAAGACGTTCAACATTCTTTAACTAGCACACAGAACGATGCCTCAGTCACTGAACCCAAAACATGCATTTAGCATTTCAGTAAAATATCTACCCCTCAAACCATTGCAGCGCTCTCAATATGTTAGTATGACAGTTTTTGTGATTATTAGTGAAATAAGTTCAAACGTGCATGCTTTATTCACTCTTTTTAAGACTTTCACTCTTTCAATGTTAACACACAAAGCTTCAGTCACCTCCACGGACTTGCAGGTTTCCTCCAGCTGGCTTATGATGGCTTGGATTTTGGCGTTGCTTTCCACTAGCACGGCAATGCCCTCCGTGAGCTCAGATAGAATAGGGATTAGAACCAAAACAAGCAGCACTACACGTGCGCCTACCGTCCACCTCCTGCTGCCAACGGCCGGCGTGGACTGGTTGGGGGAGGGGCGGGAAAAGGGATATGAAGCAGCGAAAAGAGATAAAGATTAGCTAATCCAGGGAAACTGCCCTTTTAATAAATAAAGATTACTCACTCCGGAGGTCTGTGCATGTTTGCAGAGAGGCACTGGGGGGCACCAAAAAGAGCAAGAATAAATAAATTAAAAGACGGGGTGGATGCATACACAAGTGTGCAGGGTGGGGGGCCTGTGGGATGTTTTGGTGGGCACAGTGTGTGCATGTTACGGCGCTGTCTTTAAAGGATCCTTAATAAGAAAAGCTCGAGACGGAAACATTAAGCACAGCATTTTTACAGTATGTCTAAACAAGCTCGGTGCTGATAAGGCAATATGCAAATAACAAAAGCAACAACATAAAGCCATGCAACAGACTTCATTTCGGGAAAGGGTTATTTGTGAGCCCCGGCCGGTCAAAAGACAAGCAGCGGCGCTCCAAGGACAGTATGAAGGTAAAAGCGCATTTTAAAGCTCAACCATGGCGTATCCTACTCACCATGGCTCCGTCTACAGGGAAAAGGGCGTCCTTCTTCCCGTCCAATGCTGAGTCCGGAGCTGCAGCTGCAAGGGTTTCTGCTGCAGAGCTCGAGGCGCCACTTCATTGGCCCTCAGAGTTTGGGCTACTCTGTCCCCTGCGCTTGGACGGAGTTTTAGGGTATTTTATCCCGTATGCAGTCGGAGTAATGTGTGAAGTTTCGTGCTGCAGTGGTAGCTGAGGTCACAGCTGCTCACCGGTCGGGTAAGGTTGAACTCCGCTCTTATGTAGTCGCGCTGTCAGCACTTTTAGTTTCGTTTCTCTAGCTCTGTTTCTATTTCGAAAGTGTACGTAGGA
Source organism: Calotriton arnoldi (assembly GCA_963921515.1). Lineage (NCBI taxonomy): Eukaryota > Metazoa > Chordata > Amphibia > Caudata > Salamandridae > Calotriton > Calotriton arnoldi. Next base: position 215,174 of record CAWUFW010017602.1, read on the forward strand.
GAAGGGAATACCTGAGTCACCCGGGCTGTTCCCGCCCGCCCGCTCAGCTCTCTGGTCGGTACTGTAACTGGTGTACTTTCCTTGGTGTTATATTGCAGAATTAATGTGGAAGCGTTCGGTACAATTACAATTTTTTAAAAAAATGCACCAACATTAGTTCCATTACTACGCAGCGGCAAGCCGGACATGTGTGTGGTGTTTTGTCACGCATGCGTACGATGTAAAGCATCGCGCGCATGCGAGACAAATAGTGCGAATGCACCCACCAATGAAATTGCAAACAAGCACTGAAAATGCAATAGGACGCGTATTTACGCAAGTCCTATTGCATTTTTAACGGAAGTGCAGATGTAAAAGAAGGCACCAATAGGAGGGGGTGGGAAGGTGTTGGTGGTGGAAGAAGTCACGGAGTATGGGAGGGAACGGGGAGAGGCAGGGGAGCAAAACTGTTTGTGAAGTAAAGGGGCTGATAGCCTCGGAAGAGGAAAAATGACGCCATGCCAGTCAGGAGGTGGGACTAAGACGGCATAAACCAATCGAAATACAGGATTTTTCATTGTAACCAATCAAATTTATGGCCGGAAAGTGGGCGGAGCTTTCCCCGCTATAGTGTATACAGCATCTCTTGCCGAGACAGCGCATGCCCTGCCTAGGCGAAACCTAAAAAATGGACCCCCAAACCCACTCTTCAGCACACTCCTGGACCTGTTGAAACCTCAGAAGAGCCGTCCTGCTGCCTGAGGAAGGAAGACTGAGCCTGCTCCTTGAATCCAGAACCACCACTGTTTCTAAGGGCTAGATAACTGGCTTCCTGTTCTGAGCTCCAGGGACACAACAAGCTCCAGAGGCCTCCCTGCAAGTGCCCAGCGGACCTGCTGCAAATGGCCATGCCTGAGCATGCAACTGGACCTGCCTGGAACTGCAACTAGATCTGCCTGAAACTACAACTAGATCTGCCTAAGCCATGCTGGCTTGTGCTGGAGTGCGTTCCTGATCCTAAAGAAGTGCCCCCAGGTAACAGACTCATGACTGGCATCAGTTAAGCTCCTCCTGTGAAATCCTGAAGTTGTGAACTCTGCACACCGGACTTTGAGGAGGTAACTTTTTCAGCGTGACTAACCTGGTTCCTGTATCGATCCGCACACCATCGCAGTCAGCCTGAGCTTGTGACTTTGTCCTGGTCTAGTACAACCAAATCCCAACAGTTAGCGTTTTCTGCTTCTTGGCCCTATTTTTGACTTAAACCTTTAAAATGGTATATCTCCAGTTCTACTGATTGGATGTTTGTCATTTGGCCTCATTTTACTTATTACATCTTATACTATCTTTCTAAATTGGTTTGGATTTTATATTGTGTTATGTTTTATCTTCATTAATGTTTGTGTGTTACTACATAAATACTTTACTCATTGTTTCTAAGCTTGAGCTTGAGTGGTTTTATGCCAAGCTGCCAAAGAGTTAAGCACAGGTTAATTTAGTGACTTTTGTGGTTCATCCTGACAAGGATTTTGTCTGTTGCTGGAGAAGGGCTCACACCCCCTCAACCAACAACCAAATTTATCACATTGGTGCTCAGTGGTGGGATCCATTACTTGTGTTTGTGCAGTGCCATCCAGTGATTCGTGTAACACTAAAATCCCATATAAATAATTTGGTACCATTTTTATTTTTTATGCAGTTTGAGCTCCGCAACCCGGATACCTACACTGCAGCTGGGCTCAAAGGATTCTGCAAGGAGAGGGGACTTCCAGCCAAAAGAAGCTTCAAGAAAGAGGTGCTGCAGAAGACCCTTAGAACTGGATGGGAAAGGGGGCACCAGTCACAAACCACAGCAGAGGATCAGGAGGAGAGCAGGCTATGGAGGGGCAGGACCTGGACACAGGTTCTGAGCTGCAGCACCCTGGAAATGAGAAGTCCCTACCAGGGCAGGGAGCATGGTGTCTTCCAATGATCTGTCCCTAGAGGAGCTGCAGACAAGAAAAGATGAGCGGGCATTCCAGCTGCTGCTGGCCTTGTTAAAACTGGATGCTGGCCAGGTCAAGGATGCTACAAAGAGGACCTTGGAAAAAGAAAAGCTGTCCTTGGAAGACGGCGGAGGCAGAAAGAGCCTTGGCAAAAGAGAACGCTGATGAGGAAAGAGCATTGGCAAAGGAGAAAGTTTAGGCTGAGAGGAACCTGGATGAAAGGAAGTTTTTGCTGGCTCATGAAGTGAGTCTGAAGGAGCTGGACCTGAAAGCAAAACCAGCCTTAGAGCCCAGCAGTAATGGTGGCAGCATACCCTCAATATCCACTGGAGAGGTGAAAATCTGCATACCTCAAGACCTGGTGCCCACTTATGTGGTGGAAGATGACATATATTAATGTTTTTCTGCATATGAGATAGCCCTCAGAATGCATCAGTGCTTTTAAATGTATGTATGTCGTTTGCATGTTTGCAGTTTTTAGTGTGTTTATGTAAGAAAGAGTGTGTGTATGCGTAAATGTGTATGCATGTGTAGGCAGAGTGTGTGTGTATGTGTGAATGTGAGTGTACGTATAAGCATATATATATGTGAGTGAAAGTAAAGGTCAAGGGGCATGTGAAGTCACTTCCGCTACCCCTGGCATTTTGGTGAATTGACGTCCATGGGTTCTACTGATTGGATCTTTCTTTTTTGGTCTCATTTTATTTCTTAAATTTAACACTATTTTTCTAAATTGGTGTGGTATTTTATTGTGATATGTCTTCACTTTATTGCTGTTTTTGTGCTGCATAAATACTTTACACATTTCCTCTAAGTTAAGCCTGTCTGCTTTTGTGCCAAGCCTCCAGATCGTTAAGCACAGGTTAATCTTATGACTTTTGTGGATTACCCTGGCAAGGATTGCAGCTGTTGCATGAGAAGAGATCACACCCCTTCAACAAACAACCCAATTTCTCACAGGACCCATAACAATACCTCAGGCAAGAGTAGACAAGGGCCAAAGTCAGAGTTGTTTGCTAAGCTGTTAGGATGTGTTCTCTGACCTTCCAGGGATATGAAAGATGAAACATAATGCTATGCACAACATAACTGACTTAGATGTTCACAGTAAAAACATTGTTTAGTAAAACTCTTATATTTTTGACCTTGGCATTTGCAAATGGATAGTGCCCATGAACCGCTGGGGGAGTGATGCTTGGCAGATGTTAATTTTGTGCTTTTTAGTGTAAAAAGAATGATTTCAGTCTTTTCCCCATCCGTTTCTAGCCAGCAAATAGTCAGCCATGACTTGATTTCCCTAATGAAGCCAATTGGATTATCTTAATTCAGTGTGCAACCCTCAACAAAGATAATGAAAGTGGTGCTGTCAACATCATAGTGACAGTGCAGGCAGTGAGTCATAATGGGAGTCATGAGGGCTGCAAGCGTATTCTAAAAATGCTAGATGATACAGGGGAGTCCTGAAAGACACTGCAGGTGACATTTGTGGAAGGAGCCAAACAGGGCTTTGACTAACCCTGTGGACTCTTCTAACTCACAATAGATATGAACCAGTTAAGAAAGATACCCCAGAGCCATAACAGATAAAAGTCCGTCAAGCCTGTGGTCCACCAAGTCATATGAGGCAGAAATGTCTTTACAGAACTAAACACCAGGCTTACCTTCTAAACAGAAGCAGGTGCCTTGCAGCAATGAGGGCTTTATGTAATCAATACAGTGGATTTCTGTCCTTTTTCCTTGCACTGGCACTGTTTTGGCAGCCTAGCACCAACGTAGGCACCCTTCCACCAACGTAGGCACCCTTCCACCATGGTGCAAGGGTACCTCCGTTGCATGCAGGATTGTTTTTGTGCAGGAAGGGACACCTTCCTTAGCAAAAACAATACTAAGAGGTGTTTTCTTCTTTCTATAGAAAGAGGAAAAACGGAGGAGAAATAAATATATTTCTCCTCGTTGGATTTGGTGCTTCCCCAGGTTTATATGATTTTGTAAATCTGAGGCAGAGTCAAAATCCATGGGTGTTACGTGGGAAAATCCACCGCAACGCCCATGGAATGCCTCCCGGGTGCAGAGCAAGGCGATGCAGCGATTTGCGATGCGTTGCCTTACTCAAGTTTTATGAGGCCACTCAAGGCCATGGAGGTTGGCTTTGCGTGGCTTCATAAATCAAATTGAGAGCCCAGCGTCCATTTTACATATGGTTCTGACCACCTGGAGCCAGTCGACACCCTGAGGGGGAGAGGATCTGTCTATCTCTTACAGATCTCTCTCCTGGCTAAGAGCATCATATAAAAAGGAGGTCCCTCCTGCTTCTCGAGAGGGGCTGACTAGAATGGTCCTCCAACCCATCAATACCAGTGTTGAACTCATTGTTATATTTAACCGAGAAATATAATTAACAACTTTTGCGACGGCCTCCCAGTAATCTTGAAGTTTTGGGCACTCAAAAAACATATGTAAGTCGTCAGCTCTTAGCATGCCGCATCTGCAATATCTTGGAATTGGTACTGATACGAACTTGGCGAGTTTCTGGGGGGACCAGTACAACCTATTAATTGTAAAGAAATGATTCCTTTTCAAATTTACGGATTTCACCACCTTATAAAGTATTTTCAAAGAAAGTTGCCATGTTGTTTGTGGCTCCGTCATCTGCATGACACCTTCCCAGATCGCATATGGAGCTTTTAGCTTCTTATCTTCGGTTTCTAACAAAGTCCAATACCAATCAGCAACTTCCTTTTTCGGGGGGCCTCATTTTGGAGTTTTGATTCAAATTCCCACATCCCACATCCCACATCCCACTGCCTGTCACCTTCCCTTACACTTGGAATCCAGTTTAATTTTATAATTTAGTTGCGCCTCTTCTAGTCTTCTTACCAACCCCTCCATATCTTCCCCCTCACTTGAGGATTGTATAGAGGCCTCGAGAATACCCACTTCCCTTTACATTCCTGCTAATTCTGCCCTCTCTTCTCTTTCCTTAGTGCATCCGAGATTTTTTAATACCCCCTTATGCATGCTTTATAAGCATCCCACTCAACTCCAGGGGTAGCGGTGCCTTTATTAATCAAAAAGTACTCTGATGTAGCCTTTTTAGAGCGAGCACCACCTCCTCATTTAAGAGGAGAGCACGTTTTAGTGTCCACCTTATGTTGGGCTTTGTTCCAGGGACCTGAAATGTCATAGTGACAGCTGAGTGATCCTAAATGTGTGCTGGGTGATGTATAATCTGTTTAATATTTACCGCTAAGCCTCTTTCAACCAGAAAGTAATCCAGTCTAGAATAGTGGCGATATTTTTTACTTTGGTAGGTGTAGCCTCTCAACTGCCCTCTCAGCTGTCTCCAAACGTCCACTAGCCCTACATCTTGCATCAAGATCTTCAGGGCACGTCTCGTTCTAGGCACCGGGGCACTATCCCTTCGTGTGGAACGATCCAGAACGGGGTCCAACAAAATATTGAAATCCTCACCCAAAATCAGTGGGACCGAAGCCTCAACTAACCTTAGCTCCAGATCTATAATATGCTGTGGGTCGTCCTCATTAGGCCCATAGAAGCCGACACAAATAAATTCACAGTCTTCCCATTTCATACCGGCTAAGACTCATCTATCAGAGCTATCTGTGCTTGAAAACATAAGCTCTATACCAGCACCCCTCCTGATTAAATTTGCTACCCCCTTACAGCATTGTACTTGGTTGGAGACAAAAAAATTCTGGACCCAATAATACCTACGAAATAATTCCTTACTCTCACTTGCAACCAAGTGCGTCTCCTGTAACACCATAATGTGCCCCTGGCTTTCTTCCAGATACCTCAGCACCACCCTCTGCCTAGATCTTGACCTAAGACCATTCACATTCCATGTAAGAAAATCTATATTAGCCATCATACCTCCTCCTCTCTAGTTCCCACCTCCTGCTCCATAGCTGGCTCACAAAAATGTTTCTGACTAAGTGATAACAAGGACTTTTTTTCTTATTTTCACCCCACTGCTCCCCACCCTTGCACCTTCACCCCCTCCACCACCCCACCCCACCCCTCTAACCCTGCCCTGGGGAACCCTCCCTGTCTTGGTAGGCATTAAAATGCCTGACGGGCTGGCCATTTGGGGAATATTAAGGAAAAAAAGAAGTAAGAAAAAACATGTTTGGCGCACTTTGAGCAATACAAGTTGCATTGACCAAACTCCTGACATGGCCGGTCTATAGTCAACTGTTTATCATTTAGCAGATTCCTGCTTCTTTTTTATTGCATCAATTAGTGCGTCAACTTTGTCCACTGAGCGATAGTTATACATTTGATTATCCCACATTATGCGGAGCATTGCGGGAAATTTTAATTGAACCTTGGCCCCAAGCTTCCGTAGATCCTCCATCTTGTTTCCTAGCTCCCATTGCCTCTGTTCTGTAGATTTGCAGATGTCTGATCTAATTACTACAGAAAATCCTTTAACTGAATACGGTCCATTTTTTAGGGCCTCACCGAGAATTACCTCTTTAACGGTGTAAGAGAGGAAGTTCACCAAGACCTTCCTGGGTTTGATCCTTTGGGGGTTGCGGCAGAAGGGCTCCCTATGTGCTCTTTGAATTTCTTGCTCGAGATTTATTTCACTGTTGTCCTTTAGGACCGTGTTTCGGAGTTTGTTAATTATGAAGGCCTTCATATCCGTACCCTCCTCAGCTTCTGGAATGTTCAATAATCTTAAGTTATTCCTACGGGAATGATTCTCCAATCTCTCGAGGTCATCCCTTAGGCTTTGATTTTGCTTGGGCAACTTAGAGATCTCAGAGGTGTTTTTTGTCACGTCTTGTTTGATTGAACCCACCTCATCTTCCAAGATCTTAGTACGGAGGGTAACCTCGTCTAGCTTTTGTGTTACTCAGAGCATGAAGTTTGTATGCCAACCTGATTGGCCTCCAAAACTTCGAAACGATTCTTGATTTCATTCTTCAGCCCCAATAGGATATTTGCCAGTGAGTCGTCTGCATTCCCCTGGGTCCCCTCTCCTCTTTCATCGTTCTTACCCCTCCTTGTGTAGGTGTCTTCAGACTACTCTGGTGAACCCATCACTGCCAAAGCTTCAAACCTGTTGCTGATAGGAACTGTAGCTATGTTCTCTTTGGCTGTTCCGGGCTCAATTCCGGGCTCGCTAGCCCCGTTTCCAGGGAGGGCTCTACTTTTACCACTCTCGTTAACATTGAGATCCATATTGGGTACCTTCACTCCCGTGTTTTTAGCTGTCACTTCACCCACGCCTCCCCTCTGCCTGCTAGGTAGAACACACAAAAAAGACTTAAGCGAGGGTGTTATTTTGATAGGTATAGTAGTTGCCTTTTTATTCCTTTCCCCTACGTTTTTTATTGGGGATTTACCTGTTTTCCTGCTTTGGGGAAACTCTCCGCCTTGCGGACCTCGCCTTCCTTTAGTCGCATCCTTTATTTCCTGCACTACGCCGAGAGGGGGGTCTGATACTAAAGAGACCAGTAGATTTCCAACCTTACTCCTCCCAATATTCCTGGTTCTTAAGGTATATCTAGAAGGTTTATCTCCAACCTCACCTTCTAATGAAATGCCTTTCTCCATAGGCAGGGAATGGAACTTTCTTACCCACTCTTCCCTGGTGTAACTCTCTCTCTCACCCGGGTCTCTTCTCCTCAGGTCTCCCAGAGAGAAAGACCGGCTGTTGCACGTTGCCTCGAGGGGCTGCGAGGAGCCTCGACTTGTGCTGCCCATGCCACCAGGCCTTGCGCCGGCCTCCCTGCAGTGCCGAAGCTCCCTAGCCGCCTCTCTCCAGCGCGAACCCGAAGCCCGGCACCTCTGCGCCCAGGAACCAGCCGACTCGGCACAGCCGAGCATGGAGATGGGATCCGCACAGTCAACATTCCAGCTTTCAGCCTGGTACGCTTTCGGACCGCGATCAGGAGTCACTTAGTGTGCTCACAGCTCCACTCCCCCAATGGCACCCGCGGCCACCTAGCTCACGGCCGCCATGTTCCCCTATGGTCGGCCCCGTTTCCACGACGGTGTCGGGCGGACTCACGACATCGTAACAGGCCCCGATATGTTATGTTTTCTTTAGAGGATTTTTGCTTAGCTTGTTTTTTTCTGTTCTGTGAACCTTTTTCTATTTATTTTCAATATGTTTACTAAGGGCTTTATTACGATGTTGGTGGGACCGCCACCAACAGGCCGTCAATAGCGGTCCCACCAGCATCCAGGATAGCGGTCCAACCGCTGCATTACAATGCAGTGGATTGGACCGAAGCAGTCAAACGGACAGACCGATGCCTCCCACAGGCTCAAGGAGCCCGTTGCAGCATCGGTCAGACCGTAATCCCTACAATCAAGTAGGGATTACGATGTCCATTTCCCACAGCCTTTCCATGGTCCCATCCCCTGTGGACATCCGCTATGTGGCCTGGGGTACATGTTGTGCCCCCCAAACATCCATGTGCGAAGCACCACATGGTGCCTGGCACAGGGTGCATGGATGTTTAAAAACATCCCCTTTTCTATTGCAGCTTGTGCTGCAGAAATAGAAAAAGGGATGTGTCCGACCACCTACACGGCAGTCACATCCTAATCTGGTGGGTAGAATCTCCGACTACTTGTCGAGCGGTCCCACTCATGCATCGATGGACATCATAAGAAAGGCCCTTAGTTGTATGTAAGTAGTTATGCTCTTCTGAGGGTTTTATTTTGTGACATTTATGAAGTATTCTGTTTTATTTTCAAATTTCAATGGGTGATTTTGGATTTTATGTTGTTACATTTTAATGGGAGTCTTTGTCTATTTTTCCCTATTTTAAGACTGACTTTTTTCTATGGTTGTTTATTTTTGGTTATTTTTTTTTCGAATCCCGTTGTTGGCTTTTCTTTTCCTTTTACTGCAAAATGTATCCATTCATTTGTTATGACTTTCCTAGATTTTTGGGAAAGGAGGGGCATCACTTGCACGTGGTGTACATTCCCATCCAGTACACTAACATCTTTGAGGTGAACACTATTGTTAAACTGCTATCCTTCTGGTTTGAGTGTAAGGACGGAGTAGAAGAAACCTTTACACTAAATTAACAAACTGTCTCCGATGGGCTGTGAAGATACTGCTGTAAGGCTCCTGTTGTCCTGTTGATGATGAGGATGATGAGCATAAGGTAGCAGTTAATGTGATAGGATAGGGCCTGCAGGTGGCTTTTTGGACAATATTTTTCCCTTTTTTGGTGGATGACTATTTTTTTCTAAGTGGATACAGAGGAAGATCTGCAGCTGCAGAACAGTAACTTGTATTTATTTAATTTCTTTTGCGTGGAAATGTGATATTATATTGCTTGTGCAAATATTATGTGATTGTTATTTTTAATTGTGTGTTGTACGTGTTACCCCATGACAACCGGCCGTAACCCAGGCTCCTATGGGGAAATGGGGTGTGTGTGGAAAACCCTGCACCATGTCGCAGGCACCCCATGGTGCCTGCCAAAGAGTGCAGGGTTTTACAGGGGGTACCTCAGGTACCCCCTCGGCCAGCAACTGTAGGCCGCTGGGACCTGCCAGGGGCCCCAAAGTAACTTTCCGACAGCCTTTCCATGTCGGTTAGGCTGACGCAGAAAGGCTGTTGGAATGCGACATCGTAATTTCAACAGCGGAAATGCAGTCCATAGGGGTTACGGTGCGGTTCCAACTGACAGGAATACTCCCGAGTCAGTCGGAACCGAGTCGGAATGACCGGCCGGTTTATGTTCCGACCACAAACATCATAATCGGGCGGTCGGACTGTAAACCGACCAAGTCGGTCGGAAGGGCTCCGACACGGTCACGAAGATTCCGACTGTCAGACAGAGGCTTGACATCGTAATGAGCCTTATAGTGCAGATTTTCGGAGGTGTCTCTATATGCTTTGATTGAAATTATAGTAGCAGGCTTGTATGGATGTGTGGGGGTAAATCTTTTAAATGGTTTGAATTATGGCTTGCTCAAAGTCTATGATTATGTTTTGGAGGTTGTAGTTATTTGTTTTATGTTTGATGGGGTTTAAGATGTTGTAGAAAGTACTGCTTTGTTTATTTGGTAGTAGGGCATATATAAAAGGTATATTTGTATTCCGATATTCACCATGTATGATGTATATCTGAGTGAATGGTTTGAGACACATTTTGAAAGGTCCCATCCATCATCCACGTTTGAAACTCAGTAAGTTTTAATAATGTATTTGCTGTGGCAATGTTGGGGTTTGTTTCTCATTATTTAGGTTGTCATGCAAATGGAAACATTCTTCATTATGTGTTATTAGTAAATGTGCAGGTATTTGTATGTCCTGATATCTTCTGGGGACAGGAGCTGTATCGCCGGTAGCTTTTTTAGTTCATACAATTAAACATTCCAAATTGGCAATAGGTGATAGTTGGCCTGTGATGTGTTCGGGAACGTTTTTTTGATAAACAATTTTATTGATTTTAGACATGGTAAGAAGAAAACAAAAAAACAGCAATATAGCACAGTACAATAGGAGCGAGAAATCCCACTTGGTTAGATGTGCAACCCTTATAATCCATGACCTCGAAAAGTCCCAGGTAGTACAGACAGTTAAACACGCGAAATAAATTTAACCCACTAGGCCCAACCATTTGCCCCACACCTTGCGGTATTTCTTCGAACACCCCCTTGCATCATACATAGGCTTTTCCTGTGTGGCACACCAGTCTACCCCCTCACGCCATTTCTTGACGGTAGGCGGAGTAGGACGTTTCCATTTGGCCGCTATGTCCCGCTTAGCTACAATCATTGGCGTGTTAAAAAACTGTTTCTCATTCCTGGACCCATCCAGCCCATCTGTGATCCCCAGGAGCGTGTGCAGTGGGTCATGGGGGAATTCCTAACCCAGGACTTCCGTGAGTTCCTCCTCTATACACCCCCAGAATCGCGGCAACAAGGGACACACCCAGACCATGTGGAAAAAATCTGCTTGGTCTTGGCCGCAGCGCGTACAGGAGGCAGTTGGGTATAGGCCGGCCCTGTGAAGGTGAGCAGGGGTTAAATAGGCAGCGTGCAAATAGTACAGTTGGATCAGGCGAAGCCTAGCCGATGCAGTGACTGTTTTAGGCGCCATTAGTGTGTCCCTCCAACTTCCTCCTCCAGTGGACCCACCCATTCCTCCCACTGGTTTCTGAGCCGGTCCAGTGTGGCTGGGGTGTTGTTGGTTAATGGGCGATAAATGCGAGAGATGCCCCCCTTCTCCAGATCCCCCATCATAGTTTGCGCCTCCGATGGGCTATATTCTGGCAATGTCGTGCCGTCTGATATGTGTGAGAGGAGAGCATGACGCAGCTGTAGGTATCTGTAAAATTGTGATGGGTGTAAGGAATACCTAGATTGTAGGTCCTGGAAGGAGCGTATGTGATCGCCGGCCCACACATCCCTGAGCTGGGAGATCCCTATAAGATCCCAGGACCGAAATCCTTTTAGCCTGCTAACTTCTCTAAGCCACGTTCCGTGCCAGAGTGGCGTGTGCTGGGTTAGCTTATGTGTCCATTGGGTATGGCGCAGTGATGCCCGCCAGGCCAGAAGAACGGCGTGTGTCACCCCAGGTAAAGTGGAAGGTATGGGCCCCCCGTACATCATAGTTTGAATTTGGGATAGACCCAGCTCACTCAGTTCGAGCCTGTAGGCCGGATCAGACCATCCCCCATTGAACCAATCTTGTAATGTGAGTAGGCGGGTCACCAAATAATACAAGTATAGGTTGTCATCCCCATGCCCCCGTCGAAGGGCGGGATCCGGCAGCGGGTTAGAGCTATGCGGGGTCTCCGACCCCCCCGAGAAATTTGGTGGCTGTGCTATCCAGCTCTCTGAACCAGGCCCTTGGGAAGCAGAAGGGGGTGTTCTGCAGGACGTAGAGGAATCTGGGGAGAATCATCATTTTGAACAGGGCGACCCTCCCCAGGGGATTCAGTGGCAGCGTCTGCCATTTTCAAAGGTCTTCCTTCGCTCTTTTCACCAGCGGAGTTATGTTAAGGGACCAAGCAAGATCCGGGATCAGTGCAACCCAGATCCCCAAGTATTTGAAGGATTGCCGCCTGAGGGGTATTGTGGTTTGCCAATCATAGCAATCCCTCGCTAAGTGTACGGGGAACATGACTGATTTACTGGGGTTAAGTCGTAGGCCGGAGGCCTGCCCAAAGGAGTGCAGCACCCGGAGACAGTGAGGGCCGGTTTGGGCCGGTTCCGCAAGGAAAATTAAGACGTTGGCTGCGTGCAGGGCAATTTTGTCCTCCTCCGAGTTGGGCCACTCCCAACCCCGAATGCGGTCGTCCGACCGAATGAGGCTCGCCAAGGCGAAGAGGAGGGGTGAGATGGGGCATCCCTGCCGCGTTCCTCTACAAATGGGAAATGCCTCCGATAATACCCCATTGACTAGTACCCGTGCTTGAGGTCGAGAGTAGAGAACCTTCACCTGGCTGCGAAAAAGTGGACCGAAACCCATCTCAACTAGCACATCGCCCAGGTACTGCCAATCCACAGAATCGAAGGCCTTCTCGAAGTCTACGAGGAGAAGTGCCAGATAAGGAGTTAGCAAGTGGCGGTTTGCTAGGGCCAGGTGGAGACGATGGAGGCAGTGTCTAGTCCCCCGCATAGGCATAAACCCACACTGGTCGGGGTGGACCAGCTTGGTGAGGTAGGGCCTCATTCGTTGGGCAAGGACTGTGGTGAATATTTTAACCTCTGTATTTATGAGGGAGATTGGGCGGTAATCCGCACAGCTGGGCGATGGCGGTTGCGTTTTAGGGAGAACAACAAGGGTGGCAACGTCTGTCTCAGGCGGAAAGGAGCCCTTCTCTAGGGCCTCAGCAAAGAGATCGGCGAGGTGCGGGACGAGGATCTCCCGGTAAGCAGCGTAGTACTCCTGCGGGATACCATCTGGGCCTAGGGTCTTGCCAGGCGAGGTATGCGCTATGGCTTCATTAATCTCCTCGCGGGTGATGGGGAGGTCCAAGTCAGCAGACTCGGTGGTGCTAAGGCGAGGGACGTGGAGATGGCCTGTGCCAAGCAATTCGGAGAGGGAAGTTTCAGGGCGCTGTGCTGAGTAGAGCTCGTGGTAGTAGGAGGCAAAGGCTCGGGCCATCGCCAGAGGAGAACGATGTGCCAGACCATCTGGGCCCACAATCTCCGGAATGATGCGATTGGCCCTGGGGTATGTAGCTAGTCTGTGAAGGATCTTCCCGTTCTTGTCACCCCATCCATATACCCTAGCTATGGATGATCTCCATAGGAGCTTAGCGGCATCCAAGGAGAGCTGCTTGATTTCGCCCCTTAGGCGTGTGAGTTGCTTTTCCTGGGCCGCATCGCGGTCATCGGGAGGACATTGTTCAAGGAGCAGCGCCTGAGCCTCTCGCAGGGTGATCTGGTGTGTTTGGGCTCGCCACTGAAGTTTAAGTTGGCCCTTGGCGAAGCCTCGGATGGTGGCTTTGCCCGCTTCCCAGAGAGGGAACAGAGCCGGCGTTGGCAAGGAAGTATTGCTGAAGTTCTACCCCGATCGCCTTTTTAAACTCCTTCTCTTGGAGGAACCAAGCGTTCATCCGCCAGGTTGGGCTTGTCGAGGTAGGAGGTTCCCCCATGCTGAGAAGTACTGGTGAGTGGTCTGAGATACCCCCGGGGAGGATATGGATGTCTTTAATCGTTTGGCAGTCAATAGAGGGGACAAATATAGCATCTCTAAGCGCCTGGGTGTGGTGTGCAGCTGATGTGTGAGTAAACTGCCTGCTTTGAGGGTGCCAGATTCTCCAGGCGTCGCACAGGCCCAGGGAGTCAGCCCAGTTCGCTAACTGTTTGGTGTGGGTAGTTCTGGTGGCGGACGGTGAGCCTGTAGTGTCGAGGTGGGGTTAAGTACTGCGTTGAAATCGCCCCGACGATTGTGGCACCCAGAGGCAAGGAGGTGAGGAGGTCGGTGGTGCATTCCAAAGTCGCTGTGAGCATCGATGGGGTGAATAGACGGAGACGAGGTTGAGAGGGTTCCCGCCCAATGTTCCACACAGAGCCACATATCCTCCCTGGGGGTCGTGAGTGGCCTGTGTGAGCACAAAGGGAAGATTACGCCTTATAAGGATGGCCACCCCCCAGAAGCCCCGGGCAAGCCCAGAATGCCAGACTTTATCGTACCCGTATCTTGCTAGAAAGGGGCTGTGGTTCCCCACAAGGTGGGTCTCTTGGAGCAGGAGAATGTCAACAGTATGGCGTTGGGCATAGTGCAGGACAGCCGTTCGTTTGACCCTATCCAGGAGCCCATTAACGTTCCAGGACAGTGTGCGGAGGGAGACTCTGGAACTAGTCATGCAAGTCATGTTGGCCGCAGGCGGGAGCGAAGGGTCACAAGACCTGGGCTAGCAGTGGGTGCAAATGGGGTCCGACGCAAGTGCGGGACAGTAAATGTGACTGTAGTTGGCAGGTGATACGTTGGATTATCATAGTGTGTATTAAAAAGGCTGGTGGAGCAACACATCAGACCAACATCAACAAGGGAACAATGGTCCCAACCCCCCTCTCTACCCCCTCCACCCACCCTATACTTCAGGAACAGAAGCATCTGTCGTCTCAACTTAGGCAAAGTAAGGAACCAAACTAAAACGTTTGGGTTGGATTGCGTGGAGGACCCCTCCTTATAGGCGGATGTTCAGTATCTCGGCAGAGAGACAAACGGAGTGGAGCAAGAACTCTGCCATGGCGCCTTTGGTGTTAGAACAGTGAGGACGTGTCACTGAAGGGGCCCTCCCGCCAGGTGCGGCGGGCCACGAGGAGCCCAGGGTCAATAGGGCATTGCGGAAGTGCCCGGCAGGATATGCCACGGTTCAGCTCCACGCGGCTTGTAGAGTCGGATCGCCGCAGGGGGCAGGCGGTGGTCAGGGGCGCGCGTTCTCCATGGCGCGGGCGGGTGCCTCCGCCAACGTTGGCCGCGGGAAGGCTGCTTGCCTGTACCCCAGTTCCACTGTGCGACATCGTGCAGACTGTCCATTAAACTGGGAGGCGGCGCCAACCTCCCTTATCATGATCCCCTCCTTCCAGAGGGCATCAGATTGTTGGGCTGCGGGAAAGGTCCGAGTCTGAAGCTTCCAAGCCCCGGTGGCCCAGTGGGAGGTGCTCCCCGGAGGAGCTGCCAGCCGAGTGATTTCTGTGGCGAGATGGGGAGCCTGGGAGGCTAGGAGAGCCTCCAGGCTTGCGGGTGGCTAGGATCAGCGATCTAGAAGCCTCTCTGTGGTACTGATGCCCCCTGCGGGACTGTGTACTCCTCCGGCGTTGTTGCATGGGGGATCGAGGCCGCATGGACCGGGGGCCCGAAGGCGTGGGTGACGAGTTCCATCGGGATCCAAGGGGGCGCTCCTCCTTTAGCCAAGTCCAGGCCGCCTGGGGCGAGTCAAAGAACTGCGTCTTGCCCTGGAAGATGACGCGAAGGCGGGCTGAGAACAGGAGTCGGTACTGAAGGCCAAGAGTACGCATTTTCTTCTTCACTTCTATATAGGAGCATCGCTGGTCTTGCACCTTTCTTAGTATAGTCTGGAAACACCATAATGGTGTGGTTTTGGAATTTTAGGGGCCCCAGGGACCACGCCTCACGCAGGATCGCATTCCGTTCTTTAAAGTTGAGGGTCCGGGCTATGATGGGACGATGCGGGGCCCCGGGTGGTGGCTTAGGCG
Source organism: Calotriton arnoldi (assembly GCA_963921515.1). NCBI lineage: Eukaryota > Metazoa > Chordata > Amphibia > Caudata > Salamandridae > Calotriton > Calotriton arnoldi. The sequence goes on from CAWUFW010017602.1 coordinate 230,821, forward strand.
CGAGGGACCGGTGGGCTCTCTCCACCGCGAACCATGCGGAGAGCGTGTCTTTGGGCATCCAGGAGGAGAACCAGGTTTCAATGAAGGTGGACATCTGCTCTCTCTCGGCGCCCTCTGGGAATCCCACCAGGCGGAGATTGTTATGGCGCGTGCGGTTTTCGGCATCTTCTGCGTGTCTGTGGAGCTCCTTGGTATGGAACTGCAAGCGGGTCACTTGTTCTTTTAATTGATGGATGTCATCCTCTACCGTGGAGAGGCGAGATTCGGCCTCCGTGATGCGGACCGTGGCGTTGCGCAGGTCCTGTCGGATAAGGGACATGTCTACCCTGACCTCACCGATTTTCCCTTCCACCGAGGCCTGGGACGCGCTGATTGCCTGCAGGATAGTGGCCAAGTCTTTGCCCTGAAGAGAGGGGCCGCCCTCATTTTGCCCTGCAGGATCATGGTCAACCGTGGTGAATTGGTCGATCCTCGTTTGCATATGGGTGGCAGAGGATTTAGGACCCCGGTCTTTCCCCATGGCGGGCGTTGGACAGAGCCCCGGCGGTGGGTCGGGGTCAGGGCAGATCTGATACGGTCCCCACAGGCGGAGGCCGGTTAGGCGCCCCTGACTGCAATTCAAGAGTCCGTTGGGAGCTTAGGTCAGGGGCTCGGGAGTGTGCATCTTCTCGAAGGCCGCAGCTGCGTGCTCGACTGTGCGTGGGAGCCCCCAGGGCCAATGTTCCACGCCAACAGTGAGCAGGGGGGATATCACTCCGCACTGGTGCCAAGGTGTGGGCCAGGACTGCGCCCACTACGATGTGCCAGAGATCCTGCGTACACACACGTGCAAACACTAAGTCAATGGTGGGGGGGAGGATGATGAATTGTAAATCCAGCGTGCGCCGCGCTCACATCCCAACAGGAGGCCACAGCCCCTTTCACGATCAGCGTTGCAGGGCAAAACTCCAGACGGTCACTGCTAGCACTTTATCGCATTCTCGGAGGCCTCCAAGAGTCACCTCATGGGCCCAGGTCTCACAATCCAGGGTGGGCACCAACCAAGAAGCCTTCCTCCCCGGCCCCCAGTGATGACAGAGTGGGCCCACCATCGACCCACCACTAGGAAGCAACTCACTATCAGGCCCGGGAGCAACAGTGGGGCGAACAGGGGGTAGCAGACCCCAGTCGGCCAGGAGGGAAGGACGGGAACTCTCTCCTGAGCCCCCCGCTGCCGGAGTGTGACAGCCGAGACACCCCCCCAGCGATGTGGGACCAGTTGGTTGCAGGAGTCTCCAGGTAGGGCGGGCTCTCTCTTCTCTGCTCACCACGTTCCGCCCGACCCACCAGGCCGCGAATCAGTGCAGGCTGCGCGCGGGTGCCACCCGGGCTCACGGTAGGGCCCCGGGGCTACGAATGTCAGGCCACCCGGGGGTGCGGATCCTGGTCTCTGGTGCCGCTCGGGCCATGGGGGATGGTCTGAATCTGGCAGTGCTGGCCCAGTTGTATGGACGGCTGCCAAGGCCTAGAAGAGGTGCTGTGGGAGCAGGAGAAGGGGATCGGTGGAGGGGGCCGTCTCCCAGGACCCCACGCTGCTCAATTGGTGCAGCTGGATCCACCACTGCAGTCCCGCCACAAGCAGTCCACAGTGCACAGGGAGAGCCACACCAGACGGGTCCCCGCCTCCACCCGCCGCTGCCTCTGCACTCACCGGGTTCCGCAGGAGCTGCAAAGGTCCCACCCAGGCCGTTAGAGTTGTGCCTGTCGGGCTGGGGCGCTGCCGGTAAGCAGCCATGCTCTGGGTCTAGCAGGGGCTGGCGGGAGTGGGGGGAGCCGGTGATGCCCCAGATGATCTCGCCCTCCGCCGCCCAAAATGGTGGCCGAACCCGCAGTCTTACCACAGAGTGGCCCCGTGGCACCAGGCCTCACCACCAGCACGAGGACTCGGCCGACGGCCGGGGTGCCACCCCCCAGGCCCCACGGCCGATCACCACACCTCTGATCCTCGGGCAGCAAGGGGCCGACCCCGGGCCTCACAGGGTCCCCCCGCTGGATGGCTGGTGAGTCATCAGGTCCGCCAAGCACTGCATTGGGCTTCTCCCGCCGGCGCTTGAATTTCCAGGTGAGGGGCAAGGCGGCCCCTGGTTGAGGCCTGCAAGGCCCGCGACTCCTGGGAGCCCCACTCAGGGAGGAGACCTCCTTCGCCAGTCGCGTGGTTGGATGACCCGCACTGGGCCACCAGGGAGCGGGAGCAGGTCTGCAGTGCACGGCTATCTCCTCGTGTCGTTGGGCCGGCCGCCGGTCTCTGCACCGGCCTCGGGCCACTGACGGGTCGAGTGCGGGCCCCGGTCCCACAGTGGCGATTCAAGCTAGGGCACCGTGGTCCGGAGATCGTGTCTCCTTTGAATTTCATTTTTAAGCAGCACGATGTGTGTATATATATTTCCAACCATGTGACCAGTGCAATGGTTTTAAATAATGGCTTATGGTGATTATCAGGTTTATCACAACATGAAGGCATTTTTTTTTTTTTTAGTTTTCAGTGTTCAAGTACAATCAAGGTTATATATTATAGTGGTTCGGTTTTTGCACTACGCACTTTATTGATAAACATCTTGATGCATTATGTATTATATTGTTGTCAATAGCATTATCCACCATGTATATAGTAATAATGAAATGTGTTTGCATTTATTCACTGATTTTAATGATTATTCAATCTCAGCCGTCAGGAACTTTTCTAGGTCCATGATTACAAAAGTGTATATAGGCTGATACCAAAATGGCGCACATTAGATTGAGGAAGGCTGCTGCGTCAGCTGAAACGCGTCTCTCTATGCAGGGTCGGAGGAGGCTTTATTTAATAAAAAGGCCTAAACCCAAATAACCCTCGTGTGCGTGCTCTTTTCCTGGAGTGGAGCAGAGGTTTTTGTTTGATATATATATATATAAATTCACTGAAAAAACCACAGGTTTCAGGGACGTTATAGTTAGAAATTAGCATTTAAAAAACCTTAGAAATTCACTGAAAAAACCACAGGTTTCAGGGACGTTATAGTTAGTTGGACATTTCACTCGTACAAAACCAGTAAAATTCGGACGTTATAGTTAGTTCTGCTAACTATAACTCGCGCCCCTGCAATGCACTGCTGATGACGTCACATATTACATCACTCATGACATGGTCAGTGACATCACTGATGACATCACTGATGACATCTCAAATGACATCACTGATGACATCATCCATGTGATAATTTGATGCATCTTCACACACCCTAATATAACCATTGATACACCCACTCTAAATTACAGACTGCCATTCTCAAAACCATAGACACTCCAACACCAATACCCACTCACTGATTCTTAGGTCTACACACCCATCCACTTACTCACCCATACAGTCACTCATACTTTCGGTCACTCATCAGTACAGGACTATCATATGCACTCATACACCTATATAGACACTCACACACTGCCACTCATCCATAGAGTTACTCACACACCTAGTCAGTCATGCAAAGAATTAATCACACTCCCATTTACTCACCTATACAGTTATACACACACCACCTCACTTACTCATACAGATACTAACACATACTTATGCTCTTATACAATCACTGATACAAGCACACACTCATCCATACAGCCACTCTCACAATCACTCACTTATAGTCATTTATATACTCCAACACTCACATATACTGCCTTTCACATATGTAGTTACTCACACATGTACCACTGAGACATCCATTCACTCACCAACACACCCATACACACACTCAGCCACCCATACAGTCCATTACAGATGCACTCTTGAATCCATATACCCAGTGAATCACCCACTCACACATCTATGCACAGAGTCACACACCCCCGACCCACACAAACACTCAGGCACCCATACAGATACTCAGACAACCAATCAATAACCCATATAGACACTCATGTAGCTATTCACAAACCCATGCAGCCGCTTACACACCAACAGACAGACTGATACAGACATTCACACAGTTTAGTCACTAACCCATGCATTCAGTAAGATACGTTTAATCACTCACTTATAGAGTCAGTCACGCACCTACTAAATCATCCATTCAGACACTCATACACCCACTCATTCTTCAATACAGCTTGGCCTATATATATTAAGCATATTTAAACTTTACAGAAACACACAGTCACTGGATGATGTAATCAGTGATGTCATCAGTGATGTAATTTGAGATGTCATCAGTGATGTCATCAGTGATGTCACTGACCATGTCATGAGTGATGTAATATGTGACATCATCAGCAGTGCATTGCGGGGGCGCGAGTTATAGTTAGCTTAACTAACTATAACGTCCGAATTTCACTGGTTTTGTACGAGTGAAATGTCGAGTGAAATGTCCAACTAACTATAACGTCCCTGAAACCTGTGTTTTTTTTTGTGAATGTCTAAGGTTTTTTAATGCTAATTTCTAACTATAACGTCCCATAAACCTGCTTTTTTTGGCCCTGTGGGTCCTTGTAGGACCCCCTGAGCAGGCCTAGGGAGTCAGGGTGTTTCTACCCCGTCCCCTTTTCTTCTTTTTCAACCTTTTTTCCACTCTTTTCTTGTGACTCGGTTACTGAGTCACAAGATGGCTGCCAACACTTCCTGGTTTGGAGTGTCGGCAGCCAATCAGAGTGAAGCTCGTGCCCGGGAGGGTTCACGAACCCTCCTCGGTGCTCAGATATCGATATTGTTCTTTTTTTAATTTCTCAGGAACTACTGAACGGATTTACACCATTTAAAAAAAAGGTCTCTTTCTGAACCAAGGGCTACCTTTTTGCCAAATTTGGTGTAATTCCGTTCAGCAGTTCGGGCTGTAACCTGTTTCAAAATTCCTATGGAAATTAACATGGGGAAAATGCGTTTTGGGACCCCCCTTTTTTCTCGGCCCCCGCTTCACAAATCACCCTGAAACTTTCAAGACAGGAGCTGACCGGAGCGCCTCATTAGTTTTGAACATTTCGCGAAGATTCATCAAACGACGCCAAAGATATTGGCAAAAGAAAAAACGCTTTTTGAATAGAAACGAGGTCCTAACTATAACTACCTACTGGCGACCGCCAGTAGGTAATATATATATATATATGTATATATATATATATATATATATATTGTAGAAAGCTTCCGACCCACAATATCCACCAGGAAGGAACAGCACTCAGCAGGGCTTGCGTAAATCAGGATGTAGTTTATTCCATCAAGATAAACAATCGGTAAAAGAGCGTCTATATATATATATCTATATAAATATTTATTAATATTTAGGTTGCAGTTTACATTTTTGTAGTTAATGGTAATTTGTTTTCATATTGATATGATTTAAGGTATATATTTTATCTGGTTGAAGGTAACGTTTTTGTTAAGGTAATACATTTATATTCAATTTAAGAATGTGTATCAAATGTTATATGTTTATTTTCAGTAATATTTTATGTCTAAAGTGTTTTTATATTTATTAATGATTATTTAATTATTTTGGCAGCAATATTGTAGTCAATATTGTGTGAATCGATATTTTTGACATTATATATTTATTTAATGGTAACGATATTTTTGTTTTCAATATTTCTGTGTTCTATGTTTTCTGTGTAGGTTAAAATCGATATTTTTAACAACGATATTTTTGTTAGCAATATTTATGGTTTTACTAGTTAAGTATAGGAAGTCGATATTTTTGTTATAGATAGATAATTTACGATATTTTTCTATTTCGATATTATATGCATCAATATTATGTCAGTGATCCGGCCAGTTGTTGTCAATACCTACACCTTTCTTAAGTGATGCCTGCAAAGCATCAAGGAGCAGTTATATGCTCACATTACATTCACCATTCTTGAGTGGATGGCTTTACGGACTCACGATGGGACTCGGTTGAGAATGGTGTGCTAATGTAGCTCACCCTGCTTTTGCCAATTTTGAGTGGGGGCACTCTTTAGCCTTGAGGTATAGCTATGTGTCAATGTTGTATTTCCTTCCCCAAAGTTCACTGTACTGGCTTAAAAAGTTTGGTACCTCCAGTGTGCATCATGCTCTATCATCCAGCTTGACGACTGTAAATCTGTGTTTACCTGCAAATCACCATTGCATTTCTGCCATAGAACATGAGCTATAAAACAGCTTAAACACATAGATGTTTTGACATTTTTAAGTAAGTCCAAACATCCTTAAACTACCGTGCAATGTGAGGGATATGGCACTGCAGCGGACACATCAGAATGCAGGTCAGTACCAGGTGTATAGATAAGTACGCTTTTTTGGTCTTTGCACAGGTGTACAATTTATCATCACAGTCCAATTTAAATCCTGATTTTGAATCAGTTTTTCATACCAGCTAGTCTTTTACAAAATATCCCACTCAATGTTCAGGGAAAGCCCTATGTTATCTTCCTGTTCTTTTTCAAATTACCTTTCCTCCTCATTGTCAGCAGATGTGAACAGAAGATTGCCTGTTTCCTTCTTAATAAACACAATCTCTGGCAGAGAAGCAAAACAATACCATGCAGAAAATACAATGTGCTGAGTCAGAGCATCAGGCAACACATCAGCACTTTCTTTTTAATTTGAGCGTAAAATGCTGCATTGGATTGCATGTTCCCGCTGTGATGCTTTTCAATTTAGGGACAGATTCAAATGTCAGTAGCTTCTGCATTTAGAGTGCAATTCATCTAGAATAAAAGTAGATCTATTACTGAAGAATGAATGCCCTTGCCACAAACAGGCTCATTTTTTGTCATTTTCCAGGTTTCCAAAATGTTCACGACTACCACTTATGCGGGAATATTAGAACAATTTTCATGTTACTGCAGAATTGCATGCTTGCAAGTGTTTCTATGAAAGGCTTATTGATAAACACAATGAAAAAATAGGTCTACAGTACCTGTCTACTTTACTTACAATAATGAAACATCTCAGTAAAGTGTACATGCTGTCTAATGAGGCCTCTTTTTAAATACAAATTATATAACACATCAAGCAATTGTTATCCTAGGATAGAGGCTAAAAATACATTTGTTAATTTTTGTAATTTTGCAGTTTTTCGTAACTGTCACAAATACTGTAAATATGAGTATATTAGAAATATTTGAAATATTTTGAGATCCTGTTGATTGCAACATTGCAAGTCTTCCTTTAACATGCTAAATTACCAACACAATGTATCAAAAGCTGTCTTGCCATGAGCGTTTAGTTGTTAAATCAATAAGGGTAAATGGAGTGTCTATTGCCCAGCATTTGTTTCATGTGAGTGCGCATGTGAGGATTAGGAAGTGAAATGGACATGATGATGATGATAATAGAGTTATTGAACACAGAGCATTAATGGCTTCTAATTCCCCATCAATAAACACACTTCTCCTTGCCTCTGACACATAAATGCGGGACAAGCAATTAAGGGGCCCATTACGATGGCGGGCGGAAGCACAACCGCCGTGCTGGCGGATGCAAAAACCACCAGTTACCGCCGGCACGCAGCAGTCCACACGCCCGCACAATTACGATGCGAAAAGTAGGCCAAACACCGCCGGCAAGCCAGCAACACCGTCCGCCATCAAAGTGCGCCCGTACACGTAGCGGCGCAGCCCAACTGACACACACCGTCCGACGAAACACGCCCCGCCCGGCGCATAAATTACGATGCCGCAAACAAACGGCTCCCACGGCTAAGAGACACCGCACGTGAAAGAGAGGCGGTAACACGGACGCAGAGCACGGACAACGAAGAAGCGGCACCCCGGGCATGAATCCAGCACTGCAGGCCCTTCCCATGCTTCTGCTGATGCACCACCAAGGACGCAACGTACCGCGGAGACGCAGGTAGGCACACACACAACAAGTGCACGCAAACAGCGCACACAGTGCAAGGGCGGAAAAAGCGGACAACCTCCCACCAGCGCGTGTACACTACACATCCACCATTGCATCCACATATGACACACAGGCCAAATCCCAACATCGCGGAACACATGTGTACACACCACCTGGGACTAGGAACCAACCACCCCGTCACGGCCACAAAGCGCCGATGACGCCGCCACACATGCGCACAACGCAGAGGCCAACCGCAGCGCCATGCATGCGTCGCACACAGACACAGGGACACAACCAAGCAGCACACACATCAGCCCCACCCCGAACGCACATGACACGTGACAGGCCGGCCACAGACATGTCCCCAACGCCCAATTCACGGACAACACCCAACGCCACACAACCGACGCACACATGTCAGTGAAGTCACGCAACAGCAGGACACACCCCAGTGTAACAAACATGGCGAAGCACACAGCGGCGGCAACACCAACTAGGAGAAGCAGGGCTCCTTCGGGAAGAGGAACGCCAGTACCACACTGAAAAACCCATACCACCCTGCACATATGAACAAGACACATGAAACGGAACACCAAAGAGCCCGGGGACCGACAACAGGTGGCCCAAGAATAACATCCACACACAAGGCCCAACGCAGAGCGGAAAGGCAGGCTGCTGCCGACACAAGGGAGAGCAGACAGCACTGAATGACCTTCCATTCCAACTCCGAAACCACAGCCCCACGACAGAAGCCGGTGAATACAGCCATTGTCCAAGAATAGACCAACACAGGCATGCCGAGGAGACCGACCACACGGCAGATAGCGCATATCACAGAAGCACACAACGGACGGGGAAGAAAGAAGAAAACACTCCCCCATGTCGGCCACATGCAAGTTAATTGGAAGGAGTCACACAGCACTGACCTTGAACTGTCTGAGAAGCATGTGGGAAGAGGGCCCGTGTCCTCCAAACAAGCCAACAGAACACAAGTCCTGTCTCCCTACGACTACACAGAGCTCACAGCAACCCCGGAGCGTGCACATTGCAGACTGCACACACAGCCGGAGCACGCCACCTCAACGAACCGCTGCGAAATGGCAACCGCAACACACCTACCCAACTACGCCGAACAGCTCAAGCTGTACAAAACCAACACGATACATACATTGGGATGCGATCTCCTGTCCCTGCTGAACGTAAGTTACCGACTGACTTACCGCATCACATTGTTCAGCTGCGTCATGCCCGTCTTCTACTGTCGGAGGTGTCCCTACCAGCATCCCGTCGAGATATGCCTCTCCAACCCGGCATGTCTGAAGGCGGACCTGCTACCACTACTCCTCCCTCTGGACGCACACGACAGGGCCTGCTCTGCCTATGGGGGCATGGCGTATGTGGCCAACATCGCACCCGCACTGAAATGGGACCACTGTGCCTCCACACGACGGATCATCGAGAACAGCTACATCGAATGTCACCCAGCATGCCCCATCATGGTCCTCCAAGGGACAACTTACGAACAACACCTTGAGAGCCACCATCCGCTTCATTGGCTGGCAAACATGTACACCACCAATGACATGGAAGCCCTGCTGGACGGCATCGCATACCTGACAACCTGTAAATACGTCGGACCACAACGCAGGTTCCCCGAGTGACCTATGAAGTCCAACCCCGCACCCATGCTCAGCTTCCGCACGGACTGGCCAGTCACCACCACAACAGCCATACCAAACGACCGGCAACTGTAACCACACCATCAACGACATCGCCATGACATCGGATATGACCGGGACATGCACACTGTTCCCCATCACATCCAGGAACACCGCATGCATCGTGGGAGGCAGTGGCATGGGCTCTGTGTAACGCACCCACATGGACGGAACTGCACGAACAACCAGGACACGACATGGATCCAGCGCCCATGGACACACACACCGCTCAGTGGACATGAATAGGTCGCCTGGAGTCTGTGGGTGCTGCACCCCTCCCACCCCCGCCCCGGGAATCCCATACCAGGACCTTTGCATGGACGACAAGTGCATACAACAACAACACGACCCCAGTGACTGTGACATGTCCAGTAACCACCACAGTGCAACAACAAGTGGCACGCCGCTGCATGCACGCAAGCACATGCCCTGATGTCATCTCACATGCACGCGTGCATGAGGAACAACCGCAGCAAACCTGTCACATGGAACTGAGATGGACTGTGCCCATGATGCCAAGCGGTCTGGTAGGCTACATGTATACCGTCTGTGTCAAAGTCCGCAGCTCCGCAGCTATACGTAAATGTACATTAGCACAGCCTTGGCCAAGCAGATGTAACCCCACACCCTATCCCATTTGTAATCATGCTCAGTATATCCTCAACATGTATTCCGCTGCCAGTAGTGTCCACTATACTGCATCACAGAGGACAGAAGACTCAATATAATGTTTGAAACCAAAACTCTCTCCGCTGACTCATTTCACAAGTACGAATGAGAGAGGATGAGAGTATGTGAAGTACACGGCAGTCGTGACATGACCATGTAGTCCACTGGTATTGGATGTCAACGCAAATGAGTAGCACTACTGTGGAAGACACACATGTGTCGTGTGAAGTCGTATGGACGCAGTGCTCAGGTGGGTGGGTGCGACGGGTAGATGCGCACATGACAAGTTGGAGCACGCCGTGTTGGGAGGGGTCATGAACAGTACACCACCGCTTCCCTGGGCATTGTGAGATGACACCTGTCGGGGGGGGAGTGAACACGTGTGTGCACAGCAGCCGGGCACACGTACAAAGCGGTACCAGGCGCACCGGAGCCCACCCTCTGTGGACAAGCTGGATCCTGTTGTGCGCCCGCCATGCCCCTTGACAAGGCACACACAGCCCCAGTCGACCAGGTGTAACCCCAACATAGTCAATCCGCACAGGCGATACAGGGCACGGGATGGCAGTGGAGCATGGTGTGTGAGACGTCTCCTCGCGCTCCTCCTGGTCATATCACGCAGGCAATAGAACCTCAATGTCTAGCATGGCACAAGTCAGATGGAAGTGTAGGGGGACGCACCACAGCACGAGCAGCACTGACGTCACGGGAGGTGGCTCGCACCATCCCATCCATTGCCCATCATACCAACCACGCCACATGCCATTGCGACTAAGTGCAAGCGCGTGCGCCACCACCCCCGAGCCCTCCCCAGAGAGGCCAAAGAGTGAATGTGTGGGCCATCAGCCACAGACGGACGCGGCCTGGCCGCAAGGGCAGCCACAGCCACTGGGTGTCGCAGGTGGCGGATCCGGAAGGCGAAGACTGTGATGCATAGTCCATGCAGGCCGGGTCTCCATTTGGGGCACCACGCAGGTGGACGGCGTCCCGCCACACATCATACCCTGAGACAGCCCACTCGTGCAACTGGACCCACACATACACTCCTTGCCCTCTCTGGTGCGAGCTTGGGGCTGCCTGTGCAAGCGCTAGCCTCGCAGGTGAGCATGCATATTGGGGGGCGAGGGGAGGACATGAGGGCTGGGGCGAAGATGACTGTATCACTGTCAGTTAGTACAAGGGATGACCCAGATGTGGAAAGGAAGAGACGTGTCCCGTGTGTACTGCAACTAGTCGCCAATCCAACTACCCCCATGTCCGGAATGTAAGCCCGCACCTAGGCCCGCCCATCCGCCACATCGAACATACCACCAGCACGACAACCTTCCCATTCGAAACACTGACTGGGGGTGGCGACCAGTGAACAATCATGTGTAGCCTACCCACGCGTACATGTGGGCCCTCCATGATCCATGTCACCTGCGGCAAAGACATGACATGCGCAATGAGGGAAGTGAGGAGAGCTGTCCGCCCCACGCGCAGAAGGTGCATCAGCTCCACAGACCCAGCAGCGAGTCCAGCAGGGGTCACATGTGCAGGGGCAGCTGTGCCTGGTGTGAAGGCACATGCATATAGACAGCACATCGACCAATGTGTAGTCTGCCCACATCCACAGTCCATCATCATGCGGACATAGGAATTGAACACAGGGCAACACATCTTAGTTGGTGCACCCACCGTGACCAACAATGCGCAATCATCGACGTACCCGCCCTGTGCATGGCCCCCCACCCAACGGAGGCACATCCAGTGCCACCATCCCACACACACAAGCCTTCCACGGAACATGCTGTGTCCAATGGTCAGTACAGAGTCAGCGCCCATCTGGTGGATCCTGAACAGGAGACACATGCACACACATGCCAGCTCCCACTATGTACGTCTGCCACCTGGCACGTGCAATGTAACCTCTCACCTGTGACGTGTGACTGCAAGCACACAGCCGTCTTGGCATGGGGCTGTCAATGTGGACACCAGTCAATGTTTCGGGAGCTGTGATCCGTACAGTGCTGTACATAGGGTACAGTGCTGACACCTACTACTGTCTCATATCCCCTCGTGCCACAGGTCCCACTTGTATTGGCCGCTCAGCCCGTGCCCACATCGTCGTCGTCGTGTGCCATACTCATCCAGCCTCGGAAGCAGTTCCATGCTCAGCAGACACTAATGTTGCCGTGGCGTTGCCGCTTGACGAATATGCAGTCAGTCCCCATCAGCACGCCCCGCAAGTCATTGGGGCCTAGATCCCCATGTGCATGCACATGGCAGTGGTATGTCTCACTTGCCATTGCCATTGTTGGGAGACCTGTGTAAGTGTATTGTGGCCGTGCCGCCCCAGCTTGACAGCTGGGCTGTGGCTCATGTGCTTGCTCAGTCATGTCAGTGATGTGTATGCGAAATTGCTATGTGCCGTGTTGCTTTGACATGTGTCCTCTGCCATTTAACCCAGGCGGAGACCGAACATTGACCGCCCATACCAATTGCTGGCGGACATGGACGATACAGAGGTAATCAGGAAGTTTCGGCTGGACAGGCCAACCCTGCATCGACTGTGTGCCATGTTAGAGCCCCATCTCCGTCCCCGCAGGGTGTATCCGACTGCTGTCACCCCCACGGCTAAGGTGATGGCCGCCATGCATTTCTTCGCCACTGGGTCATTCCAGCACACAGTGGGCAGTGGAGGAGGGATGTCCCAGCCCATGTTCAGCAAGGTGCTGAGGGATGTACTGGCAGCCATGATGCTGTACCGGAACAGGTACATCAGATTCCCCAGGGCTCGTGAATTGGCGGCAGTGAAGGGTGCATTCTATGCCCTTGGCAGAATCCCACACGTCGTGGGAGCCATTGACTGCACACATGTTGGCCTTGTTCCACCACAGGCCACTGAGCACCTGTACCGCAACAGGAAGCACACGCACTCCCTGAATGTGCAAGTGGTGTGCCTTGCGGACATGGTGATCACCCACGTGTGTGCCAAGTTTCCAGGCTCGGCACATGACGCACACATAATGCGCAACAGCATCTTGCCACGACTGATGGCCAATCTGCAACAGGATCGTGGCTGTATTGTCGGTGAGTATGTGGAGTGGTGTAGCGTGCTGGTTGTGCGATGCTGTCCCCTGTCCAGTTGGAATAGCAACGGTTCTCTGTGTCCCTCACACCCAGGTGACTCTGCGTATCCGAATGGGGCATGGCTGCTCAGTCCATTGAGGAATCCTCGCACCCCAGCAGACGATCGATACAATGAGGCACATGGGAGGACCAGACGTGTGGTCGAGCGTACCTTGGCCTCCTCAAGTCCAGGTTCAGGTGCCTGGACCGCACCGGGGTGCACTGGCGTACTCCCCACAGAAGGTGTGCCAGATAGTGGTGGCGTGCTGCATGCTGCACAATCTGGCCATTCGGAAGCAGATCCCCTCATCGTGGATGACGGAGATCAACCAGGGCCCCAGCCCGCAGACCAGGACAGCTCGAGTGAGGAGGACAGCGGAGAGGAGGAAGCTGGTAATGTGCGGCAGCAGCTCATCGCCCGCTACTTCACTTGACGGTGAGTGTCCATGTACGACGGCTGATGTGGCTGTATCTGTGCAGGTGTGTGTGTGCTGTGTCAGGGTGGCCGCTTGTTCACTGCGTGCTGTGTGTCAACGCTCCATGGCCAGGGTAGTATGCCACTGTTGGTGGCTGTGGCATTGTGCCCTATTGCTCTGTGCGATGTGTGTACATTGCTTGTAGTTGTTGACATGTACTGTGTGATGGGTGTGTGACACACTCATTGAATGTGCTCCTGTTCTGTCTCCCACCCCTAGGTCCCTACAGGCCCTCCGGATTCCATTGCCATGCCACGCATCAGGTGCCTTTCCGCCCAAGGTGGCCGTTGTATTCCGTACAAATAAAACACAGGGCACAAACAGCAGTTAGTGAAAAAGGTGCATTTATTACAAACTGTGACATGTGATTGTGTGTAAGGTGATGACAAAAGTGGTGCGTGCAGTGACAATGAGCTGTCGGTCATGGCTGCGTGATGATCAGGGTGTACCCACTGGTTCTATGTCCATAGTCCAACACACACATGCCATCCAGATGGCTGTGTGGAGTGGGATCGTAGAGCAAGTCAATGCAGTGGCTGGTCAAGGAAGGCTGGCGGAAGGCTGGCTGGCTGCCTCACTTGCGACTGGAGCGTGCGAAGTCCTCCCGGGAGATCTGTTTCCTCTTCGGACGGCCCCTTCCACGTTTGGGAGGGGGTGTGTGGTGGCGACCTGCTGGTGGTGGGTTAGGTGTGCTCACTGGCTGTGGACGCAGGGAAGTGGACACTGCTGCCCGACCCTGCGCCCTAGCAGGTGGTGGCGGAGGTGGTGTTGCTGGCCTTGCCTGTGACCCCACCGCCACCACCAGCTGGCCCATGAGGTCCACGAGTTGGTCCATACGGGACACGAATTGGCCCATATGGGCGTCCATGGACCTCAGCACCCCCAGCACCTCCCGCGTGTCTGTAGCAGACCTGGCCCATTGTCCTTGGGCCTCTTCATAGGCCCCAAGGACTCTGGCCATTTGAGGCAGGGCATGGCTCCCAGGGGAGGCTGGCGTTTCCCTGACCCTGCTCCTCCTACCAGTCCTGCTGCCACCGGCCTGCCCACTAGCCACATTGCACACCACGGTCCTCGCTGTGGCTCCCAGGGTGGATCCAGTCGGCCGGGCCACCACCTGCGCTGGGGCTGGTGCCAGCGAAGACGTGGTGGTGGTGGTGGCGGTGGTGGTCGGTGCGGCGATGGTGGCGGTTGCGGCAGTGGTAGTGGCCACAATGACCGTGGGTGTGGCCGCAACGACAGTGGCAGCAGGGGGCTGGGACTGTTCAGCATCCCTGGATGATGGGTTGGTGGGTAGGAGGGGTCCTGGGAGCGGCTGGGCCCTGCCACGCCAGATGGGCCTGCTTGGTGGTCCGTGTCCGAAGAGGAGGACAGATCCTCCAGATCCGTGTGTCCTCGTTGGGGGCTTGTGGGCTGGCTGTGCTGGCTGCTGTCTCCATCCCCAGCATCCGGCAGTTCGTCACCTGTGGAGAGAATGAGATTTGTTATTGTGTTGCACCTGGCGAAGTATGTATTTGTCGTCTGACATTGGCAGTTCGTGCAATCTCGTACATGGGTTTCCCGGAGGCGAGTGTGTGGCTGTGGCATCTGTAGTTGTGTGTGCTAGGCAATGGGACTGTGTGCTGTGCACATGTGGCATGGGACGGATTGGCCATGCCGATGGGTGTGTTGCTGTGCCCCTACTCATTGTGACTCTGGTGTATGCGGGCTCCTGGCCCATCCTGGGTCTGGTTTGTACTTTGCATTTGGGGTTCACATGGAACGCTTAGGAACGCATATGGCAACATGGGGGCCATGCCCCAGATTCGCATTTGGGAGGGGATATGCATTTGGGGTTCAAATGGAACGCTTAGGAACGCATATGGCAACATGGGGGCCATGCCCCAGATTCGCCTTTGGGAGGGGATATGCATTTGGGGTTCACATGGAACGCTTAGGAACGCATATGGCAACATGGGGGCCATGCCCCAGATTCGCATTTGGGAGGGGATATGCATTTGGGGTTCAAATGGAACGCTTAGGAACGCATATGGCAACATGGGGGCCATGCCCCAGATTCGCATTTGGGAGGGGATATGCATTTGGGGTTCAAATGGAACGCTTAGGAACGCATATGGCAACATGGGGGCCATGCCCCAGATTCGCATTTGGGAGGGGATATGCATTTGGGGTTCAAATGGAACGCTTAGGAACGCATATGGCAACATGGGGGCCATGCCCCAGATTCGCATTTGGGAGGGGATATGCATTTGGGGTTCAAATGGAACGCTTAGGAACGCATATGGCAACATGGGGGCCATGCCCCAGATTCGCATTTGGGAGGGGATATGCATTTGGGGTTCAAATGGAACGCTTAGGAACGCATATGGCAACATGGGGGCCATGCCCCAGATTCGCATTTGGGAGGGGATATGCATTTGGGGTTCAAATGGAACGCTTAGGAACGCATATGGCAACATGGGGGCCATGCCCCAGATTCGCATTTGGGAGGGGATATGCATTTGGGGTTCAAATGGAACGCTTAGGAACGCATATGGCAACATGGGGGCCATGCCCCAGATTCGCATTTGGGAGGGGATATGCATTTGGGGTTCAAATGGAACGCTTAGGAACGCATATGGCAACATGGGGGCCATGCCCCAGATTCGCATTTGGGAGGGGATATGCATTTGGGGTTCAAATGGAACGCTTAGGAACGCATATGGCAACATGGGGGCCATGCCCCAGATTCGCATTTGGGAGGGGATATGCTTTTGGGGTACATGCTGTGAGCCATGGGTGCCAAACGTGACATGTGTTGTGGCAGCATGACAGTGCATGGTTTGAGGTGTGTGCATGCTTGACATGGCCTGCATATTTGCTGTCTGTTGTGATTACTGGACATGGCATTGGACGCATCGTTATGAGTGAGTGATAGTTGTGTGCCAGCCAACGTATTGCAGTTGTCCCATCTCCTTGGTGTGCGTGCTGCCCTGTGCCATGTGCATCACTGCAGTGCTCGGGGGGGTGTGGCCCATGTTGTGTGTTGTTGCTCACAGTGTGTCGTGCGCTTCATTGACTTCTGGCACATGGTTGGTCATGGGCATGTATCTTAGCGTGACTGCTGTATGTGTGGCAGCTGTGCGGATGACATGCCTTTCATGAGACCGGGGCTGACGGATGGGATGGATGGTATGTTGTATGTGCATGGTGTGTCTGTGAGTTTGATGGGTTCAGTGGTGTTCGTGTGCATTTCTGTTGTTCCGCTCTGTTGCGTCTAGTGTTGTTTGTCTTACATAGGCGTAGTTGTGGGGTGTGTGGTTGACAGGCAGTAGGGGCTACATGGACAGGACTTCAATGGTGTTTCGGTTGTGTGTAATGAGTTGCACAGTGGCTGCCGTGTGGGACTATATTCAGT
This sequence comes from Calotriton arnoldi, assembly GCA_963921515.1. Classification (NCBI taxonomy): domain Eukaryota; kingdom Metazoa; phylum Chordata; class Amphibia; order Caudata; family Salamandridae; genus Calotriton; species Calotriton arnoldi. The sequence continues at coordinate 248,026 of CAWUFW010017602.1, forward strand.
GTGGCTTGTGCATGCAGACGTGGCTCCTTGGGTGTTGCTATGTCTGTGATGGGTCATGTGGGGTGTGAGTCTGTTGTTCATGTCCGTGTGCACATTGTTCACTTGTTCGTGACGGTGGGCGGTGCTGCGTGTTCGTCTGCTACGTGACATGTCCCATGTGTTGGTCATGTTATGGTCCTCATGCCTCCAGTAATCCAGCCCTGTCCAGTTTCCCACCTGCAAGTTGTTCGTGCGTGCACTGTACTGGATGCCACATGGCTCTAAGCGGGGGTGCTCCATGTTGCAGGTCTGTGGGGGTGGGGGGATGTTGTGGGTCGTGGGGGTGGCTGGACACCCACTGACACCGATTGCTGTGGACCGTGATGTCTGCCTTTCGGCTGTCGTTGTGCACTGCGGTGGCTGACACGTGGCTGTGGGGTGTGGGGATGCTCCTCCTTGCTGTGCTGTGGGACTGGGGCCTGGTGTGTGTTGTACTTGGCTGTCCACCCTCCCACCCACTGCACTTTGTGTTCCTGCCACTTACCTGTTACTTGTCGGTTAGTGCAGCTGTGGCGGACACATGGGTGTGGTGGGTGCTCGTTGTGGCGCTTCTGGCATATTTGGGGACCTGTTGGTGGTTACGTGGCTGGCTTAGTGTACACATGTCCCCACGCATCTTACAGTTGTTCGGTTTGGGCTGTGTGTGGTAGTGTCTGTTGCATGTGTGTGTGATGTGTTGTGTATTGTGTGCTGGACATGGGGGTGTTTGTCCCTGGGAGCTGTGGCATGGTAGTTGCGCATGTGAGTACATAGCGGTGTGCTGGTATACATTAGTTTGTACTTACCAGCCTCCACTCCCCTGCTAATCCGGCGAGGATCTCCGGATGGATTACGACTCGCACCTTCTCCTCCCACGCTTTGAAGGTCTTAAAGAGCGCGGGATTCCCTCCGCCAGTGACGGCAGCCAGCTCTCTGTTTTTGCCCTCCTTCTTCTTGACCAGGCTCTTTACGTCATTCCAACGTTTGTTAATCTCGACTCTGTTCCTGGGCAGGGTCCCGACTGCATTGACCTGGTCTACGATCCGGTTCCACATTCTGTTTCTGGTGGCTAGTGGTGTGTGCTGGACCATGTTCCCATAGATTTGTGGGTACACCTTGATGATCTCGTCGACCATGACCGTCAGCTCCATGGGCGTGAACTTGGGCATCCTTTGTGGTGCCATGGTGTTTGTGGTGCTGGTGCGGTGTGTGTTGTGTAATGTGCAGGGGGTTTGTGGTGCCGGGGTGTGGTGGTGGTGGTGGTGGTGGTGGTGGTGGTGTTGGTGGTGGTGGTGGTGGTGGTAGTGATGTGTGCGTTTCTGTGGTGTGCTGCTGTCCTTGCTGTGTCACTGTGTCCTCTCCTCTCCTCTCTGGTTTGCAATGTAGGAAGGGGTTGTGGTCTGTGGGAGTGCTGCTTTTGTACTCACCTATGTGGGTGTGTCCTCATGGTCTGTTGTTTTCAGGTGTGTTGTGTCTGGGGTTCTGGCCTTTGTATTTTTTGTTTGTCCGGGGGTGTTTTCGGGATGTGTACTGTGCTTGTGTATTTGTGCGTGCCTTGCTGTGTGGACTTGTTGGCCATGTTGTGTGCTATTGGTTTTGTGTGCGGATGGTTTCTGTGCAGGTACGTTGGCGCCATGGCTTCTGCCGTGTCGATTCTCATCGGCGTTGTTTGCGCTGGCGGGCGGTATATTTGTGGTTTTTCCGCGCTCATGGCGGTGCAATCGTAATTTCACGTGCGGTGTGTCGGCCGTGTGGGCGGGCGGTTTTGTGTTGTCGTGCGTGTTTCCGTCCGTGGCGGGCGGTTTGACTCCGACTCGGACGATGGCGGGCGGTATTTTGTGTGATTTTTCGCCGATGGCGGTTTTCGGTTTGTGTAATCGTAATGGCGTGGTCGGTGTTCAGGCGGTGTGTGCGGGCGGATTTTTGCCGCTTCCATGCCTGGCGGATTTATTTACGCCGGGTAGCCAGCACCACAACTCCCACCAGGCACCCTTATCCCACAGCTGAGAAAGATGGAACACTCCCCTACCCAGAGCCATGTGGCAGCCATTTTATTGCTCTCCTCAAACTTACAGGTACGTAGACTTCTCATGCTCTCTTGTCTCACCCCTGAGCAGGATGGAACACTCCCCCACCCAGAACCATGTGGCAGCCATTTCATTGCTCTCCTCAAACTTACAGGTAGATAACCATCTTAACAGGGAGGGGGTTTGTGGATAGACAGCCAGCACTACAACTCCTACCAGGCACCCTTGTCCCACAGCTGAGCAAGATGGAACACTTCCCCCACCCAGAGCGATGTGGCAGCCATTTCATTGTTCTCATCAACCTTACAGGTAGGTAGCCATCTTAGCAGGGAGGGGGTTTGTGGATAGGCAGCCAGCACTACAACCTCAACCAGGCACCCTTATCCTACAGCTGAGCAAGATGGAACACTCCCCCGACCCAGAACCATGTAGCAGCCATTTCATTGCTCTCCTCAAACTTACAGGTAGGTAGCCATTTTAACAGGGAGGGGGTTTGTGGATAGGCAGCCAGCACTACAAGTCCTACCAGGCACCCTTGTCCCACAGCTGAGCAAGATGGAACACTTCCCCCACCCAGAGCCAAGTGGCAGCCATTTCATTGTTTTCATCAAACTTACAGGTAGGTAGCCATCTTAACAGGGAGATGGGTTTGTGGATAGGCAGCCAGCACTACAACTTCCACCAGGCACCCTTATCCCACAGCTGAGCAAGATGGAACACTCCCCCACCCAGAACCATGTGGTAGCCATTTCATTGCTCTCTTCAAACTTACAGATAGGTAGCCTTCTCATGCTCTCTTGTCTCACCCCTGAGCAGGATGGAACACTCCCCCACCCAGAACCATGTGGCAGCCATTTCATTGCTCTCCTCAAACTTACAGGTAGGTAGCCTTCTCATGCTCTCTTGTCTCACCCCTGAGCAGGATGGAACACTCCCCCACCCAGAATCAAACTTACAGGTAGGTAGCCATCTTAACAGGGAAGGGGGTTTGTGGATAGGCAGCCAGCACTACAACTCCCACCAGGCACCCTTGTCCCACAGCTGAGCAAGATGGAACACTCCCCCACCCAGAACCATGTGGCAGCCATTTCATTGTTCTCATCAAACTTACAGGTAGGTAGCCATCTTAACAGGGAGGGTGGTTTGTGGATAGGAAGCCAGCAATACAACTCCCACCAGGCACCCTTGTCCCACAGCTGAGCAAGATGGAACACCCCCCCCCAGAACCATGTGGCAGCCATTTTATTGCTCTCCTCAAACTTACAGGTAGGTAGCCTTCTCTACAGGGAGGGGGGTTTGAGGATAGGCAGCCAGCACTACAACTCCCACCAGGCACCCTTGTCCCACAGCTGAGCAAGATGGAACACTCCCCCCACCCAGAACCATGTGGCAACCATTTCATTGTTCTCATCAAAATTACAGGTAGGTAGCCATCTTAACAGGGAGGGTGGTTTGTGGATAGGCAGCCAGCAATACAACTCCCACCAGGCACCCTTGTCCCACAGCTGAGCAAGATGGAACACTCCCCCCACCCAGAACCATGTGGCAGCCATTTTATTGCTCTCCTCAATCTTACAGGTAGGTAGCCTTCTCTACAGGGAGGAGGGTTTGTGGATAGGAAGCCAGCTATACAACTCCCACCAGGCACCCTTGTCCCACAGCTGAGCAAGATGGAACACCCCCCCAGAACCATGTGGCAGCCATTTTATTGCTCTCCTCAAACTTACAGGTAGGTAGCCTTCTCTACAGGGAGGGGGTTTGAGGATAGGCAGCCAGCACTACAACTCCCACCAGGCACCCTTGTCCCACAGCTGAGCAAGATGGAACACTCCCCCACCCAGAACCATGTGGCAACCATTTCATTGTTCTCATCAAAATTACAGGTAGGTAGCCATCTTAACAGGGAGGGTGGTTTGTGGATAGGCAGCCAGCAATACAACTCCCACCAGGCACCCTTGTCCCACAGCTGAGCAAGATGGAACACTCCCCCACCCAGAACCATGTGGCAGCCATTTTATTGCTCTCCTCAATCTTACAGGTAGGTAGCCTTCTCTACAGGGAGGAGGGTTTGTGGATAGGCAGTCAGCACTACAACTCCCACCAGGCACCCTTGTCCCACAGCTGAACAAGATGGAACACTCCCCCACCCAGAACCATGTGGCAGCCATTTTCCTCCACTGTGTTACCTAACAGGTAGGTAGTCAGTGTATGCACCCTGTCATCCTTCTCAAAATGCATGGAGCCATATGACCACCATATCCCTCACATGTCAGTCAACTCTGTATAGATCCAAATGCTACATCCAGTTTGCAGACAGCTAAGCGCATGTAACTGTCACAGAAATTGCACTTTGACTCACTAAGTCACATGTGAAGCAAATTCAGGGCCCAATCATGCACAGCACAGAATGCAAAGTGTAAGTGCCATGGTGTCAGAGGATGAAGGCCCATATGAGCACAAAACATGCACAGTCAATCTGTCAAACAAACAACAGTACATGATATGAAAGAACATTTAAAATATTCAAATGTCTAGTCATTGCATAGCTGAAACAGATTCTATGAAGAGTAAACAAAAACCACGCATTAACAAAAGTTGATGTGCACCAAGTTGGTAGATGATGACATGTCCTTGTAAACACACTATCTGTATGTGTCCCATGGTTACAACTTACATGTCACACTAATTACAAGTAATGTATGTACCTCAACATCATGTCATGATGCTGATAATCTTTTACCAATAACAAGTGATTGCAATGTAAACTGTTTGGCATATCAAATGTAACATCCAAAAGTCTGACACCAAGCTTGTGGAGTGCACTTAACTGACAATATAACCTCTGTTCAACAGGAGATCAACAAGCAACTGCTGCTGAAAACACCAACAACCAGCAGAGCCAGTCCCCCCCGAATGTGAACTCTCTGATGCTGATTATCTACGTTTCTCGGATGAGGAGCAACAACCTGGCCCCTCAGGACTGCCAGTGTGCACTCCGTCTCAGGGCCTCATTGTCCCCACCACCACCACCACACCAGCGACAACCACAGCGCTGACCCTGCTACAAGGACCTGTGCGGCAGCCACCTCCACCATCACCACTGCTGCCTGCAACACTGTCCCTGCCTCAGTGGTTAGCAATACCACCACACAATCCGAGGATGCCAGAGAGAGTGTGCGGGTGCATCGACTCCCAATGCCACAGGTCCATGTCAGCAGGGCAGGTGGGAGGGCAACTGGGGGACAATCACAGGAGGACACTGAGACAGAAGCCCTGGCCACCGTTGCAAGAGTCCTTGGTGCATACCAACAGAACCAGGGACAGATGGGCCAGGTTGTTGAAGAAGTGCGTGAGCTCTGCCTGCTGGTGAGGTCGAGGGGCACACGTATGGGCCAACTTGTGGATCTCATGGGCCAGCTTGTGGGTGTTCTGAGGGACAGACATGCTGCTCAAATGACGGCTCAACCCCCTCCAGTGGCCAGCCTTCTGAAACTCCCACCACCTCAGCTGCGGCCACAGAGAGGGGTGAGCTGCAAGACAATGACTCCTCAGACACCGCTGAGCTTGCAGCAGAGGCCCCCCTGCCAAACGCAAGAGGGGACGTCCGAGAAACACCACGGGAGGATAACATGGCAAAGCACCAACCAAAGCCAAGTCGCTGAGCCAGCCATGGTGGCACTTGTGTTGCCCTGGACATTGACTTTGTTGATTATCCTATCCCACATTGCCATGTTGATGGCAGGAGTTTGTTGTACTGTGTGATTACATCAATGTGGTGACTACACTATTTGTCTCATTTACCATCACTGACAACTCATACACTCACTTTGCGCACATTTCCTAACAACCACTTTAATTTTAACCAAACCTAATTGAAAATAAACACTCTTTACACACCTATGCCTTTGTGTCAGTTCCATGTTTATCACAGTATGTACAATGCCAACTCAGATACCAATGTACCACAAGCTCTGATTGTGACGAGGCATTGATGGGGTGAAGGAACCTAGAAAGACACAAGAGCATGACATTTAGTTGGCAGGTGATGCCATTACAGCAAAAACACACCACTAGTCAACACCGTACAAAACCCGTCACACATAACAATGACCAACACCATCAACATAGACATGAGGTACGTGGAAAACAATACACTGTGCCACACACATAAGCCATTAGTAGTGAGCCAACAACAGCCAGCAGCCAAAAACCTCATCTATGCCTTGCCACCACCATCAAAGCCAACAGACAATGTCACTGTTGTACAATGTTACTTACACTCAAGGGAAGTAGTTGTCGATGAGCTGTTGACGCAGGTCAACACCTTCCTCTTCTCCACTATCATCGTCACTGGGCATGTGTGGATTTGCAGCGGGGGCATCTGCTGCTCATCATCGACCAGGAGCAGGGGGATCTCTTTGCGCAAGGCCAGGTTGTGGAGCATGCAGCATGCAACTATGATCTGACACACCTTTTGGGGAGAGTAGAGTAGTGCACCACCGCTCTTGTCCAGACATCAAAATCTAGACTTCAGAAGCCCAAAAGCACGCTCCACTACACGACGTGTCCTCCCATGTGCATCATTGTAGCGGACTTCCCCGTGGTCCTTGGATTCCTCAGTGGGCTCAGCAACCAAGGCCGGTTGGGATATGCAGAGTCACCTAGGTGTGAGATACACAGACCAATTTTGTAATATAAACAGTTGACCAGAACGGCATGTCACACATACAGCACACTACTTGACTCAGTGTACTCACCGACAAGCCACGCATGCTCTGGATGCAGATTTTCCATCAATTGTGGGATGATGCTGTTACGCAGTATGT
>CAWUFW010017603.1:0-254771 GCA_963921515.1 Calotriton arnoldi
CGAGAAAGACGAACGACACGAACCAACCATGAATCCCTTCGTCCCGATCATACCAATATTCTACATTTACTACCGGAACAGGCACGGACGCGTACGGCGCAGAAGGTAAGTCAGACACCAACCACAAAACACATACAACACGTACACGACACATCACACACACACAGAGGGATGCAGAATTTACTTACACCAGCAACAGCAGCACCATAGGGGCGGGATGCCCATCACCAATGCCACATATGCACACAGGGGCCTGAATGCGCACCACCACCCCTACCCAGGGGGGCCGGATGCCAACCACCACTACCACCCTTAGCCAGGGGGTGCCAGATGCCCACCACCACTACCACCCTTACCCAGGGGGCTGGATGCCTACCACTACTAGCACCCTTAGCCATGGGGGTGCCAGATGCCTACCACTACTACCACCCTTACCCAGGGGGCTGGATGCCTACCACTACTACCACCCTTACCCAGGGGGGCTGGATGCCTACCACTACTACCACCCTTACCCAGGGGGCTGGATGCCTACCACTACTACCACCCTTACCCAGGGGGGCTGGATGCCTACCACTACTACCACCCTTAGCCATGGGGGTGCCAGATGCCTACCACTACTACCACCCTAAGCCAGGGGGCTGGATGCCTACCACTACTACCACCCTTAGCCATGGGGGTGCCAGATGCCTACCACTACTACCACCCTTACCCAGGGGGCTGGATGCCTACCACTACTACCACCCTTAGCCATGGGGGTGCCAGATGCCTACCACTACTACCACCCTAAGCCAGGGGGCTGGATGCCTACCACTACTACCACCCTTAGCCAGGGGGTGCCAGATGCCTACCACCACTACCACCCTTACCCAGGGGGCTGGATGCCTACCACTACTACCACCCTTAGCCAGGGGGCTGGATGCCTACCACTACTACCACCCGTAGCCAGGGGGGTGCCAGATGCCTACCACTACTACCACCCTTACCCAGGGGGGGCTGGATGCCTACCACTACTACCACCCTTAGCATTGGGGGTGCCAGATGCCCACCACCACTACCACCCTTACCCAGGGGGGGCTGGATGCCTACCACTACTACCACCCTTACCCAGGGGGTGCCAGATGCCTACCACTACTACCACCCTTACCCAGGGGGGGCTGGATGCCTACCACTACTACCACCCTTAGCCAGGGGGGTGCCAGATGCCTACCACTACTACCACCCTTACCCAGGGGGGGCTGGATGCCTGTCACTACTACCACCCCTACCCATGGGGGGCTGGATGCCTACCACCAACACCACCCCCACTCATAGGATGGACAATGCATGACACAACCAGCACACCACAACCTAGGGAATGCAAGAAAAAGACATCCCCCAACACCATGACAAGCGTGTGTAGACTGTGTCAAATGCCTACAACACTGAACATGACTTTGAACATACAATGTGACCCCCTATCACATGTGCCACACATATATGTGTGTGGCCCCCACAATGCAAGCAGGCCATGACCAGTGTGGCAATGGGGTCCAAACCCCATCATCACAGTGACCAAAATGTAAGGGTGGGGTCCATAGCTGAAGCACATTTTGAACAGTGTGGCAATGGGGTCCAAACCCCCATCATCACAGTGACCAAAATGTAAGGGTGGGGTCCATAGCTGAAGCACATTTTGAACATTGTGGCAATGGGGTCCAAACCCCCATCATCACAGTGACCAAAAGGTAAGTGTGGGGTCCATAGCTGAAGCACATTTTGAACAGTGTGGCAATGGGGTCCAAACCCCCATCATCACAGTGACCAAAATGTAAGTGTGGGGTCCATAGCTGAAGCACATTTTGAACATTGTGGCAATGGGGTCCAAACCCCCATCATCACAGTGACCAAAATGTAAGTGTTGACAAAGAAAAAGCTGCAACTGCCAAACTGCATGGATGATTCCTGGTCACAGAACATAAAACACATCAGTGGCAAAGTAGTGCATGTGTCCCATTGCAACATAAATTGGGGGAGGCAAATACTGCAGTGCAAATAACACATACCTTTGGCCATGTGCAGACAAACAACACCCATGGGGGCTGACACTGTCAACATTCATCAATGACACAATGACAGAAGTGACCATCAGAATGCAGACCCACATATTTGCACCAATGGGCACACAAATGCAGATACCCTGTGGAGACTGTAGATGTGAGGTGAACAGCTACCAAACCATGGCAGCAATGGGACACACAAACCATGATCATTGTGTTGACCGATGACCTAGGAGTCCCAGGGACAGCAGGGGAAACCCACCAAACTACATACAGCCAATGGCACACCCAAGATATGCCAATGCAGTGGTGCAGATGCACAAACACAAACAGGCAGACCCACACTGCACATCATACACAACAGGTGAGGGGGGTGCCAGTGTCCCCAGGCAACCACACAACACATGAGGAGACCTGAATACCAATCATACAGATGTGCATACAGTGCCACACAAAGGTAACTCATGGATCCAAATCCCCTATGTGGGCAAGCAGGCATTGTCAGATGAGAGGGAGCACAAATCACACATGTCACACAGGCACGTAGGAACAGCAACTGACACAGCAAGACACAGACACACCACAGCACTACCCCCAGGGCCCCCACAATGTGGTGACCCTGGGCTGCATTACAATCCCACTGTGATGACAAAGCTAAATGTCGTTCACACTGTGAACCACAGTCATGTGTCCTGAGCAACAAACTACCATCACACCTACACAAGCACAAATCAATCAGCACGGCCAGTAAGCCAAAGCCAACATGGAGGCAGGGGCCTAGCCGGGCAACAACTCTCATCTGCACACACTCAACACCACACCCCTCGACCTCCAACAATGTGCAGCAGTGAAGCACACATGCACTGGTGACATTTCACATGCACCCATGACTATTCCAGGGTGGTGGGTGGGAACCAAGGTGCAGAAACACATCACACATGGCCACTCAACAAGACTCCTGAATGTCTGACACACTGCACACTACGCTGTACATGGACATGACGGCAATACCACACCAACCAATGGGATCCCAGCCACAGTCACACACCAATGAAGAAGCCAAGGTCACCCACAAAGAACACACATAGACAACAACCAACATTGCAGCCCGGACCCTGAGGAGTGCCAGCAGTCACACACACAACGTGTCACAATCACTGAAAGATAACACAAACTGGAAATCACATGACAGGGGCAAACAACAAGTGCCAAGGGGAAACCTGACTGTGACCCATCTGCGTCTGCACACAAACTCAGCCCTGACAGCAAACACACCTATGGGTGACACCCTGATGACCAGTAATGTGCCATGCACCCACATCACAGAGAACCCAGGGAGAAGACTTTGGGGGAACATAGGTCAACTCAGCAAGCATCACAAACAGGTACAACACTAGGGATCACAGCATGCACAGCTAAACGGAAGTAAACACACAGACATGCTCATACAACACACACCTTGGGCGCAGGCAATGTCACAGGAGTACACACTGCCATGAGGGGACTTCTCTCCTGTGTGAGGAAAGCTGTGCCATATGTTGCCTCAGTAGGGCCCCATCATGTCAGCTGAGCACTTGGTCACACAATCAACAATTAGCACCAAATGAAGGCTCCCGCCACATCAGCCTGGTCATGGAAGTGCCAACGAAATCATCAGCACAGATCCAACACACTTGTATAGCAATGTTGCACTGACAACACAGATGAGTCCTTCCCCATTGATGCCCAAACCTGCATGTCCAGTGGAGATGGCCACACGGTCAGGGAAGTAGACGAATTGAACAATGGCAGGCACAACAGATGTGCAGGGGTGGAAGCCACAGATGTGAATTTGCTATTGTAAGTAGGAAATCCCATTGCCAAATACTGAACACATGACACCCTCAGATGCTGCTATGGATGACATGGATACACCACAGGATAGGACACATTCCCCCTGGACCACATGGGTTCCTGCACAGTAACACTTCATTATCATGAGACCAAATATCACCATCACTGCAGCAAGGGCATGGTTAGCATCAACAACATGTACATCAGAAGCATAAGCACTAGAGAACAGAAAGTTGCTTTATTCAGCATATGTGTGTATTGAAAACTGAAAGTCCAGAAAAAACACAAAGGCCAATGGCCAGTCCATTGTCATAGTCCAAACAGGGTGACAGTGGCAGATGTCACCCTACGCATGCCTGCACTGCACAAAACCAGGGACAATCCACTAGGAGGGGCAACTGGGGGGCAGGCCAGGCACCGCAGGGACAGGATCAGGGCTCACCAGGAGGAAGCAGGGAAGGGGTGGTGGGTGCTGGAGAGCCACTGACAACTGCAGTGGAGGTGTCTGACATGGTGTGTGCCGGCACAACTGGGGGCATGACTCAGATGTTGTGGGTGCCGGCACGACTGCAGTGGACCCTGCAGATGGAGTGGACAGGTCCGCCACTGCAGTGCCCAAGTCAGACAGGGTGGTAGTGGACTCCACTGCAGTGCCTACCACCAGGGGAGGAGAATGGGGAACAGGCAAGGTGGGCTGGACAGAGGGGGAGGACACCCTCACCACATCAGTGGCACAGACAAGCGCAGCGGGGGTGTGGTGCCGGGAGAGCAAGTGGCAGGGGGAGAAGGCCGGATCCGCTTGGGGATGGTATATCTGTGGGTGGGGGAACCTGGGGCAGGGTGTGGTGGGGGCACCTTTGGAGTGGGGGCCTGAGGAATGGAGGAAGGAGACCTGGTGCCTGAGCTGCAGGGCGGTGGCGGGGTCTTGCTCTTACGACTCCGGGGGAACTTGCGGGTGGGGGCCTCAGTCTGTCTGCACCTGGGGGAGGGTGTCCGGGGGCGAGGGGCACTCTGCTCCGTGTGGGTGGGCTTCCTCTTCCCCCTGAATGCTGTATCAGCTGGATCGGAGGGGAAGAGGCTGAGGTCACTGAGGAAGAGCCGCTGGGTCTTTGGGGTTGCAGGTGAGGAAAGGGAGGGTGCTTTGGAGGGAGAGGCAACTGAGGACTGCGCAGTGCTCGTGGATGCGTGTGTGTGTTCCAGGGCCCCATCCCCTGTGAGTCTGGTTTCAGTCCCCTGACTGTGCGTGCGTGTGCGTTTTGTTTGTGGCGTGTGTATCTGTGTGCTGGACGTGTGTGTGCTGGTGTGTGCCTGTGCCGGTGTGTGTGTGCTTGGGACGGGTAAGGTGCTGGGGAGTGTGGATGGAGCAGAGGCAGGAGGGGTGAGGGACTGTCTGAGGAGGGACACTGCTGCCGTCAGGGAGGAGTCCATGGACCTATTGCCCCTCTGTAGGTCAGACATGCCCGATGAGATGCCCTCCATGAACGACACCAGCTGAGTCAACAGAGCGGTGTGCGCATGGAGGACACTCAGCATGGCTGTCTGCCCTACATGGAGCTGGCAAAGGAGGTACACAGATGCCTCACTCAGGGCAGCAGGGGACACAGGGGCAGGGGGTGCGGTGCCTGGCCCAAAGGAGACACGCTCCCGAACATGGGAGCCTCCACGGACCTGGGGAATGGGAGCCGATGGGAGGGCAGTGGTGGTGCTGGTGGTGGCGGGACAGCAACACTAGCTGGGGTGTGGTGGCTGCTGACACCCGCCTCCATAAGGGAGTCATCCTCCGAGTTGCTCTGGTCCTCAGCTGAGGTGGATGGTGCTGAGGACTCCTCGGTGTGGCTCCCTCGCCCTCCGTGCCACTGGGTCCCTCCGACCACTCCTCGGCTGCTGACCCAGTCTGGCTCTCCGGCTCCTCCTGGTCCGTGGAGCTGTCCCCTTCCGTGGCCGTGGATGTATCTGCAAACAATGGGGAAACAGACAGACATCAGTCACCTGCACCAAACGCACACACCACTGTGAGCACAGCACATTACAGAGCAAGCCCTGGCATCATTAGTTGAACATTGCTAAAAGTGCCCTAACTGAACAGGAGAAGCCAATTGTCAGTCTGATGCCAACCATGGCACTCACATCCCACATGGCCTTGCACCCATCTGTCTGGTGTCTGTTGGATAGCAACACCCCAGTGTGGACACATGCACCACCTACACAGTAGTTGGACAGTGCAGAGGACACGGTGTAGCATGTGGACATGCACACATCACAACTCTTGCCACTGAGTCAGTACAGGTTTCCGGATGAAAGGGATGCCCAGAGTCAAATAGGAAATGCATGTGATGCATACCAGCGACAGACACCATGATGCACCCATGTCCTGATAGCCATCGCCACAATGGTGTGCATGTAGCACATGTCACTCCCCTGCAGGATCACCAATAAGTAGACACATGCCATGGCGGAGGCATGACTGCTAAGTCATACATCACTGTCTCAGAGATGTATGACTTGGCAGCCAGACAACAACACTCTGCACTGTGTCACAATAGTAGGTCATGGGGAATGCAAGTCCTGGAGCTGCACAAGTGCACATGTACATCCCCCACACAACACATCATCTTAACCCTCATCTGTCCAGGTCATACCGATTGGACATATGGGAGACCTGTGACACTACCCTCTGAATCTGAGCCCCTCACAATCTGCTGTGAATGGGAAACAGCTGCCTGAACTTCACATTCGCATACCCCAGTCTGCACGGGCAGCTGATCAAACACCTATGTGACACACAAGTATCGTCTCCTATGGTCACATCTCCAGTGGCATGCTGAGCCCCTACCGAGAAACACCCCAGCAGTCCTGGCAACAAATCCACAGCACACTGACACAGAGGCAGACACCTGAGGGGTCAAATCACTGCGCACAATGTGTCAGCTGATACACGGGAGTGGGAGTACAGAGTGCATTGCATGGCCTGGAGTAGGCATGACTGTCCTGCCCCACATGAATGAGGGATGAGCCCTGGACAGTGGATAGCTGGCTATGTATGTGTGACACACGTAATCTGCACACTCCTGGGGCCCAAACATTGTTCCCACCCGCTGCATGGGCGTGTGCCACATACCCCAGGCACATGTGGTGGCTCAGCTCAGCAAGTGGACCGCATATCAAAACAACACGCAGATTACATGTCCGACACAGGCGTTGTGTGAACAATGGACCCACCCATGATGCCCACAACAGAGTTAGGGAAACAGATGCTGTCCCCCACCTTTAGTGAAGCAAACTGCAAGGACACAGTCCCAAGTGACACAATTCCCTGAATGTAAGGGCCACACCTGGGTATCAGATGAGGAGTGGGCAGTGCACAATAGAGGGACATGGCTCCTGGACAACATGACTGCTGTACTGTGGCAGTTGAACCAGGCCAGAGGAGGGCACATAGCATATAATACAGAGTTCACAGTGCAGTCTTTGACTCACCCCCTCCTTGCTGCTGTCTGGCCTTCAGCTGCCCATCCAGGTCTGGAAACACCACCGCCAGGATCTGGAGCATGTGTGGGGTCAGGGTCCGTGTTCCGCCCCTCCTGCGAGGAGGCGACAGCTTCAGCTGGACCCGTGCAATCCTCCGGGTCCAGCCCCGAAGGTCCTGCCACCTCTTCTGGCAGTTGCGGATCCGGCGCTTGTAGACCCCCACGGACCGGACAGCCCGGACGATGTCCTTCCAGATCTCCTGCTTCCGATGGGCATTAACCTGTCAGGATGACAAAGTGAAAAGGCCATTACTACACATGCAACATATCCGTGCATGACACAGTTGTATATACATGTCTCAATCACAGGGGCACATGATGTACACAGGCAGTGCAACGCTGCCCATGGACAGTTTGCCAGAAGTCACTACATGGTATCATTGCATGGGAAGTAAAACCTTGTTCAAATGCACTGTCACTGCACCATACCTGTCCAGTGCATGTCACTACACACTATGGGGGTGACAACTACTCAGTGAGCCTGCTAGCCAGTGGCGTGCAGACTTTCAGCCTTGCTAGTCAGACAAAATGCACATTCAGAAAGGCAGTGCACAGAACACTCACCTGCTCCCCTGGTGTCCCATACAGCTTGCTGTACTGTGGTAGTAGGCTGTCCAGCAGGGCCTGGTTCTCCTCAAGGCTGAAGGCTGGGGCTCTCTCCACAGTACGTGCCATTGCAGGGTCCAGAGGGGGCAGAGACAGCAGCAGTGCAGTGGCAGATGTCGTCCTGGAGCATGTAGTGCAGGCAAGTGAGCTCTCAGGGGAACAGCCAGCAATATATATGTGCTGGAGAGGCAGATACTGTCCCATGTGTCCAAAGTGATAGGTCCAAGTCGTTTGCATCTTCTGAATCTGGCCAATCCATGGAATAGCAGCACCAATACACGCCCACAGCATCCTTCAAATCTTCAACTTCATGACATACATGATTTTGCAACATTGTTGTGGGTGACCAACTGAATTTCCAGCAACCGACTCGTTCGAATTTCGAAAACGCGCCCGTTGCCAGGCTAGGCCATTGTCAATGGGTGCGCACCGATCGGTCCATTGCTGATCAACGTGTACATGGGTACAACGCGTACCTGCACACATTGAATGCAATGGGTCGGCCGGGGCACCGATCGGTCCATTGCGGTACAACCCGCACAGGGGTACAACGCGCACCCGCACACATTGAATGCAATGGGCCGGCCGGGGGCACCGATCGGTCCATTGCGGTACAACGCGTACAGGGGTACAACGCGTACCCGCACACTATTGAATGCAATGGGCCGGCCGGGGCACCGATCGGTCCATTGCGGTACAACTCGTGCATAGGGTACAACGCTGCACTCGCGACACATTGAATGCAATGGGCCGGCCGGGGCACCGATCGGTCCATTGCTGATCAACGCTGCATAGGGTACAACGCGCACCCGCACACATTGAATGCAATTGGCCGGCCGGGGCACCGATCGGTCCATTGCGGTACAACGCGTACAGGGGTACAACGCGTACCCGCACACATTGAATGCAATGGGACGGCCGGGGCACCGATCGGTCCATTGCGGTACAACGCGCATAGGGGTACAACGCGCACCCGCACACATTGAATGCAATGGGCCGGCCGGGGCACCGATCGGTCCATTGCTGATCAACGCATACAGGGGTACAACGCTGTACCCGCACACATTGAATGCAATGGGCCGGCCGGGGCACCGATCGGTCCATTGCGGTACAACGCGACATAGGGGTACAATGCGTACCCGCACACATTGGATGCAATGGGCTGGCCGGGGCACCGATTGGTCCATTGCTGATCAATGCGTACAGAGGTACAACGCGCACCCGCACACATTGAATGCAATGGGCTGGCCGGGGCACCGATCGGTCCATTGCGGTACAACGCGTACAGGGGTACAACGCTGCACCACACACATTGAATGCAATGGGCCGGCCGGGGCACCGATCGGTCCATTGCTGTTCAACGCATCCCTGTACAAGTGACTGGCATATGTCACCATGCCTGTCTCAGATGAACATATGCCAGCCACAGATAGCTCCCAGGGAGTGAGGGGCACACCTACAACACGACAGCCTGTCCAAACTGTACCATAAGACATGTAAGGCTGCATTTCCTATTGTGTGTATGTTGGTGTACATGTTGTCCTGTGGGTGTCACCTGGGGGCAGCCACCCCCAGGCTGTGTACGTGTTCATGGGGACAGGATCCTGGGTGTTACGTGTACATGACCACTGTGATGTGCAACTGTTCATATCTGTGCATGTGCCATGGTTACATTTCACGGTGGTGTATGTGTATGTCATGTCACATACCCCGTGAGTCCCATGTGGGACGGTATGTTTGAGCCAGGGTGTCCCAGTGGCACAATAGTGATGGTCCTCCACAGTCTGTGTGCATGTAGTGTTTACAATGTCTCTGATTTCATGTGCACAATGGGAGACAGTCTCCACATCCACGTTGTGTGTGCATGGACTTTGATGTTGTGCGTGTGTGTGTCACAGACGTCCATGTCTGTCCTGCAGTGGCAAGTGGGACCACTACCTGTGGGGGTCATGGTTGTTTTGCTCTGGTGTATACCTGATACTCCATGTAATGCCAGTGTCCATGTGGCAATACAGGGTCCCTGGGAATGTACCTGTCGTTGAGCTGTGATGCCTGGGGCACATCTGTCCTCACATGTCACTGTGGGGGGTGATTGTGACACGGCAGCAGGAGATGGGAACTGTGACACGGCCTCATGATATCCAATGGGCCAACCTGGGACTTATTGATGCCACTTGTTGAACCGTGATGACAGATGTTGGCCATGTATCTACCATACATGTCCTTACGGAACTGCACACTTCATGTAGTTGTGCCTCATAATGATGTATGTTGTGATATTGAGTGTGTTCAATGCCGCATATGTGGGGTGACTGACAATCTTGCTTTCTTCTCCTCTGCACTGCAGGGCTCCTGCTGTTCATCGACCATTCCCAGACCTGGCAACGATGGTGGAACGGGACAGCATCCAACGGTACCGCTTCACCAGGCAGCTGATTGAGGATTTGGCAGTGCAGTTGGCCCCACATTTGCAGCCTGGCCGGCCGTATCCTACAGCGCTGACCCCCAAGGTGAAGGTGATGGCAGCCCTACACTTCTTTGCCACCGGTACCTTCCAACATTCTGTGGCGACTGCTGGTGGGATGTCACAGACCATGTTGAGCCGTGTGCTCCGCGATGTTTTGGAGGCAATGTTGCTATTCCTGAACCGGTACATCTATTTCCCTAGACTGCAACGACTCACTGACGTGAAGAGTGACTTCTATGCCCTGGGGAGGATGCCGCATGTCATTGGCTCCATTGATGGGACACATGTGGCTTTGGTACCACCACAGTCCCAGGAGCAGGCCTACCGTAACCGCAAGCACTACCACTCGGTCAATGCACTGGTGGTGTGTCTTGCAGATATGACCATCACACACGTGTGTGCCCGTTTCCCTGGTTCAGCACACGATGCCTTTGTGATGAGGAGTAGTCGCATCCCCAGGATGATGGCACAGATGCAGAACCAGCGTGCCTGGCTTGTCGGTGTGTACTGACTTTGTGCCATTGTGTGTGATCTGATCTGTAGTATTCCGCCCACTTTTCCAAGTTAGCTAATGTGCACTTGTCTGTCCGTAGGTGACTCGGGATACCCCAACAAGCCGTGGTTGCTGACACCCCTCAGGAACCCTGTGACACCAGCCCAGATGCGCTACAATGAGGCACATGGTCGGACCAGGAGAGTGATTGAGCGGACATTTGGTCTCCCGAAGAGCCGCTTCCGCTGCCTGGACAAGACAGGAGGGTCCCTCCCATATGCCCCAGCGAAAGTGTGCAAGATTATCATCGTCTGCTGCATGCTCCACAACCTGGCAGTGCGGAAGGAGTTGCCTCTCATCCAGGATGACAATGACCAACATCCGCCACCTGTGGAGGATCCTGGCCTGGACCACGATGCCAGTGATGATGATGATGATGAGGGTGATGTCCGCACACAGCTCATCACCAACTTCTTTAGCTGAATGTGAGTATCCTGAGGTGTCATGTCAATGATGTGAGTTGGCATGTTATGTGTAGGTGGTGCTCTGGTGCTGTTGGAGTGTGTCCATGGGCTATTTGACTGGATGTGTGTAGCGATGTGTGCTTACAGGTGGTCTGTACTCCCCAACAGTGTTGACATGCTAACTTGGTTCTGGGTGGGTATCTTGTAACATGTATTGTGCATGAGTTTTGCTGTTCTGTCCTGTTCTCCATTGATTTTGACTGTGTGTCATTTCTGTCCTTCACAGGGTACTTTCAGATTCGTTTGGTCAACTGTGTCCACCGACGACGTGATTGTACTTCCAGGGTGGTAGCTGTTGTGTCCCTACAGGTGATGTGCGCAACACCCATGGACTTCCTTCCTTCTACAGTTGTTGACTGTGTGCCCGCTGCCAGGTGGGATTACCTTGCATCTGTAGTGGTTACGACATGTTGCAACTGTGTAATAAACCTGTGCTTCACTTTGTGATGTGCGTTGTCTGTGGTCACACATTTGACTGCCATTTGCTTACTGCACCTGTGGGCTACTTGACTACAACTGGGAATAGGTGTGGTGTCTGTGCATTGCACCGTCTTCCCTGGCAACATCAGTGTAGGCAATGAGTCAGATGGCCTAGGTGTGTATGTGTTGTGTAGCCCTGGTGGTGTGTCTCCCTCATATGTGTCACGTTGCCTTTACTCACATGCCTGTGTTGTACTTGCTGTTGCAGTTCGCATACACAGTGTAATTTTGCAGTTCATCATCCCCATGACAGCACCCACGTTGGAATCACAACAGAGGCAAGTATGGTGTATTAGTGTGTTTATTGTGATACATTTGTGTGAATAGTGCATAGGATGGTTAGTGCTGTACATATATCTTGCAATCAGAAGTTCCTAGGTGAATTGAAAGTCCTGGTAGACAAAATCCCCAGTATCGGGGCCACAGTTGTCTGAGACATTGGTCCAACTTGTACTCCCATGTAATGTGTGGGAGTTGTGTTGCCGTCAACAGGGTGAACAGTTTGTGCACAAAGGTGAACATCCAGAACAGGTTCAGGCTTCCTGGGAGTTGCACTTGGCCATCGGCCTCTCACTTGCCCCTCCTCGGACGACCCCTCTTCTTTGGGGGGCCCTCAAGTACAGGCTGCTGCGGTGCAGGGGACTCTCCGCCAGAGTCATCCTCCCTCCCTGTGGCAGTTGCAGTTTGTTCAGCACCAGATGTTGTTGGCACACAGGGAGGTGTAGACTGGTTGTTGTTCATCTGGCGGAGGCATTGTAAAATGTCCCTGTGCACCGCCGTCATCTCTTGCAGTGCGTCCCACTTGGACTCCACGCGGGACATGTGTGAGTCCAAGCGGGCATGATGGGCAGCCTGCTGCTGTTTCATGTCTCTGAGGAGCCCCACTACCTGGCTGAGATCTCCGGTGCTGGACTGGTACGCATCGGCTATGCGTACCAGTTGTGGGTCATCATGCACACCAGCAACCTCTGCAAGCAGCGACCTCTGTCTCCCACTCCTCCCACCACCCCTGCCGACATGTGCAGTGCGTGCAGTGGCACGCACAGATGACCCTGGTCCCCCTTGGGGGTTGGTGGTGGTGGTGGTGTCCATGGCCCCACGTTGGTCCAGGGTCCCTGTGCTGGTGTTGCTCCTTGTTCTGTCCATGTCGGCAGGGATGGTATTTGTGGTGACAGTCGTTGGAGGGGTGGGTGCAGGGGGTGCAGCAGGTGGTCCTGCTGGTGCTGCAGCTGGTGGTCCTGCTGGTGCTGCATGTTGACTTGCACTGGTTGTGCCAGGTTGGTCTTCTTCGTCCGAGGAGGGCAGAGGCTGTACGACACCAGTGAGCTCCGCATCCTCTTGAGCCTGGGACTGGGACTCCTCAGCGTCTGCTGCTGTGTCCCCATCATCACCTGTTTTTGGGAGACACACACAATGTATGTTATGTTTCTGCAGGCATCAATGGTTGACACACCTGACAGTTGTGACTGTGCCTCTGGGTGCGGGCCTGTACATTGCATTGTCCTAAGTCGTCACAGTCAGGGGTTGATATTGGTGTAGCACATTGTCCTGCATTATTTGGGCATTTCTATGTATTTGTTGGGGTGTGAACATGGTCTGCATTGGTTGTATTTGGTTGACAGCCGGCCCTCCTTCCCACCCAGCCAGTCAGTTATCCCACCATGGACTGTGCTTGCATTGCAGGGAGTGGAAGTTGTCTTTCAGGATGTCAGTCAGTGGTGTCCTGCTGTTGGTTGTTGCACAGTTGCCAGCAGGGCCTTGTGCTCCCCACAGCAGTAGCCAGTGTCAGCCATCTTGTCAGTCTTTATCCACTCCCTGTGATGTGAGCATGGTTCAGGGTGGTGTTGATGGGACAGTTGTGGGGGTGGGCTATGTCTGTGACTATGACTCCCATCATGCTATTGCCTCCACCCCACTTCCCAGCATTCCCTTACTTACTTGCTTTTGTGGGGAGTTCAGTGTGTGTGGGTGTGAGAGCAATGGCAAGATGGCTGACAGTGGTGTCCTGCTGTTGGTTGGTGTGCAGTTCCCAGCATGCCCTTGTGCTCCCACGACACAGCAACAGTGTCAGACATCTTTGATGGGCCTTTTCACTCTCTGTGGGATGTGCATGCGTGAGTGTGAGCTTGCTGGGCCATGTGGTGGGGGATGTAGAGCTGTGCCTACGACTCCCATCATGCTATTGCCTCCACCCCCTTCCCAGCATGCCCATGCTTCCTTCCTTTGACTCTGCTTCCCTGTGGGGTGGGCTGCCTGTGCTGACAGGATGGCTGGGAGTGTTGTCCTGGCAGTTGTTTGGCTAAAAGTCCCAAGAGTGTCCCTGTGCTTCACACAACATAACCCAGGGTGGTGGTTCTTTGTGGGATCTTCAGTTAGGATGTGAGGCATTGCATTCTCCCAGGTGGGTTCTGTGGAGTATGTGTTGAGGGGGTGTGTGAGGGGAGGTGCTTGTGACTATGGTCAGTGCTGCAAGTCCTCCTTTCCACCCAGCCAGATATCCCACCATGGAACGTGCTTGCATTGCAGAGAGTGCAAGTTGGCTTTCAGGATGTCAGGCAGTGGTATTGTGCTGTTTGTTGGTGCACAGTTGCCAGCAGGGCCTTGTGCTCCCCACAGCAGTAGCCAGTGTCAGCCATCTTGTGAGTCCTTATCCACTCCCTGTGATGTGAGCATGGTTCAGGGTGGTGTTGATGGGCCAGTTGTGGGGCTGAGCGATATCTGTGCCTACTACTCCCATCATGCTATTGCCTCCACCCCCTTCCCAGCATGCCCATGCTTCCTTCCTTTTGACTCTGCTTCCCTGTGGGGTGGGCTGCCTGTGCTGACAGGATGGCTGGGAGTGTTGTCCTGGCAGTTGTTTGGCTAAAAGTCCCAAGAGTGTCCCTGTGCTTCACACAAGATTACCCAGGGTGGAGGTTCTTTGTGGGATCTTGAGTTAGGATGTGAGGCATTGCATTCTCCCAGGTGGGTTCTGTGGAGTTTGTGTTGAGGGGGGGTGAGGGGAGGTGCTTGTGACTATGGTCAGTGCTGCGAGTCCTCCTTCCCACCCAGCCAGCCAGATATCCCACCATGGAACGTGCTTCATTGCAGGGAGTGGAAGTTGTCTCTCAGGATGTCAGTCAGTGGTGTCCTGCTGTTGGTTGTTGCACAGTTGCCAGCAGGGCCTTGTGCTCCCCACAGCAGTACCCAGTGTCAGCCATCTTGTGAGTCCTTTTCCACTCCCTGTGATGTGCGCATGGTTCATGGTGGTGTTGATGGGACAGTTGTGGGGGTGAGCAATATGTGTGACTACGACTCCCATGATGCTATTGGCTACACTGACTTGCCCAGTATACACAGAATTCCTTCCTTTCAGTGGTCTTCACTGTGTGTTGGTGTTGTAGTGGTGGCTACATGTCTGGATGTGTTTGTTAGTTCTATTTGTGCCACTGCCTAGCTGTAGTTGTAGTTGTGTTTGTACATGTGATGACACGGTTAAATGTAACTTTGAGATGGCATGTGTTGTGTTTATCTGACTGACATACACATTTTGGGATGATTCTGTTCTGGTTGCTGTGTAATTGCTATGAGTGCATGGTTTGACTCTCCCTTGACAGTGATGTGTGTGTGTATTGTGGCAGAATATTGTGTACATTTGTTGTGTACTCACCAGGCTCTGGGATGTTCTCTAGTCCATAGACGCTCACTGGCGGAAGGATGGCCCGCACCTTCTCCTCCCAGGGCCTGAGGTATACTGGCTTGGCAGGAGGGCCACTGCCGGTGTATTGGCTCAGGAGGTAGTCCTTCTTGAGCAGCTCCCGCACCCTCCTGCGCACGTCATACCACCTGTTCTGGATGTCAGTCTTTGTGCGCAGACATGGTGATTGTGCGTTCACCCTGTTGATGATCCTCTCCCACATCTTGGTTTTCTGGGAGATGGGGGTCTGTTGGACCAGTGTGCCAAACAGCTGTGGCTCTACCCTGAGGATCTCGTCTACCAGGACTTCCAATTCACAATCTAGGAACTTGTGATTCTTCTTGGGGGGCATGGTGATGGGTGGTGATGGTGAGTGATGTGTGTGTTGGTGTGCAGGTGAGGGTGTGTGAGTGTGTGTTTTGCTGGGTGTATGTGAGGTAGCTATTTGTTGGTGTGCTGATGGTGTGTGGCTTGTGTGAGGGATGAGCTGTGGGTGTGTGGTTGCTGTCTGTTGAGTGCTGGCAGTAGAATGGCATTTGCAAAGGATCATGGTTGGGATTTGTGTCCTTTATATGGGTGGAGTTGTGGGTGTGTCTTTGTTCTCTGTCCCCACCCCCCCAGTATTTATTGGCTTTGTAATTGCTTGTTTGGCCTTTTTTGTGTATTTTTCCTTAGTACTTTTTGTGCATGTTGGAAACGTTCTTGTGACCGTGTCGGACCCTGCATTTGTCTCGTACGGTCTTCTCCGTTTCGTTCACGCTGTGTTTGTGCAGTTTTCTATGCTGCGTATGCATCGGTCGCGGTGTTTTGTGTTACTTCTGCTCGGTTTTGTATGCGTGTCGGTCGTACGGCTTGTACTCAGTTCGACTCGGTCGTGGTTTTCGCGCCTTGCATCGTACTTTGCGGTTTGTAGTTCGCGTGTACGTTTCGGTTGGATTTGTTCCGGGTGCGTGTCGGTCGGTTCGATTCGCGTTTTTTTCCGGCCGGATTGCTGTTTTCCGTGCGGCTTGGTCGTTCGGTTTGGGTTCAGTACGTGTCGGTCGGATTTTGCACGCCTTGCATCGTACTTGGCGTGTCGGGCGCCACAGGTACGTGTCGGTCGGAATAAATTCCGGCTCCGAGTCGGTCGGTGCTTTTTCCGGCCCGAATCGGAATCGACCCCCAAGTCTATACACTCCGGTAAATAATGTGTATTGGCACTCAAACTACATCCACTTACAAAGCTGTTCTGATCAGAGTGAATTATACCGTTAATAACGGTATTGGTGCGATTTACTAATACTTTGATAAAAATGTTATAATCTATATTAAGAAGTGTTATTGGCTGATAAGAAGATGGTTCTATTTCATCTTTCCTTTTTAAAAAAAAAAAGGTAATTTACACTCCCTTTTTAAAAGCAGACGGGATGAATTTACCTCGGAAAGTAGAATTAAGCAGCTTATTTAATGTGTTTGTTAATAAAGTGAAGAATGTTTTATAGAACTAAGCGCTAAAACCCGATACCTCTGGGTCTAGCCAGCGCTATATAAAACTCAATAAATAAATAAATAAATAAAATTTAAAAAAACGTCCTCCCTGGGGGGTTTTAGACCCTGGCAGATGTTTTATTGCAACTCGTATCTCAGCTTCGGAAATTGGACTAGCCAGGCAATTTATAACTTCAACGTCTCACATGGAGAGTTAGACTTCTTGCAAAAATTGATCTACTACTGGAAACTCCTGAATTATATTCCACCCTTCATACAGCGCGGAATAGTAGTCTGCAAAATATTTTTAATCTCAGAAAACTCATTTGTCAGATTACTGGTATTAGGATTTCACAACCCTCTGATCACATTACTTTTTCCATTTAACTAGCGGCGGGAAGCAACAGCTTGGATTTCCCAGAATCAAGGAAACAAAGAGAGTCTTTGCTGTAAGGACCCAGGATTTTAAGATAACAGCAAGATATGCAGTAGAATGGAGTCAATAGTTAAGACTTTGTAATTCTTAGGCCTGTTGCAAGCAGAGATTTTATATTAGTGAGGTTGAAGTCTCGCCTCCAGTCTTTGTATTTGAGAATCGAATGAAGCCCTACCAGGTTAGAAAATCTAAAGCGCAACAAAGTTTTAAGCCTCAGTCTGATGTGCAACCTTATCCAGGAGGGAAATAAGACTGCTTCCATTATAGGGAAGAAGAAACGTATGGGCTAGAACAAAAAGAGAAAGTTGTTGCAAGAGTTCTTGACATTCAAGGCCTTACCCCCACCTTTAAAATAAAAAAATCTGGAACCTCTTACTGCTCTAGAAATAATTAGCCCATTGCAGATTAAAGCTGAATCAACTACAGGTGCTGGAGGTGTGATCTCCTCTAAGGAGGCTGAAAGCGTGTCCGTAAACCCATATAGCCCTGATAAGTCTAAGCAGTCAGGTACTATTGGATCCTTGCAATGTCGTGTAGTTCCTATAACCCTATATAGAATCTGTGCGTTTAGACAACATACACTAAAGGATTGGTGTTAGACTGATTCTAGACACCCCTACCGGGTAAGTTAGCCTATATACCAGCTAGCTCATAGTGCCACTAGAAACCCCTCTTACCAAGGAGAGAATAGTTCTTGGCAACTATCGAACATGGCAACCCTGTCCCTTCAGGGATCGTGGAAACAGTGCCCTTCTTTTCGCTCAGTCACTCATGCTCACTTGGTCGCAGAGAAATACACAGAATAAACGGTGGGGACGTTTTTCAATAAGCATTTATTGAGCCAGCGTCATTCTAGTGTAAAGTAGGTGTACTGAAACAACCACTAGACAGTAACAGACATAAATGATTATAAGTACTAACAGAGTAAAAGGATGGAAGATCTCTACCATCGTGTTAAAACAATGAATACAGGCAAGTATATAAAATACATGACAGTAAAGTGCGTACTCCTATGATGCAATCTTCACTAGATGTACCTAAATGTATCTAGCACTAGCATGTATATGGGTGTATAAGCCAAGGATAGGATAAAGTCAACCCCATTACCTGAAGTGAGAGACTGTGGGACCCCGTCTTGGTCTCGAGATGGACACCCCGCAAGGGATGTCAGACCACTGCGAGCTGGAGTGTCTGCATGCAGGAGCCTCAGCGTCTCACGTCAGTGTGTCGGCATGGAAGTCCTTTTCTCCTCTGACTATTTCAGCCAGATATGGTGTATATATACACAAAGTGGTACCCCCTTGGGATATACCTTGCTGTGTCATGTCGGACTAGGATGACGGAAGGAATTACCCTTATACATAGTTATTATTCAGGAGATGTAGGCCTGCTGTCCTGATGTGATTCCAAGAATCCTCATGCATAATGAATGAGGCTTAAGCTTTTCGGAGAAAACCCCATGTCATCTTTGGACATTACCGTAACTAGGTAAAAGGTCAGTACTAAGAATAGTTATGCAGTGTAATGGTAGGGGAGAATATAATTGAAAGGTGAGGTGACTACCTGAGCCTATATTGGGGTACCTATATGAAAAATAACAGCAAGTAGGGCCAAAACAAAGGAAGGAAATGAGCAACGATAATGGCAGCGCTCCACAACATTCAATAGCAAGCCAGACAGCGTTAAAATAGATGATTTAATGCCTCCCTCATTAACTGGTGCCGACATAGACATCCATACCTGCTTGCCACAGTATCCGGTTTTCAATAAAAAGAGGCCCAGCGGGGTTGCAGAATTTGAAGGAATGTAGAGTAGGTGTAAACATCAAAACTCCTCCATTTTGGGGAGTGAATTACCCGGTGAGTCTGAGCCACGTGGGCCCTTGCCTAAAGTTGGCAAGGGTCCAAGTTATATTTCAACAACGAGAATATCAGATTGTCTAGGACCTTGACTGCTCTGCCATCCGTTTGGCAAGTAAGTGAATACACCAACAAGGAGAACAGGAAAATTGATATTGCCATAGAAATAGCCCTGGAAACCCTAAATGATCAGGAAAATTTGAGTGTGCAGCTGGAATCTCTAGATGAGTTGAATGATAAGCTTTTTGCCCTACTTCAAACAACAATTTAGCAGGTTAAAGAAATGAAAGCTGCACATGAAGAGATTGCAAGTGAAACCGAAAATAAAGTGGATTAAATTGACAAAAGATTGTTGAACCTGAACTTCAGATGTGCAGAAGCTGAACATAGGAGTTCTGACTTGGAAGACAGAAATGATAGCTCAATTCCAGACAGACATTCATAATGTTAAATACAAGCGTGAAGCTCTTGAGCACAGATCAGGGTGGGCACATTTAAGGCTAGTTGGGGTTCCTGAGAGCTTTAGTCAGAATAAAGATATGGTAGAGGAGACTTCTAAATTTACTGTTTATGTTTCCTTTATTCTTAATGCCTTTTTCGGTGACATCAATGGCAGTATTAAGGTTTAGGAACAGTGAACTGTGAGGGCTAACCTGACTCAGGCTCACAGGAAAAGATTAACGTTTTTAGTTTTCATTTATGTAGCGTGTTTCATTAAGAATTCATTTGAGTAGCCTGTCATATTAAAGTTGGAGCCTGTGTCTACATGCCCAGGGTCTTGGAAAGGCTTCAGGCTTCACTTTACCTCCCAGTGTACCTTTAGCAGCAAGTGGTCCCATGCCATTTGTGACACCTACAGCCAGCCATGGCTTTGCAGTCATAATCACGTCAGATGCTGGAATTTTTGAACCCATACCTTGAGTTTTAAACATGATGCTACACATGATGCTACAAAAACTGTTGGCTAAATACCAGAGTGTGCTGAAGGTGTCACACATGACTTAGTACACTTCCACTCTCAGAACGCAGCTTATTATCCAATCACTTGTTAACTGTAGTTTTGCCGTTGACCTTGTACAGAGTTTTACTGCCTTTTGGCTAGGGTTGCTTATACAGATAGCACCAAGATACTTGCATCCTAGGCTACTTAACATCTGTGTGCGCCGTAAGCCCCATTAAGCAAGCCCCCAAACCCTCAAATATCCCAGAACCACATTTCCTATACATGCTTAATTTTATTTTGTCATTAACACATAGTACCATAAATGCATGGGTCTGCAGCCTTATTTTGGCCTGCTCTAGCCGTGTTGGGCAGGGAACTCTGGTCTGCTTTGTTTTGAGTGATAGCTTATATCAGGTCAGTTTATAAGCACAACTTTTGGGGCTTTGTAAACAGGGCAGCCTAACTAGAAGTAATGCATAAAATGAACCAGGTAGGAAGGTTTCAGCTTGTATGGTAACTCCAAGCAATGCTGAGGTGATGGCAAACTATGTTTAGGTAGCCCCTACTGATTATATTAACTTCCTGTCACCTGTCCTCTCAATGCATTCATCTAGTCAGTCCAAAAAAGAATGTTGTTAAAGATTTAGAAAACATCAGTAGTGCAAGCCCTTAAAGTTCTCGTAAAAACATGAAAACTCTAGCAGAATATTCCCTTATTACTTAAAAAGTTGTCCCCAGCCAGAACTATCCATAGAGTCCCCAAAGACAGAGGAAGAGATAAAGTGTAGATTATTAAGGCTGAATGTGTTGTCTTCTTATATTATGATACCCAATAGGAAGGCGCTTCCATCAAGCTTATTCATGGAATCTTCTTCAGACAAGGATTATTTATTACATGGCTTATACTATAAGTTGGTATGATTGCTTTTGGTGTTCCCAACAGAAGTGTTCCTACCTGCTATTGCTATTGATGGGTAGTACACAATAAAGCAATCATCTCATGAATTCTGTGGTATGGCTTGTCTTCCTTGTCACCACAATCGACAATTAATCATTCATACTTTACGCATAGTTAAGACCTTTCCACACGTGTTTTAGTGGCACTCCTAAAAATGACTGAAAAATTCAAAATTGTAATTTCTTTAGTTGTAAGTAAATGATATTGTAACCACCTCTTATTTCTAGTTATCTATTCAATTACTGAAGTGAAAAGCTGATATGCAGTGTATGAATCCTTTTCTACCCCTTCTCCAAACTGCTGGAGAACCACCCAATAATTGAACTTTTGTTATAACACCGTTTGGGGTTTGACAAAAATCTAGTTTTGACTATTTGCCTTCATAGAAAGTGTCAGAAGGACATTAGACATTGGGCTTGGGCAGATCTCCAGGATGCAGTCAAACATTTAGAAACCCATTTTTATATTGATCCTAGATTGCTAGTTATGCAACACAAATTCTTTATGAAGGAGCATCGCCAGGAAGATCAAGCGACATGTTTAAAGCTAGCTTTTATATGCTGGTGGCAAAGTTCAAAAATGTCACAACACAACTAGAGACCATATCGTAGTGTGATGCAGCGTCATAATAGACTCACCTATGTTTATTGTCTATGACGGCATGGAACCTTGATATGGATGGCAGTATATCAATGACACTTAACATTGAATTCATAATATCGTGGGTGCCATAATATTGAAGTTTTCAATATTAATAGTAAATATATTGTTTTACTGTTTTTAACAATAATATTGAAGTATTAAATATATATTACTTTAATGCTGTTTTTTAACATTAGGTTTATGTTTTTATTAGTTATATTTAATTTATTTTATTATTATTTAAACATTGTTTTTTAACACTATGTTTTAAAACAAATCTAGTTTAATATATTTGTTTTTAATTACATTTGTAATTGTAATATGTTTGGGGGATTTGGATTTTACATGGGTTTTGGGTGGGTGGTGTTTTAAATTGACATGTTTAATTTTTTATTACAATAACTATTTTATTGTTTTATATTTTTATTTTGTTTTATTAAAATATTACCTTTTTAAGTTGAATGGCATTTCTTTTTCAAGATATTGGCAAGGTAGAGGCTTTGGGTGGGTAGCATTTTAACATTTTAAATTAAATTTGTTTGTTTTAAATTTATGTGAAAAGTTATCTGATTTTTACAAATGTAAAGCTTTTTGTTTTAATAAAATACAATTTGTTTAGTTTAAGACATTTGTTTCACAGTTTTAATAATATTTTTAGTTAAGTAAAACTGTAATTGATTTAAATTCAAATAAAATTTTGTGAATCAAAATATTGTACTAGCTTAAATATATGTGTCCAATGTTATTGCATGTATTGCATTTTTTATATTTATTTAACGTTCCTAGGTTTCATTCTTTATATAATATTATTTTGCTATGTTTTAACTTCAATCGGTAATATATTTCTGATATATGTGTTTTTTTTAATTTATCTTTATTTATGTATATTGTCTCCTTTTTAGGTCTTGGCCTGCACCAGCGCTTGCGCTGGTCTGGCCGAGAGTTTTAGTAAGCTGGTTTTGGAAGTGCAAACACTGGCTTTCGGCTGGCGACCAG
This sequence comes from Calotriton arnoldi, assembly GCA_963921515.1. Lineage (NCBI taxonomy): Eukaryota > Metazoa > Chordata > Amphibia > Caudata > Salamandridae > Calotriton > Calotriton arnoldi. The sequence goes on from CAWUFW010017603.1 coordinate 22,944, forward strand.
CTTGAGTTCACGATGGCGTGCACGCGCAGCTGGCATCTGGGTTTCCTATCTCTTCCTCATTTCCTCGTCATGGCTCATTAACTCTCTGGACTCTGTTTCAATCGCAGCAGCAGCTCACATTACCAACTCAGGGCCCTGGACTACAGTCACATGAAAAACAACAGCGATTAGCATTGAAATGCAAGCTTTTTTTTGTCTAGTTAGAAATATTGCTTCGGTGGGTTGATTTCACCTTGTATCGCTATTTGTTTTATATTGGGAGTCACAGCCTAATTACCAGTATTTTTGTCTCTCACTGTTTTAAAAAAATATTTATTCGCGCAAAGCACAAAGCTATATTTAAGGTTACTTTTTCCGCGTCACTTCTTCACTCTATTTAAACTCCACACCCCCACTCTTATTGTCTCTCTCCTTCTCTCTCTCTCCCCTCTCTAATTCTCTCTCTACTTAATTAACTCTCCCTCTCTATCTTTTTTAGCCTTTCATTCTCTCTCACCCCTTTATCTGTTTCTCTTTCAAACTCCTTCATTCACTCTCTCTCCCCTTCTTTCTCTCTCTCTATCCCGCTCCACTCTTTATTCTATGTACACCCTTTCTCTCTCACCACCCTCTCTAATTGGGCATTATATCTTCACTCTATCTCTCACTCGGCAACACCACAGCATCACTCAGCGCAACCACAGCATCAATCAGAGCCAGCACAGCATCAATCAGAGCCAGCACAGCATCACTCAGCACCAACACAACATCTCGCAACCACAGCATCACTCAGCGCAACGACAGCATCACTCAGCGCCACCACAGCATCACTCAGCGCCACCACAGCATCACTCAGCGCCACCGCAGCATCGCTCAGCGCCACCACAGCATCGCTCAGCGCCACCACAGCATCGCTCAGCGCCACCACAGCATCGCTCAGCGCCACCACAGCATCGCTCAGCGCCACCACAGCATCGCTCAGCACCGCCACTGCATCGCTCAGCACCGCCACAGCATCGCTCAGCACCGCCACAGCATCACTCAGCACCGCCACAGCATCACTCAGTGCCGCCACAGCATCACTCAGCGCCGCCACAGCATCACTCAGCGCCAAGACAATATCACTCAACAACACCACAGCATCACTCAGCGCCAAGACAATATCACTCAGCACCACCACAGCATCACTCAGCACCACAGCAGTATCACTCAGCAACACCTGAGTATCATTCAGCATCACCTCAGCATCGTCTCCGCAACAGTCACCACCACCACCACTACCACCTCAGCATCACTCAGCACCACCTCAGCCTGCTCTCGGAATCTGGCATCTGTTGATTCTCCCCTAGCGTCTGGCCGCTGCTAGTGTTATAATACAGGTACTAGTTCCCAACCTTCACCCTCCGATTGTTTATGCCCCCTCAAAAAAAAGCTTTAACAAACAACCATTGCAATAGGCAGAAACAAGTTGCCAGCATTGCAAGAACAAAAGAAAACTGAGGAATTTTTTTATTGTAAATACTTTTTTAATATGGTCGTTCAGTTTTACATAATGCCTTCTTGGTCATATATAAAGTAACAAAAATGCTTCTGACACTTTTTTATTATAACTTTTCAGCATGCCGCACAGCAGCCACACTTCTCTACAGCACAGCTTGAAGACATTGGCAAAGTCAATAGCTCTGGCTAAACACTTATAAGGCCCCTAAGGCGAGACCTATTGGCTATGCCAATGCTTGTTACATTTAACATTGATTAGTTTGGAGTGGGAACATTAAATCTGACTCTCCCCCTCTACAGAGTGTGTAACACTTTCCCAAATGTTGTTTAATTTGGAGTGGAAATATTAAAACTGCCCCCTCATGAGTCCAATGCTTTTCATAATGTTGTTTAGTTTGGAGTGGACACAGTAAATCTGACCCTCTTTCCTCAGAGTCCACCACTTTCCCCGAAGTTGCTTAGTTTGGCTTGAGAGTAGTACATTTGACCCCTCTATAGTTCCAAGCTTTCCGCAACTTTGTTTTCTTTGGAGTTTGATTAGTAAACTTGACCTCCCCGCGCATTTATCGCTTTCCACAATGTTGCTTAGTTTGAAGTTGGAGTATTAAATTTGATCATCACTCTAAGAGTCCAGTACTTTCCCTAATCTTGCTTAGTTTTGGGAGGGGAGGTATTAATCAATCTGACAGAATATGCAAAATTTTAAAGGAGGTGCTGAGATGCTTATATAAACCAGATATTAAAGTCCAATGTTTTCCCCAATGTTGCTCAGTTTAAAGTGGAAATAGTAAATCTGCCCCCCGAGTCCAAATTTTCCCCAATGTTGTTTAGTTTTGAGTATGACTAGTATATCTGATCCCCCAATGTCCAACGCATAGCCCAATGTTGCTTAGTTTGTAGTGGGAATAGTACATCTAACCTCTGCAGATTCCAGCACTTTCTCCAGTATTGCAGTCCAACGTTTTCCCCTACTTTGTTTCATTTGGAGTGGTAATACTAAATCTGCCTCCTCCACCCCTAAGCGTAAAACGATTTCCTCAAAGTTGCTTAGCTTATAATGGTTATAGTATTCCTGATCTCCCAAGAGTGCAAAACGTTCCCCAGTGTGGTTTAGTTTGGAGTGGAAATAGTAAATCTGACCTTCTTCAGAGTCTATTGTTTTGCTCAGTGTTTCTTAGTTTGAAGTGGAAATAGTAAATTCGACTTCCAGTCCCCAGAGTCCAACACTTTTTGCTCAATGTTGCTTGGTTTGTTGTGGGAATATCAAATTCGATCCACCTCCCCACAATTATCTGTTAATTTTTACACATTTGAATGTTTTAAAACGTTTTTGATATGTTTGTAGATTTGTATGTAATAATATTACAATTTTAGCTTTTAAAAATACATTTATTTGTGAAAATACTAAACTTTAACTTTATTTCAGATAAATCAATGGTCATAAATGTATTTTTGTTTTCAATTCCTTTGTGTTTGTAAATTAAATATTTTTAAACTAAAAGTTATAATATTTTTTATTAATTGTACTTCAAGGTATTTATTTTTAAAGATAAAATTAAAAGATGATGTCATTTTAATTATATAAAATATATTTTTCAAAATGATTGCAACTTTAAAAATGTGTAATTTATTTTAATTAAATATATTTAATATTTATTCAGTTAGAAATGTGGGTCCTCATTATGATGTCGGTCGGAGTTACCTCGGACTGACACCGTTTCAGTGAGGGAACCGCCTGACCATAGGTCGACGGTTCCGAACACCTCATTAGGAAGCGACCGCACAAAGGGGCCAATTACGATGTCGGTCGGAAAGGCTCAGAATGGCATTTGGATTTTCCTAACCTGTGTCGAAACCCATGTTTCTGACCGACTCAGAAACATTTCCGAACGACCGATTACGATAGAATGTAACCGGTCGGTCATTACGAATCGGTTCCGACCGGCATTCGGAGAGTCCGAGTCTGTTGGAGCCGAATCGTACAGCTCAACGGCCCGCGTTTCCGACCGACCGTTTATGATGTTGGATTCCGACAGCCTTTCCGAATTGGTCTGGCCGACACGAATTGGCTGTCGGAAACTGACTTTGCGGGCCCGTAGTAGGCCCCCCTTCACCCGGAGGCCTCCGATTAAAGCCTCTGGGGGTACCCATGGGTCCCCTCTTTCCAACCATGCACAGTGTGGCAGGCACCATGAGGTGCCCGTCACAGGGTGCAAAGTTTTCCGCAACCACCCCTTTCTTAAATGGGCGCCTGTGTTGTCAGTCGGAACACAGGCACCCATTAAAGTCAATGGGAGTCTGATCGAACGATGTTCGGAAACATCGTAACCGGTCGGTCGGACTCCCCGAACCCAAGTCGGTCAGAAATGATTCTGTCAAGGAGTCAGTCAGAAGGCTTTCTGACCGACATCGTAATGAGGCACATAGTGCGGTCTGAAACTTCCATTTCTCTATGGGAGCTTGTGCAGCGGGGGGAAACCATCCGCAGCACAAGCTCCCATTGAGAAATGGAAGTTTGTAAACATCCCTGCACCATGTGGCAGGCACTTCACAGTGACTGCCACACGGAGCAGGGATGTTGAGGGGGGCACCATAGGTCCATATGTGGAAGGCCAGGGGCAAGAGGGTCCTGCTAGGGGCCCCCAAAGTCAGTTTCCGAAAGCCAATCCATGTCGGAAAGGCCGACATGGATTGGCTGTCGGAAACTGACATCGTAATCCTGACTGCGGAGCCGAGCCTGGCTCTGCCGTCATTGAAGGGACTACTATTCCGCTCCTTTTGCAAGAATAAACTTCAAAATACAGGGGCATTTTTACAAACTCTAGCGCCACCGAAGCGTCACTTTTTTGGACGCTCTGGTGAAACTCTATGATAGCCCATAACAACAAGGCCTTGCTAGGCCACTGAGGGCCTAATTATGAGTTTTGCGGTGCGGCTCCCTGCCTCCCCGCCGCTGCACTGCCAAACCCGTTGTCAGTCCCCTGCCAGATTACAAGTTAAACTTGTGTCTGCCAGGCATTTGTTTTACTTTTCCACGGCAGTGCCTGTAGGGCCCTCTTTGTTTCCTCTCTGCCAGGGTTTTCATGGCGGTGGAAATGCCATGAAAACCCTGTCAGGGTGGAAACTTGTAATATGCTTGGCGGGACCATGGTGGTCCTGCGAAGCATATTGTGGCCTCTGGACCGCCGAGCCACCTCCAGGGAATGGCGCTTCCCTGGCTGCATCGGCAGCCCCATGGCGGTCCAACCGCCCGAATCGTAATCGGGCAGTCGGGAGACCGCCACCGTTGCTCCCCCATGAGTCTTGCAGTCCATGGACCGCCAGACTGGTAATAGAGCCCTCGGCGTGGCTTAACACAGCCTTATAAATATGGCACCCTGCAATGCAGTTTTCTGCAGTAAAGAGTTGAGCAATGAGTGTTGCTGTGGGCGTTCTCAGCAACACCAATGGCTTTTTGACCCTGCTCCAGATTTGCAAGGATCTGTAAATCTGAGGCAGCGCCTTTCAAAAGGAGGCATTATGGTGGTGCAACGAGGAGAAATACTTTTATTATTCCTCCTTTTTTTGCTCTTTCTATGTGCGCTGCATTCTGCAGCACACATAGATGGAGCAAAACGCCATTACTGATTGTTTTTGTGCCTGAAGATGTCCCTTCCTGCACAAACACAATCATCCCTGCAACGCAGGCATCATTGCACCATGGTGCAAGGGTGCCTGCGCTTGCGCTAGGCAGCATTTGTAGCACTAGCACATGGGTGAGCACAGGGATGCGCGGTATTCTTATTAATACGGTGCTTCCCTGTGTTTTGAAAATTATGCAGCTCACGCAGCCAAATTGCTTGCGGCACCACGCTGCGCCATTTTCTTGTAAATATGCCCCACAGTTCCATGAAGTCGATAGCGCCAACCGGGGCTATTGTGCCATCATGGACAACACAAATCCAACATTTCCATGATACAGTATCGGACATACCTGCAAAACAGTACCTTTGGACGTGAAGAGGCCTCGGGGACCTTGCGATGAAATCTAAAGATGAGGCATTGCCGGCGTCAGCAGGAGTTGGTTCCGCAAGTAGGGCAGAAGTTCTTGAGGCCTTGGAGTCCCATACGCTGGGGATTGAGCTCCGCGATGTTGAGGTCAGGAGCGCTGGTGTCGGGGGGGCTCGGGCTGCAATGTCATCGCAGTCAATGCGTCGTGCTCTTCAGGAGCGGTGACCACGGCTTCAGTGCAGGCAGTGGTGCGGCGTTGGTGCTGAGTGGTCTCATTGGCAGACTCGGGCTGCAATGTGAGATGGGGTGATGAGTCATGCTCTTCACGAGTGGTGCCCTCAGCCAAGGTGCAGGCAGCGGCGTCGGTTGACGAAGTCGGAGTCAATGATGCTGTTATCGTCAAACCAGGGGCTGTGATGTCACCGCGGTCTATGCATGTGCTCTTCATGAGCGGGGACCACGGCTTTGGCGCAGGCAGCGGTGTTGAGGACGGCACCGGGATGGCTTTTCTTGGGATTACAGCACAGCCACTCAGTTCCAAGGGCCCAAGACTGCTTTTGACACCACTTGCCAAAGCAGGACTCTCAGCATAGGAGTCTAAGTGCTGGTCACAAGATGTGGATTAAGTCTTTGGTGTCCCTTAGACTTCTGCAACAGGAGACAAGTTAAATTCAAGTCCTTGGAGAACCTTGGAAGACAGGATACAAAAAGCAATGTCCAGTCCTTTCACTGTCCAAGACAGAAGCAGCAGCAGCAGGCCAACACAGCAAAGCAGACGGCAAAGTGGTAGTCCCTCCTGACAGCAAGACAGCTCTTCTTCCTGGCAGAATGTCCTCAACCCAGAAGTGTTCTGAAATTAGGGTGTCACAGCTCCAGTACTTATACCAGTTTCTACCTTTGAAGTAGGCAAACTTCAAAGGAAAGTCATTATAGTGCACAAGACCCTGTCTTTCCCTGACCTGGCTCCAGGCACGCTACAGGTGGGGGGTGGTGACAGCTTTGTGTGAGGACAGGGACAACCCTATTCAGGTGTCAGTGACAACTCCTCCCACCTCTCTAGCTCAGGAAGGCCCATCAGCATGGCAATGGCCCATCAGGATCTGAAAGACACTCTCAGCTCCCTTTGTGTGACTGTCTAGAGTGAATGCACAAACAGCCCAACTGCCAGTCTAAACCAAACGTGGATTCTACAGCAGGCAAAGGCACTGAATGATAAAGCAAAAACATGTCCACTTTCAGTGGCATTTTCAAACACACAATTTGAAAACCAACTTCAACGAAAGATGTACTTTTAAATTGAAAGTTCAGAGACTCCAAACTCCAAATCTCTATCTATTCCCAATTGGAAGTTACACCTGTAAGATGTTACAAGGCAGCTCCAATGATAACCTGTGGGAGAGATAGTCCTTACAATAGTGAAAAACAAAATTAGCAGTATTTCACAATTAGGAACATGTAAAACACCATTGTACATGTCCTACCTTTTGAATACACTGCACCCTGCCCATGGGGCGACCTTGGGTCTACCTTAGAGTTGCCTTACAAGTAGTAAAAGGGAAGGTTTGGGCCTGGCAAGTGGTTGCACTTGCCAGGTCGATATGGCAGTTAAAAACTGCCCACACAGACACTACATTGGCAGGACTGAGACAGGTTTGCAGGGCTACTCATGTGGGTGGCACAATCAGTGCTGCAGGTCCACTAGTAGCATTTGATTTACAGGCCCTGGGCACACACAGTGCACTTTACTAGGGATTTACTAGTAAATTAAATATGCCAATCATGGATAACCAATTACAGATGCAGTTTACACAGGGAGCACATGCACTTTAGAACTGGTCAGCAGTGGTAAAGTGCCCAGAGTCCTAAAACCAGCAAAAACGAAATGCAGCACTCAGTCAAAAACAGGAGGTCAGAGGCAAATGACAGGGCAAAACACACCAAAGATGCCAGGTCTAACTTATTCTATATACTTTTTTTCTTTATTTTTGCTTTAGATATTTTTTACTTTTGATATTTTTGTATGATGAGATTGAGATTGTAGATTTTGTTGTTTTAATTGCAAGTTTAGGGTTGTCGATATTATGGTTGTCTTTATTTTGACCTTGATATTATTGTATATGGATATTTGTGTAGTCAATATTCAGTAGTACAATCTCATTGAAGAACCTATAATTGAACGAGACCATTGACATAGCAAAAACAAAACTGTTGCAATTGTCTTCTAAGGAATGAGGTAAAGTAGAAAATTCAAACATTACATAATGCACTGTAACAGCAGCAGAAAACCGTTCAAAAGAAATGATAAGTGTTGAAAAGAAAGGCAATATATATGCAGAGAAGGAGGCATATCTTAAACACAAAGATATTTGCTTTGGGTCTGAGTTCTTACCACATAAGGTTTGCAGCCGTCCATCTGACTAAACATGATATTTGTAAGTTGTGTGGGAAAGTTAGACATTTCCCAAAGAATGTCAAATTCTGAAACAGAAAATCAACAGCATAGTGGAGAATGTTTTGACAGTGAAAAACAAATATTTGTGATTTGCGATGACATGAAAGAATAAATTGCTTCATGCAGAAACATCACTGCCAGTGTTGTGTACAGACTTCATCAGTGCATTCAGGTGCACCAATTACAATGGTCACAGAAGAGATGTTTGAAGCAAAGAGGCACCTGTATCACAGGAGGATCGTACACTCAAGTTACTACTTTGAATATGTGCACAGTATACATATATGGCAACAAAGGTTTGTACATATTAGCCCATCAAGGGATTTTTGGGATGACAGTTAAACCAGAGAATAGGAATAATTATTATTAGTAGGAGATGTTAAGATAGATCACATACTTTGAATTTTAAATCATTTTGGTGATGTGTTCCGTTCAAATTTGATGAGTATACTTGGTTTCAAAATTATCAATTGCTTTAAGGGTGGGGCTTGACCAGTAAAACATAAAATGAGGAATGTCTCTTTCAGCATAAGGGATGATTTAGTAGATGGATTGAAAAAAAATTTGAATTGGGAATAATCTAACCTATGAAGTCAATACTCCGGTTGTCCCCCTTTGTGATAGTACGCTAGAAGAATGGAGAACTGAGGGTATGCAATGATCTCAGGAGTCTGAAAAGAGAAATTTGGGTTGAGTCATATCCTCTGCCGTGTGTTAATGATTTACTGATGACATTGGGGGGGTCAACGTGTCCAGGTAAATTATTCTCATTTCACCACATCATCTGGTGGAATTGGAACCTGAATGAAGACATTTCTCTGCTTTCGTAACAACAGTTGGCACAGTCCAGTCCCTCAGAATGTTGTTGGTGTAGGCATCTACTGATTAAGCATTTTAAAGATTTATGTTCAAGAACATGGAGAGTATCAAATGGGCTGTTACCTTCCAGGATGACACTCTGGTGGCAGGAAAAAACAATAACGAACATGCTAGATTTTAAGGGTGGTTCTGAGATGCTTATACTTATCAATAATAAAGTAAACAAGGACAAATGTGACTTTGGGAAGAACACATTTGAAAATCTTTGGCATGTGTTGTTAGTTCGAGGGATAGAGCCACACTCTCATTTGATAGATGCCTTTGTAGATGCGAGGACTCCCAAAACATGAAGAGGAAGAATTTGTTTTTGGGCTTGTAGCAGTTCTACTTCAAGTTCACACAAGACTTTGCCTTAAAGATGGAGAACAACTATGATAAAACACTAAAAATAAATCACATCAAATAAAATGTTGAAAGCTTTTTACCCCAATACTGTCTGTTATACAACCCCAGATGCAAGTAACTATGACGTCGGGGCTATGCTGGGACTATGCTGTCACAGAAAGGAGCTGAAAAAGAAAGGAGCAGAGCCTTTTCTCTTAGAACACTATATCAGGCACAAATACCTTATTCTGCAATACAAAAGAGTTAATAGCATATTGAAAAATTTAAGAATTATTTATAGGGGAGGGGGAGTTTATTTTAGCAACCGACCACAGACCTTTTTTTTTTAATATCTTTAATGAAGATGTAGTGAGAGATTCTACCTTGAAAAGTGCTAGATTAGAGTCAAAACATTCACAGTATAATTTTGAGGTAATTCAAATCATGGGAGGTTAAAATGTAAGAGTTGACTATCTGTCAAAGTTGCCCTTGTTAGAAAAGGAAACTCTAGGAGTACAAGATTATAAAAATGCTTGATTTTGGCAGTGGATATTGTGCGGTTTTGGGAAGGAGGATCGTATCAGTACAATGGAGGTAAATGAAGATTTGGTTGTTCAAAGTTGGGCATGCAAAATAATTTACCAGTGGATGTTCAATCATATGCTAAAGTGGCTGTGGAACTGTCTTTGGTAGGTGTAAATGTTTATGTGCGGGGATAAATACATCATCCTTAAAGATTAAGAAACAGAATCATGGATCTAGGTCACAAGGGACTCTTAGAACAATGATTAAACTTAGAATATGTTAAGATTTTTGTTGATCAGCTAACCCGATACCTCGAAGAAAACAGCATCCTGGACCCATCCCAGTCAGGGTTCCGCAGCAACCACAGCACTGAGACTGCCCTCATCGCCGCCACCGATGACATCAGGACCCTACTGGACAACGGTGAGACTGCAGCCCTCATCCTGCTGGACCTCTCCGCCGCCTTCGACACTGTCTGCCACCGCACTCTACGCGCACGCCTCCACGACGCAGGGATCCGAGACAAGGCCCTGGAATGGACCACCTCCTTCCTCGCCGGCAGAACCCAGAGAGTCCGCCTCCCACCATTCCGATCCAAAGCCTCCGAGATCATCTGCGGCGTACCCCAGGGATCATCCCTCAGCCCGACACTGTTCAACATCTACATGGACCCGCTCTCACGCATCGCCAGACAGCACGACCTCAACATAATCTCCTACGCCGACGACACTCAACTGATCCTCTCCCTCACCAAGGACCCCCTCACCGCCAAATCCAACCTCCACGAAGGAATGAAGGCCGTCGCCGATTGGATGAAGAACAGCCGACTAAAGCTGAACACGGACAAGACGGAGGTCCTCATCCTCGGCTCCAACCCCTCAGCCTGGGACGTCTCCTGGTGGCCAAAGACACTGGGGGCAGCCCCGACACCCACCGACCACGCACGCAACCTGGGAGTCATCCTCGACTCAACGCTCTACATGGCCAAACAAGTCAACGCGGTCTCCTCCTCCAGCACCCTCCGCATGCTTCGCAAGATCTACAGGTGGATCCCGACAGATACAAGAAGAACAGTCACCCAGGCCCTCGTCAGTAGCAGACTCGACTATGGGAACGCCCTCTACGCGGGAGCCCCGGCCAAGCTCATCAAGCGACTGCAAAGCATACAAAACGCCTCCGCACGCCTGATCCTCGACGTACCACGCCACAGCCACATCACCCCCACCTGAGGAACCTGCACTGGCTCCCCGTCGACAGGAGAATCTCCTTCAAACTCCTCATCCACGCACACAAGGCACTCCACAAGACCGGCCCAGCCTACCTCAACAGACGACTCTTCTTCTACGTCCCCAACCGCCAGCTCCGCTCCGCCGACCTCTCCTCGCCACCGTCCCCCGCATTCGAAGAACAACCACCGGCGGCAGATCCTTCTCCCACCTCGCCGCCAAGACCTGGAACACCCTTCCACTCAGCCTACGACAGACCCAAGACCTGCTGACCTTCAGGAGGCTACTCAAGACCTGGCTGTTCGACCAGTAGCGGCACCCCCCCCCTTTTTTTCCCCAGCGCCATGAGACCCTCGCGGGTAAGTAGTGCGCTCTACAAATTCTGTGATTGATTGATTGATCCGGAAGGGCAGTCACATTTACTCCAAGGTCAGGAAATGTGTTACCTGTTCATCCAGAGATAAACAGTATAAGACTGTTACACCAATGCTGCGACCAGTAGTATTCCCTAAAAAAACTTGGACAAAGTTAGTGCTGCATTTCCTACGTCTATTTTAATCTTTGCCAAAGACAGATATGAGACAGTATTGGTGGATTGTTATAGTACATGGTGAGAAGACCAATTAGTGATTGAGCTAATCACCAAATCTGTCATAAAATCTTTTGAAAACATAGCACGTATTCCCTGCTAAATAGAATAAGACAATGATGTACAATGTGTTTTGAAAAATAATAACGTTCCTGCTGGAGGGCAATATTAAGCATCATAGGATTTCTCTTTATCAACCTCAAGCAAATGGGCTTGCAGAGCACATGATTAGAGTGTTGAGTTTATACAGTCAGCAAAGCTAGAGAGAATTGACTTAGAAGAAAAGGGTGGTAGCATGTTGTGGTCCCATTTCACTACTATGCATTCTCCACGGTCCAAGTCCATTTGAAGTTCAGAGAAGTAGGACACCATTATCCAAATTATGTCCTGCATGGTTGTATAAATATCATAAGTGTCAAAAGCCAGTAAATTTGGTAAAAATCAAGATTGTGATTTACCCATTGATCGAATGTCCCCAGGAAATGTTAAGAAAGTATCATGGGTGCAGGATGTGAGAGACCAGGAGAAGACTAGGTTCATATGAAAAATCTGTGTGACCCAACTAAAGGTGTATTAAAGTACAGACCCCCAGTGAGATTGGAGACAATGAGCCTGCTATCAGGTTTCTTGTTAAGGAGTGGTAGAGGATAAAGCACATTGTCAAGGTACAACTGGATAAAGGGAAAAGAGGGGAAATAGATATCATTGGTGAATCTGGAGAAAGATACATGCACACAAACAGAAAAAGTGCCAGAAGACACAGAATTTCTTAATGCTATGTTACAGAGTAATGTCTCCATCCTTTTGGTCGAGTATTTGTACCCAGTTCTAATGTATAGTAGACGTTTGTCATTTGTGGCCTAAGATATGGAAAAGGTTCATTGTTCTGTAAGTCATGGGTTTGTTGTTTGTGTTTTGTAAAGTTATATTTTTCTATTTATTATCTAGCCTTTCTATATTTTTCTTTTGTATTTTTTGTCCAAAAGGAAGGAGCTATGGTAATGGGCTTCACTCATGCTTTGTCATGGAATCTTCTTTAGACAAGGAATATTTACTACATGGGTTGTGGTCAGGGGCATAGCTTGGTCAGTAAGACTGGGGGGGGGTGTAAGCTTCAGATTTCCCAACAATCGCTCTGGCATATCTTGTTAAAAGTAGCAGGACTCATGGGGGGCTTAAGAGGCAGTGGAATGAGATACGAGTGTGGATTGTTAGGGGTACTTAAACACAATAGTTTTCAAACTAACCAGGTTTTAAGGCAGAGACGAGAGAGAGAGAAAGTGTGTGTTTTGTCAGGGTGGGCATGTAAAAATCTAGAGTGAAATCCGACAGATTACTCACCATACCCGACTGAAAGCATCTGTACCCAACTATTTGCTACAAAATATATTTATTAGAGGTGTGTAACATCCCAAACACCCACCCCTGAAACTACGCCCCTGGTTATGGTGTAAGGTGGAATGATCGCTATTGAATGTCCGCAGCGGTCTTTCTGCCTGTTTTCCTATACGGCTCTGCTATTGATGGGCTGCGCACAATGAGGACACCATCTCATGAATTCTTCTGTGCGGCTAGTCTTTCTTATTACTACACCAAATCACCAGACGCCAAGAAGACTCTTATCGTTACGGTCCTGACATCTTATTGATTGGTCAAAAAACCTGTCAATGACTGAGAACTGAAAAAAGATAACAATCCAAGTCTCATATTGGATTCTTCAATGAATGCCCTCCCTGGTTCTCTGATTAATGACAGATCTGTGCTAGCTCATTGCGCTGACATTCATGACTTAATTTCAGTAGAGAAGAGTGATGTTTTAGTAGTTACTAACCTTGATTGGATGATGCAATGTGTCTATCTTTCAGTCTTTTGATATCAGTTCTTTATTTCATCTTGAACTGTGCTAGACACAGAAGGCCTGTTTTAGATCTCGGCGGACGGGTTACTCCATCACAACGGTGACGGATACCTCATCCGCCAAGATCTAAATCAGGACCAGAATTTTTGAAGTGGAATAGCCTTGATATACAACTCAGGTCTCAAGCTCGTAAGATGCATAACAGTGATTGCTACTTCTTTTGAATATTTAGTCACCAAATTGTTGTTGAGCCAGTGAAGGAAGTCAGGTTGCTTGGTAAGGCAAATTCTCCCACCACCATGCAAAACTATCTCTTCGTCAGGCTAACATTGTGTCAATATATTAAACGCTTGGCAACGATCAGGTTCAGATGGATGTTATAATCAGGCTAGAATAGTATAACTACTCACCATCATGGTGTCCTTTAATGATGACATGTGTATCAACTCCTATTGGACTTGCTCTTCAGGGTGAAAAAAACCATCACTATGAAAAAGGAGGTGACCCCCCCACCCACTAATAGTGGCATGCTTCATCATCGGGGTTGCTCCATCGCAAAACCAACATTGTTTTTCTGTGTTGTCTACCCCTTAGTAGCCCAGAACCAAGATGGAAGTTAATAGTACTAGCACACCACTTGGCTAAAAAAACACTCAGTAAAGCTCCCAGACCAATTTGGTTAAATCAAAAAGTATTTTATGATTATATTAACCCCAAAACAACAAAAATTGGGTCAATCACTGCGGAGTTATAGTGTTTTGAAGTAACAATTTCATTCACCGTGGCTGCTCCATTCTGTATTGAATTAATGAACATTCCTGCACAGTACTCACAAGTGGACTCCCCTATTTCCTTTCTTTGGCTTTATGACAGGAACTTGTGGGTTCGTATAAAGGAAATCAGCCCTCTCATGCAAAGAACTGACAGGTTGTACAGTTGAGAAAATCAACTCAATAAACCTTCCTGCTATAAAAGAAGGACTAGCACTGAGAAACCTGTTTCTCAATGTGCAGAGTCAAAGTACCAGAAGTATCTAACATAGATATGTGAAAGAGTGGATTTTCTAGAGCCAGAATGAATTCCTCACTTTGGACAATCTCTATACACAACCTAAAGGTTCATCTGCCTTTGCAGCTGAACATTTGGACCATACACTACTGTTAATGTGACCTGCAGGAAAAAGATTATTAAAGGCATTTTCAACCTATGGTTTCGAGATCTGAGGCATGGTAGCAACAGATTTATGGGAAACCCTATGAGCGTTATTGTTTGTACACTTTTTGTTAAAGCCCACTCATTAGAAAGGTCATATTCTGGATTGGATATAATGCAGAGACTCAACATTTACATAGTTTGGCCATACCACTCTTTATTTTTATTCCATAGGCGACATCTACAATTCACTTAAAACGTCACTTATAATCCAGCAATACATTGGATGATATGAAGTCAGGATTTTGTCCCAATAAAGGAAATGAAACAGGCTTTCTGGAACTGCATGCATCCTTCCTGGAAGGGCGTTGCTTGAGCTGTCTGTGCCTGGGAAGGTGACAAGTGTGGTAAACTTTTCAGCAAGCTGTTTTGACTGTATAATAGAAAGTCCAGAGTTTTCTTAGTTTAGGACTCATCCTGTGCCCTCCTCGTCAGGTGTGGAGTTTCCCCAGGGTTCCTGCCCTTGACCTGTGATATTTATCATCTGTAGGAGATTGGAATATTAAACGATAGGGAGAGAGAGGTCAAATGCTCGATGTGAGGTGTGGCTGACCTCCCACTAGGCATACAATTGAATTCATAGGGCCTCATTTATGAAAAGTGACGCATCGCTGCGTGAAAACAGCGATGCGTCACTTTTCATTGCGCCCTCCTTGCGACATGCTGGATGCGTTATATTTACAGTATGACGCATCATGTCGGAAGGAGTTACAGATACGTCAGTATTTCTGACGTATCTGTAGGCGCAAAAATGACGCATTACTGGAGTGTGTCACAAAAGTGATGCAACTCCAGCAATGGGTCATTTCACATGGGCAAGTCCCATTTCAAATGTGCCTGTGTCAGTCTTACGCCTGCTGTGAGGCAGACGTAAGATATTGACGCATTTGTGTCCTAGAAGTGGCGCAGTGAAATCTCATAGATTTCACTGCGTCACTTCTACGAGGCTTACTTGCGTCGGAACTCCCACCCTGCATACATTGGGGCTTATTTACAAGCCCCTTGTGCCACTTTTGCGTCATTTTTAACAAGGGAAAAGTGACGTACCGGAGGCGCAATGGGCTTTTAAATAAGCCCCAATATACCTGGCGCAGGTATAATGTGCTGCAGGGGTTTACAAAGTGACGCATCTACCTAGATGCGTCACTTTGTAAATATGACGCAACATGGCACATTCTGGAGAGGTGTGGTGCAGCGGCCAGGGCAGCTGACTTCGGAGCACAGGGCTCACGGTTCGATCCCCGGCTCCAGCGGCAGCTCAGCTCAGCACCTTGTGACTCTGGGCAATAGCTCACTTAATTTCCACGACGGCCCCCAGCGCCTTGAGACCCGTAAGGGTGAGTAGTTTGCGCTTTACAAATACAGATTTACATTTTACATTTACCCCGCTGGTGCGTCACAAAAAGTGACGCACCGGCGGCGCAAAAGTGACGCAGGGGATCATAAATAAGCCCCATAGAGTTTACATGGTTTCTACAATTAATGCTTAGAACCCTCTGAGCAGCTTGGTCCAAGTAGCTATTCCATTATCAGAGGAAGGTCATTTGGTGTGTGTGCAAAAACAAAATAACAGTATCGTTATTATGTAAAGAGCTCAAGTGTACATATCAAGTTACTTAAACAATATCATTTATTAAAACAAATCAAGTCACACTTAGCCATCACTCTTCTTTGATCAGCTCCTTCAGGGCACATGCTCATCTCAGCACCATCAGCACCCAGGCTCCCTGGGTCGAGTTTCTCCCAAACAGGGTAACAACTTCTGGAAAAACTCCAAAACAGCATCTACTGAGGAGATGGGTCTAAAGGTCCCTGTAGACTGGGGCTATTCATTCTAGAACTAAGGGGCAGATTTACAAGGAACTGACGCATCTGCATAGATGCGTCAGTTTCCTTGCGTCAGCGCTGAATGTCCTTGCGCCACTATGGATGCGCTGTATTTACAATACAGTGCTCCATGGCGCAAGGATTAACAGATGCGTCAGAAATTCTGACGCATCTGTTGGCGCAAAAGTGACGCATTGCTTGAGTTGCTCATGAAAGTGATGCAACTCCAGCAATGCGCCACAATAGATGGGTGAGTCCCAATCAAAAGCCCTGCGTCATTCCTTACGCCTGGTCTGAGCAGGCGTAGGGATTTTGACGCAGTGAAGGCGTAGAGTGACGCAGTGAAAACTTGTAGATTTCACTGCGTCAGTTCTACATGGCTTTTTGCGTGGGAATGCCCACCCTGCATACATTATACCTGACGCAGGTATAATGTGATGCAGGGCTTTACAACGTGATTCATCTCCCTAGATGCGTCACGTTGTAAATGGGCCGCAACATTTACGCCGCAGCTGCGTCACAAAAGTGACGCAACGGCGGCACAATACTCACGCAAGGGGCTTGTAAATCTGCCCCTAAGTGTTGGGAAAAACGTCCATGACGCAGCTAGAAACAAGTTGTTTCATTGTTCTGGTGGGCAGCTAGGATTTCGTCTTTACAGGGAAGAACGAAAACTGGCTGTTCTCTTCAATTCCAAAAAGGTTCTGTCTTTGCAAAGGCTCCAAAATCTTTTTTTGTAGAATAAACGAGTTTACTATTGGTGGTCATGGCTCAGCCAATCCAAATAAAACTCTCACACTTCCCATTCTTAGGTTTCAGGTAGCGTGGTGCACTGTCTGCTCCTAGGGCTGTGCTTTTGGCCCATACTCTTTCCAAAGAGCCAGGGCTCCTGCAAGTAAGATGGTGGGACATTTTCTCAGTGTTAAGAACACTCATCTGCTTTAAAACTCAACCTAACCTAGTTCAACCCTCTTAGCTGATCCCCACCAAGATTTTGGGTAGGCATCCCTCAGGGAAGTAAATCAGCACAATCACTGGCCGAAACACTGACAGGACGATACTGTTACCGAGTCCATTCAGTAACAAATGCCCACTGACAGTCCCAAGCAACTTCCCCAGCCCCATCCTGTTCAGAGCATGAGATCAACTTTGAAATGACTGCTGGAGAGCAGATTAATTAATTATGAGGTATGAAGTGTAAGTGCTTCCAGTCGAAATGTGCATGTCATGGAATACAGAGCACTGAGTTTAGGCAGAAAACTTCTCGTAACTTATAATTGCTATGGGTGTACAGAATAACAGGAATGCAGTATGACTACTGACTACTGATCTTTGGAGCCCAGGCCTACCTATATGTTCTACATTTGGCTTAGACTGAATTTTTCTATCAAGGTGTGCAACATAAATGTCACATTTAATTATTACAAATCAGAAAATATGTTTTTGCATCAGTGGCAGCGGAAAGCAAGTAATCTAAAACCACACATTATGATTAAAAAGAGATGGAAACAAATATGTCACTTGCTACCTCCTCACATGCCATGCCTGTATTGTTGGTAGCTGCGCATGAAACCTGCGCACAGAAGAAAAGTTATGGCACTTTAGCATATACAATTTCCTATTCTTTAAATAGGGCACATGTGGCTTGACCTTGCCTATAGGCTACGGTCGCTGCAGAGGTCAACGAATTACCTGTTCAGAACAAAACGACAGAGGCACATGACAAAAAGATGAATTTTCCGTAAACTTTACGTGCAACTCCATCATAAACACTTCCAGACCATGGGATTAAATTATTATGAAAATATACTGAAGACACTCAGGTTGTGTTGAAATTGACAAACTAAGACTTGCAATGTATAAAGTCACTTTTCTGAAATTTCGGTTGTGGATGAACTGATTGTGAGTGAATAATTGAATACCACTAAAGCATATATTTGCACATGGATTTCACCCCCTAACAGGTTGATGTAAACTGGACACCTATGGGCTAGATAGATATACAGTTACACAGATAGTCCGCACTGATATAGGCACCAGATATGTTTCTCATGCTGCAGACTGGCAAGGATCATGTCTTATGCAGGCGCTGAAGAATCCTGTGACAACAGCCGGCACAGGCAGTTACAGGCTCTAGTACAGGACCACGCATTTCTACAAACCTATGTACATAGTGTTAGGCTCTTGTTAGTATGCGGCACCCTTGAATGTTTTAATGACTACTAACAAACAGTGCATAGTCAGGGGTCACAATATCTGAATAATCACTTGAAATTCAATGTAGCAGTTCTCAATCTTGGCTCGAGAGGGAACCTTCGCTTGACCGTCCCTGATTTAAAATGTCAAGAGCTTGTGGGACGAGATTTCAGCCCGTGCATGCCTGTGGTACTTGGCCACTCTTGCTACCAAGGAAACGAGTGATTATATCCATTTTAGGGAGTCACTTAAAACTTTTTAGTCTGTTTGTCTAGTGCAAGTTGTTGGATGCAAGGGTCTGCGTTTGTTAAGCCGTTTATCGTTTATACGTGACTTGATTATGATGGTGTGTGTACATGCACGCGAGTTGCGCATGCACACACTCATACATACACGTACACGTACACAAACACATACACGCACACACGCTCCCACGCACACACACACACACATACCATCCCTCCTCCGCCCAGCACTGGTCAAAAGTTCCCTCAGAGGCGGCACCACAGGGAAAGAAACAGATCTACTTCAAGAAAAAGAATCAGGTGAGATGCGAGCTTATGAAAGTGTCAATCTTATACACGCAAATGTGAGACTCCTTGTAACTTGCAAGATTCCCAATGAGATCAAATCACCAGCCCCGTGATACAAGTGTGAGAATATTGGTACTGTTGGGAGACACGAGATACATTTGGAACACGCGACGCAATTAGGGCTTTACAAAGATATTGTACCTGAGAAGCCCCTTTAAGCCCGCAGGGAGCCCCCACTCCTCAGTAGCTACACCCTAGAGTAACTGGAGAGAGGTTCCAGGTCACCTCTCTCCAGTTACTCTGGAGCTTGAGGTACTGGAAGAGGTACTCAGGGAGGAGGCCTTAGGACACTGGTACAGTAAGGGGACAGAGGTACTCACAGGGGACAAGTAAGGGGCAAAAGGCAGCCGTGGAGGAGGCCCCTGGACACCTGGAAGAGGAACTCGGGGATGAGGCCTTGGGACACTGCTACAAGAAGGGGACAGAGGCACTCAAGTCAGGGACAAAAGGCACCTGTGGAGGATGCCCCTCGACACCTGGCATTCGACCGGTAAAAGGGCAACAAGGAGAGAGGCACAAGGAAATCCAACACAAGACATAGGGCCATATGTCTGCTGAGATCGAGGAAGACTATGGGGGATATTCACAAGAACGTGCGCTAAACATCTCCAGAAAATGTTAACGCAACGTTACACATCGCAGTCTATCGCGGGAAAATAACCCTGTGTTAACCTGGAATTCACAACACAGCGGTACCATGTGACAGTCTTCCGAAAACACGGCCAATGTCCGCGATAAAACCACCGCGACGGCGATAAAACCACAAACCCCAACGCTTAAAAAGACGCGATGGGCCCAAACGCGACAAGAAAACAGTGATAACCGGCAAGAGGCCAGCAATACCCACGTGTAATGCGGGAAAAAGCACAAGAACAGCCCACGGAAAATGCCACCAAAAAGGAAATGAACTGCGGAGTACCACGCATGCACCCTGACCGACTGCAGAGGACAACATGAACCCCACAATACCCACGGAGGAACACCCAGGAATCCAGGGCACGTGGAAGGGCAATGAGAAGAGGAAGAGGAAGACGGGGTACAGTCTGCAGGAAAACACGATCATCGTCACGTATGAGAAAGAACACCACCACCAACTGCACTTCACCTCCAACGTGTCATTGGCAACAATGAGGCAAAGATGGCACACCATCTCGGACCATGTGAATGCCGTTGCAGCGCCGAGGAGGACAATGGAAGAGGACAAGAGGCGCTGTATTGATGTGAATGGCAAAACCAAGCAGAAACACGCTGCCAACACGAAAGCAGCAACACACTTCGGAGGAGGGGGGCCAGCAGGATACCAGGAGCTGAATGACATGGGGAAGATGGTGGCCACAGCCATCAGTCGGGAGACGGTGACAGGAGTTGGGGATCCGGACACTGCCCAACATGACCCGACACCACATCAACAGGGCGCTTACCGACCAGGGAGTGGGGTGAAGGGGGGCACTGGGCACAATGGCACACATGCACAATTAAGCAGAGCACACTGCACACCCACAATGACTCAGGATCATGTCCCTGATCCCACTGGAACACTTCAGCACACACACAAACACCAAGTAGTCCCACGTACACCATGTGCCCAAAGGGGTACCCACCCAACACATCAACAATCACACAACCAACACATGCACACGTGCGAAACACAGCAAACATGCATATACGTCAGCCACTCTGACAATGCAAGAGACACCACATGACGAGTAGCATGGCTGCAGTCCAATCATCATGACAATGTACACGACACAACACTGAGGTGACTGAGTGCGGACCACAACCGGAAAGGAGCAGGTCACACTCGGACACAACCACCTGCACAAACAACCCCTGACGTCAACGACACATCTGCGGACAAGCCATGCCCAAGAGTCACAACTCGACAAAGAGCACAAGTTACCCAAGTCTGCAACATCTCAGCACTGTGGACGCACAGAACTGAAAGGCACACCGCATGAAAGGGATAAGTGGCAGCCATATCAGAGCCGCCGGAGTGCCTCACCCACCGTGCAGCATACGCACATGAGAATAAGTGCACCTCGAGATTGACAACATCCTGGTACAAACAGCAACACCACCACAACAGAACACAGGACGCAACTGGTGCTGCATATGTGCACAACATGGCCAATCACATCTGGCACAGCAGGAAACTGTGACATGACAATGTACAAGTACAACCTGTAACCTGCAAATTTTTATTATTCACACATGCCATGCTTGTGGACATTTAGTACTGTCCCATGATTGCCAGGGACGGTCACAATGTGACGTGCTCATGAGAAGAAATTGGCAATGAGTGTGTTCCTACGGTCTATTCCTGCCGCAGCTGCAGTGGCATGTGGGCCACCTGCCCCATCGTCCTCATCATCGTCCGGTACCTCTGGAACCGGGATCCATGGTGCATTGGTGCGTACACAGATGTTGTGCAACACACAACATGCAACGATCATCTTGCACACAATGTCTGGGCTGTACAGGAGCCTTCCACCTGTGACGTCCAGGCACCTGAAACGTGACTTCAACACGCCAAATGTGCGTTCCCCTATGCCCCTGGTGGGTATGTGGGCCGCATTGTACTGTCTCTGGGCAGGTGTGTTCGGGTCTCGGAGGGGTGTCATCATCCAAGGGCAGAGTGCATATCCTTGATCACCTGTGACAGTGCAGAGAGATAAGAGTCAATACTTGGTTCAGCATGATGTGTTGGCAGGCCCACTAGTCCAGTGACGCCTGTGCTGGCTGTGTGTGGGTGTGTGTAGGCCAGCCCTCAGGGAGTAGCTGGTGCTGGCAACAACTTCAACAGTCATCAGGCACTCAGGAATGCAATGTACGAACAGCAAGGGAGCATGACATGAGTTGCACAGAGTTAGTGGCCCCGGATGCACAGCGGCCGACACGGGCCTACCGCCACGGGACGCTGACTTGCGGGAGACTGGGGTAGGGTCATGAGGGCAGAGCAGGGTCTCGTATGTATTAAGGGTGGTTTTCGCGGAGTGTCTCGGGGGAGAGTGGGAGGTGTACCCCCAGGGCATGGTGCAGAGGGCACATACCAGCTGTGTCCGGCAACATGGCGGATATGAATGCCACAGACTCATGCCAAACACCAAGTCCGTACCTGCCAGTTGCTGATGACAACCCCCAGGCTACAGGCTCAGACACCAACAATGTTTGGCCGGAGGCTGATGGTGTCTCACGGCGCACAGGGTAAGTGGCACCAGGTCAGTCCTTGCGAGTGGTTGACCTCCTCCGTAACGGTGATCCGTGGTTCCACCGGACTGGGACGCATCTGTCTCTCACTCCTCTCCCTGCGTCCACTGGCATGAACTCTGCCATTGATTAATGAGGACTCAGTTCTAGATGTGGGACATACTGGACTGCAGTGTAGGCCAGCTGCAGGGGTGGGGTATGTCAACGAATGTGGACTCCTGGGGGCCTGTGTCACGGAGGACAGCGATGGTCTGAGGAGGCTGCCAAGCTCGCGGGCATGGGTCTTGGAGCTAGCACCGGCACGTGGTGGGCCCTCTTTGACACACACGGTGTCGGCAGGTGAGCAGTGCGGCCTTGTAGCGCTGGGGCAGGCAAGCCGGGTCTGAGTATCAGCGACCTGGGGTGCAGCAGGCGCAAAGGCTCGCAGGCCCCGCTGCTCACGGCGTCGGCCTCGTGGCGGGCTGGGAGGCGCCGCCCTGGCAGTGACGTTGGCCATTCCGGGAGTGCACCACGCTCAGCACAACGGTGTTTTCATCCACACCCCTGCGCAGGCCTGGCATAAGCCGGGCCAACCCACTACGCTCACGCACACAGGGGTGGACTCAGCGAGCGACATTTCCACGATCTACCCCACAGCCTGAGGTGACATGGTTGCGTCCACTGTTCACTACTCCCCAGACACCAGCAGTTAATGTCTGCATGGACATATCTGTGGTTTGCATACCCAGGTCTGTCCAGCACATTCACGCCACACTTGTCGTTGTGTACATTCCCATTCATGGGTCACTTGCGTCCTTCGCACATGCCTGCTTTCCGCCTCTCCACACGTTCAGCTGTTGTGTGGCTGTGATGCCATGATATGGCTGGCTTGTGTACATGGGAAGCCCAGTATCCCAATGGAGTTGTGTTGTCGTGTCTGGTAGGTGGGCATGTTGACTGACATGTTGTATGTGGTTTGGTCACGTGTGCATTCCCACAGTTGTGCGACCTCTCCCTCGTCACTGTCCCTCGCATCCGAAGAACAACCACCGGCGGCAGATCCTTCTCCCACCTCGCCGCCAAGACCTGGAACACCCTTCCACTCAGCCTACGACAGACCCAAGACCTGCTGTTCCTTCAGGAGGCTACTCAAGACCTGGCTGTTCGACCAGTAGCGGCACCCCCCCCCTTTTTTCCCCAGCGCCTTGAGACCCTCGCGGGTAAGTAGTGCGCTCTACAAATTCTGTGATTGATTGATTGATTGTGTGATGGTGGGTTTGAGGTGTGTGGTGTGTTTATTTGGTACTGACCAACGAGCAGTCCACTTCCATAGATGCCATCCTGGAAGCGCTGGTTGATGATGGACTGTCGGAAGATGTAGGAATCATGCACACTGCCTGGGTAGTTTGCGACGACATTGGTGAACATTCCCCGGTGGTCCACTATTGCCTGCACATTGATGGAATGCGTGTGCTTTCTGTTGCGGTAGATGTGTGCAATGTCCGCAGGGGGCACAAGTGGGACATGTGTTCAGTCAATGGCCCCCAACACGTGTGGGAAGCTAGCAATGGCGTAGAAGCCTTCCTTGGTCTCCAGCTGTTCCTGCGCAGTGATGGGGAAGTGAAGGTACTGGGGTATGAAGCTGATGATGGCATCCAGGGCAGGTGTGAGGAACTTTGATAGGGCTGGCTGTGAGACTCCTCCGACTCTGGCCGTTGTTGGTTGGACGGTACCAGAGGCCAACGTGTGCAGCACGGCCAGCAGCTTTGTCTGCGGAGGGATGTTGGTTGTCCGCTGTGTTGGGACCGTCAGCCTGGGGCCAATGTGGGTCATGATGCGGAGGATGGTTGTCCTTTTGATCCTGTAGTGGGCAATGACTTCCTCGGGTGTTAGGTCTGTGAGACTAGTGCGTTGTCGGTAGGTCCGCTGTCTTACTCTGCGCTGCCTCTGTGGTGGTCTGGGGGTGCCGGTCCCGGTCCTGGGGGTGGTGGCGGCCCTGGGGGTGGTGGCGGTGGGTGTTGTGGCCCTGTTGGGGCCCCAAGCTGCATGATGAGTAGCTCCATGGCGTCGGTTGTTCTTCGGGTGTGGCTGTGTGCGGGGCTCCGTTGCCTACTGCAGGTAGTCGTCCTGCTTATCACCAGCAAGAGGCAGGTGTTAAATAGCTGCTGCTACTGCAGCTTATCGCGTGGTTTTGGTTCGCATCGCAGACCTGGCAGTTCGTTGTGAAAGTGGTGTAGTGGTGTTTTCGTGTGTTTTTGCAAGGGAACGCCTACTCTGCATCTCATTAGGGTTAGTTGGTGGTGTCACCCGTGGAGGTATATTTTTCGGCAGTTATCGCGGGAATACTTGCGTTGTCTGCAGTTTGCACCCGCTTGTGAATGGGGCGTTAAATCTATCTCCACTTTTGTTGCGTTAAGGTGGAGATAACTCGGTGATAAGTCCTTGTGAATATCCCCCTATGTGTGCCCTGGGATTTCTGGTCCCTGATGCTGGTGGCTGGAGCTGGTGTTTGGAACGAGGCCATTCCACGTGCCTTCTCCTTGGCAAGTAACAAATCCCAGAGATGTCAAGAAATTAGATTTTGCGGTAAAACACCCACTCCCAGGCATGTGTTCCAGCTGCAGCACATTTCCTGATGTCCCCTTCCGACAGCTTTAGCACAAGTAAAATACAAACGAGGCCAGCATACGCTCATAAACCACTGCACAAACGACTTCATGATATAAACTGCAAGGCTAAGAGCCAGAAGCACACAGCTGGGGCTGAGAATCTGAAGGCAGATCACAGGAGAGAAGAGATACTGACACTGGAGGGTCAAAAGCGAGGCACTTCACACCCCTTGTCATCACAGGCACAGTGCAATCCTCTCTCCCCATAGAGGAATATACTGGACCAGACGAATCACAAACCCTGCAAGCCCCCCCACTCCTCAGAGGCTTCTCACTGTAGCTGGGGAATCACAGACCCCGAACCATGTCTCTTCCTTCAGAGGGGCCTAAGGAACTCAGAAATCACAGACCCAGTACCATGTCTCTTCCTTCAGAGGGGCCTAATGTACTCAGAAATCACAGACTCAGTAGAATCTGTCTTCCTGTAGAGGGCGATACCTGTAACCTAGCAATCAGTCTAAGTACCATGTCTGGTCTCTTCTTTCAGAACTTACCACCTGTGCCTCAGGAAACAAGGACCCAGTACCTCGCCTCATTCTTCAGAGGGGGTCTGCCTTTATGCAGGCATTAAAAACCCAGTGCCTAAGAAATCACAGACCCTGTACCTCGACTATTCCTTCAGAGGTTACTGTTTGTACTCAAGAAAATGCAGAACTAGTACCATGTCTCTTTCTTCAGAGAGTACTGCCTGTATCTGAGAAATCACAGACCCAGTGCCATGTCTCTTCCTTCAGATAGGACCGCCTGTACTTTAAGAATCAAAGACCTAGTACAATCTCTTTTGCGTTAGAGGGTATTGCCTATACCAAAAAAATTACAGACCAAGGCCTATATTTATGAAGCCTTTGCGGTGTCTGTGCATCACTCAAGGTGACACAAGAACAATGCAAAGGCTTAAGTAATATTTACAAAGCCACGCAACACCTGATTTGCTTGGCTTTGAAAAGAAATATAACACAAGGCAGCTGCTTGTGCTGGGCTAAGTTACTTTTCGGTTTAAATCTTTTTATTGCTAAATTTAGAGGGGCAGATTTACAAGGCCCTTGCGCCACTTTTGCGTCACTTTTCCCATGTTAAAAATGACGCAAAAGTGGCGCAAGGGGCTTGTAAATCTGCCCCAGAGTATGTAATAAACAGTGCCATCAGATATAAGCCAAATAGAACATACATATTCAACAAGACACACATTGAGAGCGAAAAATAAAATAAGAGCAGAAAAGAGAACCCCAACTCCCCCTCTCCACCCTGCCCCTGTGCCCCCCCCAAGCCCTCCGAGCCCCCTACCTAACCCCCCTCCAGGCCCCCCCTGGATCTGCATAGTACAAGGTCAAAAGGATAGAGTCAGAGCCTCTGGAGTGTGTTGTCTAACGGTGTGAGTTAGTCCGCATCTTGTGGGGGCATTGTGAGACGCAAGAGGCGCAGGTACTTGGGGCAGGTAAGCTATCGTATTTATGAGGTCAGCAGGGCGAGGAACGGGTGTCACAAGTCTGCGAAGGAAGTACAGTCCCCCTGGAGCGATAAAGAAATACGCTCCATACCCAGGATGTGCCATAGTCTATGTATCCAACCCTGAAAGGTGGGGACTCGATCCGTGTCCCAGTGAGATAATATATTTTGCAGGGCTGCACCTAGAGCTATCCCCATTTGCATTTGCTTCCCTTTCGTGATCTGAGGGGGAATGTGAGTGCATTGGGCAGACCCAAGACAACGTATGCTGGGAAGCGCGGTATCTGTGCGTCGAAGTGTTTATCTACCTCGTCTAGGATCTGTTCCCAGTATGGAGTGAGTATGGGACAATCCCATAGTAAGTGCGTTAGCGTGCCTTCTGACCCACAATTCCTCCAGCAACCTGATGCACGAGTGAGATTGCATCTATGCAGTCTAGGGGGTGTGAGATACCAGTACGTAGCGATTTTGGTCCTTGTTTCTAGGCTAGAAACGTTTCGTGCAGTATGGCGTGCTCGGTAAAAGATGTCGCTCCATTACTTCTGCGTTAGTGTGCGCACCAGCTATGTCTCCCAGCGCCTCTGTCCTGCAGATTTGACCGTCTGTTCCGGAGGGCGCAGGAGGTAAAATAGCTCTGAGATGAGGCGTCTGTTCATTAGCTTCGTGTGCAGCCACTTCTCGTACGGGGTAATGGGTCTCTGAGCCCCTGGGCGGATCGAGTGGTGCATGATCCAATGGCATATTTACTGAAAATGATAACGCTCCGTCTCAAGCAGCGCTAGATCAGAGCGGAGTTGTTCGAAGGTCACAGGGCCCTCCTCGTCCAAAAAATGGCCTATCGATCTGCACCCCTCCTTGTCCCAATGTTTGAAGGCCACTAGGTCCTGGCCCGGCGTGAACTCTGGGTTATTGACTATGGGTGTGAGGGGCGGTGGGAAAGAAGTGAAGCTACATTGTACAGCCGTTGCATCCCAGGCCTTTAATGTTGTGCGTGTGACCGGCGAATTGTAGAGTCCCGCAGGGCGTTGAGACATGTGAAGAAAGGGAACCCTCCACAATGACTGGCCAGCAATGGCTCTCTACATAAAAAGCCAATGCTTCTCCGATTCACTGCGGGACCATTCAAGCAGAACTCGTAGTTGGGTAGCCTGGTAGTAACAGCTTATATTAGGGATTCCCAGCCCACCCTCCCCCGGGGGCCTGTAGCTCAGTTCTCTGTTTATCCTGGGTTTCTGGTCTGCCCAGACAAAAGAGAGGAATTCCTGTTGGAGAGTTTTCAGGACTCTGGGGGTAGGTTCAGCAGGGAGTGTCAGGAAGAGGTATAGTTTTTTCAGGAGTATGCTAATTTTAAGCGCCGCAACCCGACCCAGCCACAAGAAGCCAAATGGCTTCCAGCGACGCAAATCCCGGCGCATTTGGGAGAGGAGGTGGGTATAGTTCAGGGCGATAGTAGCTTGGCTGGATGATGCTAATCTAATGCCGAGGTATGGGATCGATTCTGTTTCCCACTGAATTGGGCATAGTTGTCTAAGGTCTTCCACGGTGGGGGGCCGGAGAGAGATCCCGAGGGCCTGTGATTTGGAGATATTGACCGAAAGCCCAAAGCTTCTGCAAATCTCTCGAGCTCAGCAAAGAAAGCTGGGATGGAGGTCTGAGGGTCCTCAAGAGTAACAATAACGTCGTCCGCGTATAGGCTAATGGTGTGGCACACCCCCCGAACCAAACCCCAGATATTTGCGGATTCTCCTGTACACTCTGAGCCATGGGCTCCATATAGAGAGCGAATAGCAGGAGGGAGAGCAGACACCCCTGTCTCGTACCACGAGCGATCGGGAAAAGATCCGACGTATGTCCGTTCACCCGCACCGTGGCGGTAGGGTGGCTATAACTGCTAAATATCCATTTGAGAAAGCGAGCCCCTATGCCAAATTGTGTGAGTGTCGCTTCCAGGTATGCCCAATATACCCGGTCAAACACTTTTTCAGCGTCGACCGACAGCACCACCCACTCCTCCCCCTGGCACCCACCCTTATCAATAAGGTGGAGTAGTCTCCGCGTATTATCCCCGCATTGCCTAGTGGCCATGAACCCCGATTGATCTGGGTCCACCAGGCCCGGCATCAGCGGCCCAAGTCTGGCTGCCAGGATCCCGTAAACAGTTTTAGATTGGTGTTTAAGAGGGATCGCGGCCTATAAGGAGCAAAATGGTGGCCATCTTTGCCTGGTTTGGGGAGGACGACAACCAATGCCAGGAGCATTGTAGGTAGGGGGGATATTGGCGGTATCTTGAAGAGTCTAAGAATAGGTGCTAGCATAGTGCAAAAAGTTTTATAAAAAATGGGCAAAAACCCGTAGGGCCGGGAGATTTGAGATGCTTATGCGCTGCATAAAGAAGTCGGACTCCCAATTAATAAAACAGAAACCTCATATACTTGTGGCAAAATAACAAGTATCTCTGTCTTTATATGCTAGAATGCATATAGTCATTTCTCAAGAGTGAAAATGATAATTTAGCAAGCAGAGAGAGAGGTGATGATTTTGGGATCCTCCCTAACCTAGGGAGAGAACCAAGCAGATGCCTTGAAAACAAAGAGCACATCTTGCTGAACGATTCGGTGGTGGTCCCATCCTCTTAGGACCACCCCAAGCACAGTTATGGGCAAAAATACAATCCCAACCAAAGGCCCTGCAAAGCATTATCGGACGAGATTAGCAGTGGGCAGTGAATATTATAGTATCCAATATCAAAATAATTCTACAAAGAGCTGTAGTTCAATTAGTCGTTACTAGGTGTCCCTCACGAGTCAAATGTAAAAGCATTGAAATTATTACATCAAGCTGCAGTTCCACTAGTCGTTACTAGGTGTTCTCACGAATCAAATGCAAAAGCATTGAAACCCTTTCATGAAGCTGCAGTTCCACTAGTCGCTACTAGGTGTCCTCATGAGTCAAATGCAAAAGCATTTGACTTGAGGGACACCTTGCAACGACTAGTTGAACTGCAGCTTGATGTAATAATTTCAATGCTTTTGCATTTGACTCGTGAGGGACACCTAGTAACGACTAGTTGAACTGCAGCTCTTTGTAGAATTGTTTTGATATTGGATACTATAACATTCACTGCCCAATGCTAATCTCGTCCCATAATGCTTTGCAAGGCCTTTGATTGGGATTGTATTTTTGCCCATAACTGTGCTTGGGGTGGTCCTAAGAGGATGGAACCACCACTGAATCGTTCAGCATGATATGCTCTTTGTGTTCAAGGCATCTGCTTGGTCCTCCCCCTAGGTTAGGGGGGACCCCAAAATTGTCACCTCTCTCATTGCCATTTTTCATTTTCAAAGTTCACTTTTGTGAATTGGTTATATGCTATTTAGCATATAAAGTTGTTTTATCAAAGCATTTGTGGGTACAGTTTAGTAACTGACTCTGGTACGTGGAGGAAGTTTTTGCCTGAATTTGCATCATGGACCATGAGAACAGTGACTGCCTGGCGCTGCAAGTGCAATTTGTGGGCCAAGAGGTGCCCAAATCTATCCCCCCCCCATATTAAAAGAGTGCCTCAATCTCAGGGCAGCCTGTTCTGCTCTGTCTAGGTCTAGGCTAGCGAGTTGCAAGCGCACTGCTTCTAGCTGCCACCACACTCTGGGCTACCCTGTTCGCTTGTGGATACGTTCCAGTTAGGAGGTGGCAATAAGTTCCCCTCTAGCAACTAACTTGAGCGTTTCCCGCAGAGTAACAATTGAGGTGTCAGGGGTGTCATTGAAGGCCAGGTATTCCTGCAATGTCTTGGTTAAGCGTTGTACCACCGCTAGGTGGTGTAAGAGTGTGTCTCGGAGCCACCAAGAGTAGGGTGGCCTATGTGCAAGGGGGATTGCTAATGTGAGTGTCAGTGCTGCATGATCTGAAAGTGACCAGGGCTCAATGTCTGAGGCAAGAGCCAAAGGGAGAAGCGACCGGGACCCAATAAAATAATCAAGCCTAGCATATATTTTATGTGCGTGCAAGTAAAATGTATAATCTGTGGTTTGTGGATGTATGGAGCGCCAGACGTCTACCAGCCCCATGTCATGCAGCCACTCCCTCCCGCTTCGCGAAAGGGCCCCAGTTTGGCTCTGCCGTTGGGCCAAGCGGTCTAAATGGTTATCGAATACCATATTGATACCCCCCCATCAGAATCAGTCGGTCAGGGGAGGCCATCAGTTCCATCACTGCTTTGCGAGGGAAAATCTCCTGCCCCTCATTAGGCGCATATATGGATCCAAGGGTGAGGGTACAAGCGTTGATGGTCACTGAGAGGGCCAGGAGCCGTCCCCTAATCTTTGCAAATTTCGCACCCACCTTTCCTCTGAAGGTATGAGAAATAAGGATGGCTACTCTGGCCATCTTGTTTGTATGTGAGGAAAAGTATTGGTGCGGGAAAGCCTTGGACCGGAACCTAGGCATATCCTTAGAGAGGAGGTGCGATTCCTGCATCAGACATATGTGTGCACCTGATTGCTTAAGGTAGGATAAAATAGCTTGTCACTTGATCGGGTTATTCAACCCGTTCACATTTAATGTGAGGATTTTAGCGTTCGCTACCATAAGGGACTGGACCGTAACCAGGAACTACTTGATGGCTCAGTGTACACCAGGGAGCCCCTCCTTTCAAGTACCCCCACGTACCCCGTGTGAGAGCGGGCGGAAGGCGGCTGTCTATATCGGGGGCAAGCATGCAGGAGCCCGGGAGGGTAAACAACAACTGTGAAAAATAAGAACCCCAACATTGTAAACTAGAAACCCAAGAAGTGTCATCCCAGGATTGACTAATGTCCGGAGCGGCACGCTCCTAGTAAATCGATAAGGGAAAAAGTGAGGCCAGCGTCTCCCCCCTCCCACCTGAGCCCAGCTTCATGCGTTCCTTAAAGCGGATCAAATAGCAAGAGAAAGGGACCAACAGTATGGCCACTGCTGCTCCCAAAGTTCATGGTGTCAGCGATCCAGGGGTGCCCCCACCCAGAGTCGCCAGGACCGCTTGCCTCTCTTTGGCCGTGGTGTCCCGATCGGGCCACAATGTGTGTGTTCGAGACTTGATGGTAGTCCACCCATGACCCGTCACCACAGGTGCTTCGATATTTAGCAGCTTGCATGCCTCAGCCACAGAACGCATTTGCCGGATTTCCCCGTTCAGAAGAAAGATCAATCGAAAGGGGTGGCCCCATGATTATGAGGTGCCAGCTGCCCGCAGATGTGTGGTGACGGGCCGGAATGCTTTGCGTTTCAACAGCGTAGAGGCCGCCAAGTCCTGGTATAATGTAGGTTTCTGGGCTTTGAATTGGAAAGCGGGGGCATGTCTGGCAGCCCTGAGTATGCGCTCCTTGAGTTGAAAGTCATGTACGCAAGTCAATATATCTGCCGGCGGGGGCGGTGCGGCCCTCCGCAGTCCCACTCTGTGTGTACGGTCGAGCATGACAGGGAAGTCCTGCGCCTCGCCTAGGAGCGAGCGAAAGAGATCAGCTACCAGGGCTTCGATGTTTAAATCCAACGCTATGCATCGGATATGTATGTTGTTGTACTGGGACCTGTTTTCCAGGTCTTCTGTGTGTACCTGAAGGTCGAGGTTTTGCTCACGAAGTCTAATGACCTCTAGTTGGAGGCCTTCTATCTCCTCATTCCTGCTAGTTTCGTGCTCCTCCAGTGAATTGATCCTTTCTCCCAAGGAGTCCAGGTCCTGGCGAACCTCCTGAAGATCGTCTGATAGATCGCGATTCATAGTTGACAGATCTTCTCGGAGGGAAGAGAAAAGCGACTCCAGGAAAGAGCGGCTGACTGGGCTCTCCGCCCTGTCTGCCCCCTCCGGCGCTAATGTGGCCTGTTGAGAAGGTGGGCCCTCGGCCTGCGAGCCAGGCGGCTTGGTAAGCATGTCTTTCACGGATCTGTCTTTCCTCCTTTGCCGAAGGCCATCGCCAGGAGGCTGATCCCTGTGCTGAGGGGCTGATCATTCTGGCCTTCCCGGGCCCGGGCAGAGCGACACCAGTGTGATGTTGCCGCTTCCCTCTACCCCTCTTGTCCCTCCTGCCTCCGCGTTAGAATCACCAGTGTTGATCACCGGTGATTCTAACACGGGGACCCTCAAGAGGGAGGTGAGGTGTTCCTCTAGGCCGTGCAATGGAGTCTGGGCCTGGGTCTGCCTCCCCTATGTTAGCGCTGCTCTCCCCTATGGCTCCTCACACTCTTGCATGCATTCAGAGGCAGCGTCGTAGGCCCCCCTAATTCTGACAGGGGATCCCAGCCCCGCAAGTTGCTCTTGGGTGAATCTTGCCCGTGGAGGGGCTTCCACTCTGAATCGGAATGAGGGGAACAAACAGGATGGGGGCTGCCGCCGTTAAGCTACAGGCCTTCAGGCTGCCGCTGTCTTTCTGCCCCTTGTTTCAGCCCCCCACTACCACCGTCGCCCCTTACCTCCTTGCCCTTGTGTGACCTATTCCTCTAGATTTTGCAATGAGGGCACGAGGAGCCTCTGGCCTCACCAGCGCCTGTCGAGGCCTCAGTTGTCCAGCTGCTCCCCCCAGCCACAGCAGGCCACCTAGCCATCGGCGTTCCTCTTTGTCTGCGCTCTGTGCTGCTTTGTAGCCTGAGGCCGCTTCAGCCGAGGTCATCTCCCAGCCCTGCTGCTGCCCCCGCCGGCCCCTCGTAACCAGGCCCGCGTTGAAGGCGCCTAGGACTCCTGGTCCCTCCCCGGCAGGAGAAATCCAGTGCACAGCTGCCGCACAGCTGTGGGGTATTCACCAGCCGGTCCTCATCTAGTATGCCCGCCGGCCTCGCCTTCCCCTACCTCCGGCGTTGTGACACTTCTCCGCTGAGGCGCCGCTCAAGCTCAGCACACATCGGCGGTCTTGGTTCTCGGGGACGCCCAGCGTCTCTCCGCCAAAGCCTCACCGTCCTCTCTCCCGCCTCGACGGGTTGCCTCTGCCGCGAACACCCTCACGTAGCCGCCTCTCACCACACACTCGCTTTGGCGCAGCAGGGCAAGGTGATCCGGAAAGTACTCTTTGCTTCCCCAGCTCTTTGGAAGCGTTTTGCTGGGGGTAGCGATCTCCGATGGCCCCCTCTCCGCCGCTAAGAGTCAAGGCCAAGCCGGGCGGGAGCGGAGAGACAGCGGGGCACGTACTAGCGAGTCGCCATCTTGGCCATGCCCTGGCTATGTTACTTTTCAACTTTGGAGGCGTTCCATGGGTGGAGACTTGTGAACCTGGGAATGCATTAAAATGCTACACTTTCCCAAGTGAGGCGTATTGAGGAGAAATATCTTTATTTCTTCTTGTTATTTCATCATTCCACGTGCTGCATAAAACACATGCACCCTTACACTAAGGTGCAAGGGTTTCTGCATTGACACTAGTTAGCACTCAGTGCATCAGCGCAAGGAGATCGCAGAAATGCTCCATATCTTTGTAAGTATGGAGAATTTCTGCACTCGCCTTTTCAAGCAATGCAGCGCAGCAGCATTGCTTTCTGCCCTGACTTGCTTGAAAGTTAAGTAAACGTGCCCCCATGTCCATGTGTCTTTCTACAGAGGATCTGCCTGCATCTGAGGAACCGCATACCAAATACCATGTCTCTTCCGTCAGAGGGTGCGTCCAGAAAGCAGGAGTCACAGAACAAGTACTGTGGCTATTCTTTCGAAGGTTAGTGCCTGTACCTATGGAATCACAGACTCAGTACCATGTCTCTCTCTTCAGAGAGTACTGTCAGTGTCTCTTCAATGGGAGGGTATCATCTGTGTCCTAGCAAGCATAGACCCATTACCATGTCTCTTCCTCCAGAGGATGCCGCCTGCACCTGAGAAATCATATGGCAAGTACCATTGTTCTTACTTCAGAGGATACCGCCTGCACCTGAGAAATCACATACCAAGTGTGCCAGTGGGAAGATGCATGTGGCTAGGTTGGAGGCGCCAGTTCTGTATTGCTTACATCAGGCGGGCCTTGAAATCAAGCTGTGTCCAGGTGCCAAAGCGAACGTTTTACAGTTGGCCAAGGACCAGGACTGGAGGAGATTCTGTATCCAATGGAAATTACAGAGAAGGTGGGTAAATTACATGTATTTTGCTTCACAATTGTATCGTACAGAGGTGTTTATTTGAGGGTGCATATAGTGAGGAATTTATTGATGTCATGAAGCAGTAAAAAGAGAAGATCAATATGCTTTGTGACTGGCGAAATAGAAGCCATTTAAGCATCTGAATGGCTTGTTTCTATTATGGTGACAAATACGCCTGATGGATACATCTACATGAGTTTTAATTGCAGTGTTCATCCACTGGGCAACATACGAAGGGCCTCATTTATGAAAACTGTCGCATCACTGCGATAAAACAGCGATGCAACAGCTTTCTCTACGCCCTGCTTAAGACACGATGGATGCGCCGTATTTAATGTACGGCGCTCCATGTCACCAGGAATGACAGATACGTCAGGAATCCTGACGTACCTCGTACCTGTCAGGGCAAAAGTCACTCATTGCTGGAGTTGTGTCGAAAGCATGACGCAACTCCAGCAATGCATGGATAGGCCTGTGCATATGGCACTATGACACCCTTACGCCTGCCACGAGGCAGGTGTAAGGTTTTGACGCAGTGGCGTCCAAGAAGTGTCGCAGTGAAATCTTATAGATTTCACTGCAACACTTCTAATAGGCTTTCTTGCTGGGAATCGCCCACCCTGCATACATTATACCTGACGCAGGTATACTGTAGCGCAGGGCTTTACAAAGTGACGCATCTGCTTAGATGCGTCACTTTGACAATAGGGCGCAACATGGCACATTTTTTATGTCGCCGCTGTGTCACGAAAAGTGCCGCAACGGCGGCGCAAAAGTGTCGCAAGGCCTTCATAAATAAGGCCCAGAGAATGTTGATGTTGTTTGGGAAGTAAAGTGGTTTTCCACTCTTGACCGTCTCTTAGCTTATCATGGAATAGACTTACATAGCTGCAATGCCACTAGCACCAAGTTAATAATATTAGTAATGAGTGCTCCCCAACACCGTTTGATTTTTATGACTGCAATATCAGATTTAATTATATATTGGAATTTTAACCGTTTTTCTCCTAACATCGACTATTGAGTTCTGGAAATTCACACATTTTCATCTCGAATGCGAACTTTTCAGTTTTAGTATACACATATTAATTCAATCAAGGAATAGGTTCTAATTTAGTTCACTGGGCTGAACACAAGAGAGCTACCAATAGCTCACAAGGTACTCATTTGAGAAGCCTGCTTTAAACCATTTGCCCTTGTGTATCAACAGGGAGTTTGTCGCAGCACCAAGATAGATGGCATCAATTCATATGATGCATCTGTCAGAGAAAGATTGCTTTGACAACTCTGGTTTGACAGATAAGGTATGAGTGGAGGCTACTTACAGGGGCATGGCTACGCAAGATGGCGGAGCAGACATGCTAGAGGTCAGCTCCCTTGAGTCACTCTCCTATCCTGCCCCATCCTGGTTGTGGCTTCCTGCCCTATCTGATACTGCCACTGGAAGCAGCAGGGGGGTCATATCCCCTGGTGTTGTTTGGGGGCAGTGACAGCCGCTGGGGCTATGCTCGAAGCCATGGGCCTGATGACTGTGCCGATGTAATTCATTGCACGGCCGGGGTGGAGCGAAGACCCACACCCCCTCCTCGCTTGAAGGGTGCAGGGCCTGGAGGGACTGCTGAGACCTTGCAGAAGAGGTCTCCCCCAGCGAAGGTGGGACTTGGTGATGGCGGGCGGCGGCCAGTGGCTGGAGGTCATCGGAACCCCAGAGGAGGGGACGTGGCCATAACTGAGAGCTGCGGACAGAGTAAAGCCGGACTGCGGATTGGACCCGGGGAGCGCTCGGACAGCGGGTGTGGCTGCACGTGTGTGGAGGAACACCGTCTGCTTGGGAGCCCAGGAATTGAGGAGAGGTGAGGCTGAGCTACGGGGTGAGCAGTCGACAGAGGTACAGTCGGGCTGCTCGCCACAATCACATGTCGCATGCTGGCCTGTAGCGGCCTTTGCTCCATGGACTGGAATTGGGGAGGCTCTCTCCTCTGTACCCCCAATCCATGGCCAGGCCTAAGGCTCATATGGAAGTAAAATTACTCACTTGGAATATACAAGGCATGGTATGGCTGCATGCCGACACAAAATATATATGTACCTTAAACATAGGCTGCACATACAGCTCTCTTACAAGAGACTCATCTCACGGCAGAAGAGGCGCACAGTCTGAGGTGGCGCTGGAGGGGACAGGTGTTCGCCACTAGTTATTCAGCTTATTTCAGGGGTGGGCTGATCTGGATTAACTCAGGTGTGCCCTTCAAAGCCCTGCAGTCACATGTTACAGGAACAATAGATATGTTTTGGTGGAGGGGAGATTAGATTGGAGGCCATTGACCCTGGGTAGTATCTATGCCCCCAACTAGTACCAGCTAGCGTTTTTCACCTGATTATCTACCTTTCTAGGCTCTTTGTCCAGCCGTGACCTGATTGTGGGAGGGGATTATAATTGTGTCGTCGACACATCTTTGGATTGCTCCACCCCTCCTTTACTGAGGGCTGTGACTCATACAGGGGCAAGGGGTTTAGGGATAGGATTGCGGGCTGGGAGAAGAGGATTTGTGGAGGGTGCAATATGCTAGTCATGGATTACTCATGTTCTCGAGTCTCCATGTACTCAATGTGTGCCTAAATAAGGTCCTGTGCTCTGCACCTCTTTGCCATCTGTTTTATCATATAGACGACTTGGGTCACACCATATCTCACCATATCGGTTCACCATGAGCTTAGCGCCTTGACACCCACAGGTATTTGTTGCGCTCTATAAGCATCTATAACATAACAGAACCTGCTCCTTCCAAGCCTCCGGTTGGGTACCCCTGGGCTGATGATCCCCATGTGGCAACTTTGCCCTGCGGTCCTTGTGGACAGCACCTATGGGGACGGCCTCCAGGAGGTCATCTCGGACTATTTTGAGCATAATACAGACACAGCATCGAAACCGCGAGGGTAGTAATAGCCATCCTCAACAAGGAGATTGAGGAACTTGAAGAAAGACTAAAAAAAGATAACTCAGTTGAAATGGGAAAAAGGAAGTTGGAAGAAATCTGCCAGGAGTTAGACTCATTTTCTGAATATCTCCTCAAGAGAAAAACAGAAAAACTTAGGAAAGACATCAGGCTATTTACTCAAGAACGTGCCTACCCTTATCTGACTCCCAACTTCTATACCATTACTGATGATAATAGTTCTAACAATGGTACCCCACGATGGGGCAATAGACGGGTCACTACTTTTTCAGACACCACAGACTCGGATGGAGAGGGCCCCACAAATTATGACCCCAACTATAATCCTAATTACCAGCCCAGACAGGAATTATTTGAGAGACCAGCGATCCCTAGTCGTTTTTTAGGCAATCGCAGGGGGAATTTCCGCCCCAGAGCTCGGACCCCCCGACAGAGGAACTTCCATCAGGATCAGGTACAGCCCCAAATGTACATACAGACATGGCACCAGGAATATTGGAAAACATAAAAAATATCCCTGTGTTTAATTTATCTACCTCCGATATTGACCCAGAAGCTGCCACACTGTTATCTAGGGGCCTCTCCTTCGCCCCCACCGTGAATTTCAATAAGTTTGAGTTGATGAAAGATCTTCATTCATTCTTCCGAAAGATAAGGTTGAAAAAATTCTTTTTGACCAGACCTCTGATTGACACAGCAGACAACCTTTCTGGTCTTAGTCCCCCTTCTGAATTCACCCCCAACCTGGACACCTTGGGGCCCGAGGTGGGAATTTTTGAAAAAGCAGTCACCTCTAAAATACAAAAAATAATCAAATATGTCCCTAAACCTCCCTGTAATTTATCCAGAGGAGAAAACACTGCCCTCATATCACTAAAAGAAAACAAACAGTTAACAATCAAACCTTGTGATAAGGGAGGGGGTATTGTTATCTTTGACACCCCCACATATGTTGAGAAAATGAACAACCTCCTCTCAGTCACTAGACACTACAGACGCATTATCAAGAACCCTGAACCTGACTTAAAACATCGAATCCTGAGGATGGTAGAGACCGCCGTGGATGATGGATACATATGTCCCAAGGAGGCTGAATATCTCACTCCCTTCCACACTCGTATGCCCATTATCTACGGGGTCCCAAAAACTCATAAAAACGTGCTCAACCCACCATTGAGACCCATCGTGTCAACTATTGGAACTGGCACTGAGCCTCTCTCGAAATATGTGGACCAATTTTTAAAACCTCTTGTGAGCAATCTGGAGACATATGTCAAGGACACAGGTCATTTTATTTCCCAGATTGAGAAGATGCAGTATCATTGCGATAGGGAACTCCTAGTCACTTTGGATTTGGAGTCCCTATATACAAACATCCCCCAGGAAGGAGCTATGACAGTACTCCAAGAGATCCTGCTCACCGAACCTGGGTTTACGAATGCTCCGTTTATCCTTCAATGTCTCAACATTGTTTTGAGTGAGAATTATTTCGAATTCAACAATAGTTACTTCCATCAAATACAGGGAGTAAGCATGGAGGCAGCCTGCGCCCCGAGCGTAGCTTGTTTGTATATGGGACATTTTGAGAAAATGAACATATACAATGAAATGGCCCCCTTCTACGAGAACGTTCGATCTTGGTCTCGGTTTATTGATGATATTTTTTTCATCTGGGAGGGGGACCAGACATCTCTAGATGAATTTATCCAATGGATTAATGCTGCCGATGTAAACTTGAAGTTCACTGCCCACTCTAGTAATTGCAAACTGGAGTTTCTCGATGTTTGGATTGAGCACAGAGACAACAAACTGTTTGTCTCTCTATACACGAAGCCGACTGCCAGAAATACCTTGCTGCAGTTCGGAAGTTACCATCCCCGCTGCCAAAAGGAGAGCATCCCCTTCAGTCAGTTTCTTCGTCTACGAAGAAACTGTTCTGATATGAAGGATTTTCTCAAACAAGCTGACATCTTAAAGGAAAAATTGTTAAATCGGGGATACCCGTACAGACTGATCAAAGACTCCCTTAAAAGGGCCAGGTATTACAACCGCGACGCCATGTTCCAACAGAGAGAGGCCAGACCCCTGGACAAATTGGTATGTGTGACCAAGCACTCCAACATCAACCACAAAATAAGACAGACCATCAATTCGTTGTGGTATTTATTGAACATGGATGAATGCGACAAAAAACTACCTAAACCTCTCTTTGCCTTCAAGAGAAATAAAAATCTTAAGAACCATCTCGTCAAAGGAAAAATCCTGGATCATCCCTCCATGTGCCAAAAATCCATCACTGGCCTCCCGCCCATCAAGGGTAATCACCGCTGCGATACTTGTCAGGCATGCCCCAATGCCATCGTGGGCCATACCATCAAGTTCAATGAGCGCACTGTATCTTTGCGTGAAATGACTAATTGCCGTACCTCCAACATTATATATGTTATTCTCTGCCCGTGCAATCTGGCTTATGTCGGCGAATCAGGCAGAGAATGCAGAACCAGAATTGGAGAGCATAAATCCAATATTCGTACCAAGAAATCCTCTGCCCCCTTGGTCAATCACTGGCTGGAATTTGGCCACACGGAAGCCGACCTTAAGTGGTCTATTTTGGAGAAAATACAAGTCCCCACGGGAAAGGATCCCACTACTATTAGAAGAAAAAGAGAGGTGTTCTGGATTTATCTCCTGAACTCTGCAAAAGAAGGTCTCAACGAACTGTGCCCTTGGGAGAATGCCATCATATAAAGTCTGTTCTATCTGGTTCTGCATGGATGGATATCCATATTCGAATCTTGTACATGTAGGATGGGTGACTCCGACGCCTGTCTATAATTTAGACCTGGCAGGGAGATATAACTAACTATTATTCCGTCTCCCTTACACTTGCTTCTGATCTTAGTAAATCCCATTTTTTGTTTCCTCTTTGTGCATCAATACCCCTTTTGTCCTTTCCCTTCTTTAAAAATTGTTTTTTACCAGGCCAAAGTTTCACTTTTCAGTTGGTCTTTATTCAGTTCATTTTGTTGGCTATGTTCACATGCCACGAAGGTTTTTTTCCAACGTACCCTACCCTCTGAGTTGTTCTCCATCCACTCTAGCCGGTGGACTATTGTTACCCACTACGAGAGGATATTTAATTTTCTTTCAACTTTCTTTCCTTCTTTCCTTCCTCCCTTTTCCCGTTCCAATATGGCCGCCGTCAATCCTTTTCCTCTGGACTTCCGTGTGGTAGTCCGCTGTTTATGACTATCCTACACAGCCCTCCCATGCACGTCGGACGTCCAACGTTTTTGGAACGTTTTTGGAATATTTAAATACGGTAAGCTTTACCAGTCCGCTATGCATGCGGTTTGGGAGCTTTTCGCCCCATCTGCCGCCGGAGGAACCCCCATCTACGACGCTGCTCGAAATCCAACCCGGTAAGCGGTAGCCTTGATACTAAGCCGATACTATGTCCGGCTCTAGTCTTTATTTTATTTTTCCCATGACCCCATGATTTTTCTGTGTTCTGCCCCCTGAACTACCTTGTTGTTTATATTTTTTGCAACACGAACCGCAGGGCATGCCGACCCCTCTGTTTAGGGGCGTCGTCACCGGGCGTTTTTGATTAGCCCCCTGTGTCTAGAAAGGGAATTATATCCGCGGCCACTTTAGTACTTAGACGGTAACCACGCCATGTAACCTTTCTTACGGCCGACACCCCTCCCCAAATAGACCTATCATATCCTTGGGCTATTGCCAGTTATTATTAAGCATCACCATACCGCCCTCACAGCCATAAACGGTCGGTCTGCCTTAATTTTTGAATATATAAGAAGTCAGGTTACCCCATAACCAGCTAAAATGGTTATTGATATAAGGGGTCCCCCTTTTTTCTGGAATTGATAAGTTTTCTCTAAACATACCTCCCTTAAGCGTCCTTTTTGTTTTGTGTTTTTTCCTTGCCTCGCAGAGATTACAGAGTCCTATGGGATCAGTTAATGCGCTCACCCCTCAACAAAATCACGGACTATATCCCCACTTCTTCGCTCATCGTTGAGTCCTAAATCTTTTGAAACTTCGGTAGCGTGCTCTATATACAGTCTCTTGGGTAAGATGTCCTTTATGTGTATATGGATCTTTGATACACTGTCACTTTATTGGTTGTTCTATTTAAATTTGTTTGACAACCATATCCACTTTTACTCTTATAGATATCTTCTTATCGAGCTGGTCTCAACTTTGTATGTCTTTCAAAAAGTTTCAAGTGGACGCTGTTAAATTGAAGGTATATATTTACAGCCTTGTTGTCTTGTGATGCACAGGTCGTATGCATGCCCTTATGTCTGGGCTCATGGTCTTCACTATATGTGTTTATGTTTTCTTACACAAACTGTGGTTGGTCTGTGATTAATTATTTTCACTTTGTATATTCTATTGATAAAAACTCGTGCCTTTCTCCATCTTGGTGCACTCTCCTTCTTATTTATTTGAATACTTATCCGTATATATCCTTTTTTGATAATCTAGCTTGGACTTCACTGTGGCTGACATATGTTCTATCTTTGAATATTTTGCCCCATAAACCCTTTAGCATGTATCCATATATATTATATACCTATTGTCTATGGAATTTTGAATTTTTGATAATATATATGCTGATTGTGTATTTTCCTGTACCCCTACCTTGATAGGTCTGTCTGTGTGTCCCACACTACTTATACATTTATCGCCCTGATGAAGGTGTAGCCCCTCCTGGGCCTGACACCGAAACGCGCGTTGGCGCTGAATCACCTCGTGTAGTTGGACCCTGCCTCTATCCACGACCGGGAGGATACACGAGAGCCCATAATATCTACATCATTTGGCTGCATAACATCCTTGATTGTTTTTTAGCTATATGTATGATTGTTAGAATGTTTTGGATTGTAAGTGATGAATGAATGTGTATGCTATTTTGGAATTTTGAATGAGTGTTGGCTCGATTGACTACGTTGATCGTTGTGTGTGGGACCGATATTTATTAGTGTATTATGCATCATTTATTTATTTATGTATTATGTGAAGTTTGATAGAATTTAATGAATCATCAAAATGACTATAATAAAAAGAATAGAAATCGTGTAATTAGTTTATTTTTGTAATTATTTTGACTATGTCCTTTTGTCAGCCCCGTGTTGTCTAAACATTGTCTGACCCGATTTGGGCTTATATATATCCTATGATATAGGCAGGTGGTCTCCGTTAGTAGTAGTTTACAGACACAGCATCGACCTGACTTGTGGAGTGGGAGGCATATAAAGGGGTTGTCTGGGGGCATTTTTTTATTTTAATTTTATGGATTTATATAGCGCTTGAATCACCCCCAAAGGGGTATCTCAGCGCTCAGGGACCCACAATAAGAAAGCTGTCACATGGGAGCAAGACTAGAACAGAACAGTTTTCAAAGCCTTTCTAAACTGCAGATGGTCCGGGCACTGCCTCAATGAAATGGGGAGCTGGTTCCAGTAGAGAGGTGCCAAATATGAAAATGCTTTTCCCCCTGTCCTTAATTCTTAACCTTGGGTAGCTTGAAGAGGGATTTCGAACCAGAGCGGAGATCCCTACGGGGAATGTAACGGTTAAGTTTTTCCGCCAGGTAAATAGGTCCTTTACCCCATATTGCTTTGTGTGCAATGCAGCAAACCTTAAATTTTATTTGTTTGCGTACAGGCAGCCAGTGGAGCTGTAGGAGAAGGGGGGAGTGAAGCAGTGCTATAAGGGGCATTCAGTGTTAAGCGAGCCGCCGTATTCTGCACCACCTGTAGGCGATCCAGAGAAGACTCGTTGGCTGCAATCAGCAAGGCGTTGCAATAGTCCAATCTGCTCAACACTAAAGTCTGAATAAGGGATTTCCTTGTGGAATCGGGAAGGAAGGGAAAGACTCTTCTTAGCAGGCTTAGCACATGGAAGCATGAGCCAACCGTGTGAGTAACATGCTCCTTTATGGTCAGGGTCTGCTCAATACGAACCCCTAAATTTTTTACCATTGTCTTTGGTACTGGAACAATCCCCAGCTCTCTTGGCCACCACTCTGGGGTCCACAACAGTGGAGCCTCTCCAAATAGCATGATCTCAGTCTTTCCGGCGTTTAGTTGTAAAAAGTTGTTACGCATCCATTGAGATATTGCCAACATGCCAGAGGAGAAGGTGGCTTGAGCTG
This sequence comes from Calotriton arnoldi, assembly GCA_963921515.1. Classification (NCBI taxonomy): domain Eukaryota; kingdom Metazoa; phylum Chordata; class Amphibia; order Caudata; family Salamandridae; genus Calotriton; species Calotriton arnoldi. The sequence continues at coordinate 66,621 of CAWUFW010017603.1, forward strand.
TCTGGAGAGATTTCTCGAAAGTGAAAGTAAGTTGGGTGTCATCTGCATTGCATGGGGTCCTCCGTGGCGGTTCAGCGACAGTTTGATCGTGAGCTGGTGCTGTTAGATGGGACTATACATGAACGGGGTAATCAACTGGATGTTAATCCTGGATGTTAATCCTGATGCACGGGTGTGGTTGGCTGAAGCTTGGGAATGCTACAGTGTCCTATTGGAGAAGCTCCGGTGCCATGACTACAAGGCCTACATTGCGCAGGCCCAGAAAGAGGAGGGCAAAGCGAGCAGGATCCTGGCCTGGCTGGTACACCCGAGTCTTGTGGGAACCCTATCATTTCAGTGATGCCCGACGGGGAGGCAAATTTATTCCCAGGCAGAGATCAATGGGGTTTTTCATGATTGTTACGTGCAGATTTATGAGAGATGCCCAGACGTCCCGAGCCAGGACATTACAACTTTTCTTGCCCCTCTACAGTTGAGGACTTTGCACCGCCTGCACTGGAAGTTTGGGGAGGCCCTATTACACCCCAAGAGGTCAAGGGTGCGATCAAAGATTTGGCCTGTGGCAAAATGCTGGGCTCATGTGGACTCCCTGCAGAATTCTATTAATCTTTTCCTGCATGGTTGGCCCCTCGCTTGGCGACTATGTATGATCAAGCCTTCAGAGTGAGAGATCTTCTGGCTACCACGAGGGACAAGGTGGTCGTCCCTCTGCCCAAGATGGCTTGACAGGTTACACCCACCACAGCGTACTGCCATTATCCATGCTGAACATGGATTTTAAAATATTAGGTAAAATATTGGCTATGCATCTCCTTCCCAACATAAGCACATTGATCCTTCCTGACCAGTACAGCTTCATCCCCCAGCGTAGTACTTTACTCAGCCTTCAGTGTTTGTGTTTGGTCATGTTTTCTGCCCGCCCACTGGAGGGGCCTAGAGCAGGCCTCCTGGCAGTAGACTTAGAGAAGGTGTTCGACACTGTCAGGTGGTAATACCTTTTTACTGTCATGCCCAAGATGCAAATCTGGGTGTCATGGGTGTCTTGGGTGCGACTACTTTATACTAAACCCACGGCCCGGGTCGGGACTGTTGGAATCATTACATCCTCTTATGATGTCTGCAGGGGGACCTGACAGGGGTGCTCTTTGTCCCCACTATTGTTCGCACTGTCAATAGAACCATTGGTTGTGGAATGCTGGCTTCAAGGAAGGGGGAGGTATCCAGGTGGGAAACATCTGATTTCCCTGTATATAGATGACCTCTTAATTTACATTTCCGAAATGGCTGCGAATGTCCCATTTATGCTTCAACTATTGCATGACTTGTGTCCTATCGAGCTTGAGGGTGAATCTGACCAATGACACGTCTTTCTGATGACCCCCGATAAGCAGAGACCTGGTACCCTACCCCTAGAAGTCAATTGGGCCTCCTCAACATTCTGATATTTGGAGGTACAGGTCTATCATACCCTAGATGACCTACAAGAAGGTAATCTTGGTCCTGCGGAGCGCTCCCTTAAGGGGTGTGTGTCCTTCTGGCGGTTCCTTCGTCTTCCTATTATGGCACGCATAGCATTGGCAAAGATTATCAGACTGCCTCGCTTACAGCATTATTTTTCCAATTTGATGTTCTGATTACTACGCTCATGGTTAAAACCTCTGGATGCACTGCTGCGTGAACTTGTCTGAGATGGGGGGATCTATTTCGGAGGGCGGCGTGGGAGCTCCTGACTTTGGGTTTTATTGCCTGGCAGTCAAACTTCAGTGGATTGCCTAGTAGGAGGCGGGATGGCACATTCTTGGTGACTGCTTCTGGTGTTGGCGGAGTTGTGTGATATGGACTCCAGACCTCCCGTTGTATGCTCCTTCACTGCCCCTGGTGGGCCTTCCCCATGGAGACTCCCCCACGCTTTTCACTGCGGCATGACTTGCCCCTTGGATGGTTCCTGGCCTGGTTGTGGTCGGTGACTGTTATGAAGCTGACACACTGGGGCCCTTGGGCGTCCTGGTCGACATGAGGGGCTACCTCCAGGACAGTTTCTTGTCTACGATGCTCTGGTTTGGGCCTTTGGAGATTTATAGGGTGGGGATGCTGCTCAACCGCATCCGGTTTTGTAGCTGCTGCTAACGTTGGGCAGAGGCCGCCATTTGGTCAAGTGGTTATATGGAGCCGTGAAAGGGCTGATACGAAAACCTCCGACTGCACTCCTGATGGGAGACTGCATTGGGTAGGGCCTTGTTGGATAGGGATTGGGCTCGGAGGTTGGCCTCTCTGCAGAAGATATCCTGCAACACTCGCTTTAAGGTGATACAATTTAATTACTTATATCAGACTTACCTAACCCTGAAGAGACTGATGACCATTAACGGGGGTACACCCACGTGCTGCCCATGCTGCGCATTTGAGAACACAGACTTTTGCCACATGACATGGTCCTGCCCTAGGAGTGGGCGGAATTTGCGTAGTGGCGCTACGCAAAGCTCCGCGAAACGGTAAAAAATCTCCGCGAGCACGCAAACGTTCCGCGAACACGCGGAATTGCTTGTTCCGCCCGTTCGCGATGCTTTTTTCCTGTTCGCGAACGCTGTTTGTGTGCTCGGGGAGAAATATCTTGCGAACACGCATTTTGAAAGCGCGAATAAGCAAAAAACTCCGTGAAGCCGCGGATCGCGGAATTTCTGGCAATTTCGCGTCCTCCGCGCAACGCAAAATTACCCAAATTCCGCGAGCGGAACGGAATTTACCGCCCAGGCCTATCCTGCCCCAATGTACAAGTGTTTTGAGTGGTGGTGACCCAAAGGGTCAATGATACACTGAACCAAAATCTACCATGCTCCCTGGAGGTGTGCTTGCTGGGTCTGTTTCTGTGCCCCAGACCCATTAAAGAGGGTAACAGGTTTTTGGATCTGGCATTTATAGTAGCAAAGAGGCTGACTGCACTGACATGGAAGCCAGGTACCAGTCCCGTCATAGTGGGATGGGAATCGGCGGTGCGAGATTGGGCAACCAGGCCCTGTGTAGGGAGGAGGCGCAAGGCATCAGTAGGTGCCCAATTGCGCCTTTGTGGACAGAGATGTTGGAAGCATTTGGGGGCTCTTCCCGGGAGTTCTCGTCCTCTGAAAGTGGAGATGAGATATGTCCGGATGCGCCATAGTGAGATGATGGGCTGGATGCTAGCTGCAAAGCACAGACGTGTAGGTCCCATGAGGGGATGAGAGTGCTATGCTGTAGGGAGGTTGATGCAAACCCTGCCAAGCCCCATAAAAAAAAATCACACAGTGTGTCAAGCGAAGGCACATTAAGGAGATCCTGATTCATTCCTCCCCCGTCCATCCTTCCCCTCAATTTGATTGGTCTCCTGTTTTGTCTTTCTATTGTTTTACAGATAGTAGACTCGACCACCCAGGACTCCTAGTTTATTTGGGTACTTTACATTTCATGCTAGTTTTAAACATCTATAGTTTGATGGCACGAGTATATTTTATTGTACGTCACCAGCCTCACAGGTGTCCATTTGTAAGGTGCATATTGAAGATTCTTATATGTTTTATATTGTGCCTCTGACCATGATATTGCTTGTGGATATCCCACCACACACTGATCAAAAGACTCCACTACATTGGTATCCAAGGGTACGCGCTCAGATTGATCACCTCCTTCCTCACTGGAAGAACCCAGAGGATCCACCTCCCACCATTCACCTCTGAACCCAAGGAGATCACCTGCGGTGTCCCCCAGGGCTCATCCCTTAGGTACACGCTCTTCAGCACATATATGACCCCGCTGGCCATCATCATTAGATCCCATGATCTCAACATAATTTCCTACGCAGACAACACACAACTCATCCTCTCACTCACCAATGACCCCACCACCACCAGAACCAACTTCCACAGATGCATAACATCGCCGACTGGATGAAGAACAACTGCCTCAGATGAACACAGACAAGACAGAAGTACTGATCTTTGGCAACAGCAGCAACACATGGAATGACTCCTGGTGGCCATCAGATCTAGGACCCGCACCCACTCCCTCCAACTACACCGGAAACTTCAGAATCCTCATTGACAACAAGGTCACCATGAAAGCACAGATCAACATCGTCTCCTCTGTCTACTTCCTCACTCTGCGCATGCTACGAAAGATCTTCAAGTGGCTACCCCTACACACGAGATTCATTGTGACACAAGCCCTCATCACCAGCCAACTGGACTTCAGCAATGCCCTCTACACAGGAATCACCACACACATTCTACAGAGACTTCAGACCATACTGAACACCACAGCCAGACTCATCCTCAGCCTTCCCTGATGAACTTACATCACACCACACCTCAGCAAACTCCACTGGCTCCCTGTACAGAAGAGATGCCAATTCAAGCTGCTGACCCATGCACACAAGGCTCTACACAACCTAGGACCCGCCTACATTAACCTCTGACTGAACTTCCACCAACCATCGAGAAGACTACGCTCCGCCTCCCTTTCACTTGCCCATACTCCCCACATCTACCAAAGCAGAAGTGGATGACGCTCCTTCTCCCAAATCACAGCAAAGACCTGGAACAGCCTCCCCACGCACCTCCAGACCATCAACTCACTTCCGGAATTCCCAATGGCCCTCAAGATCTGGCTGTTCAAATAATCCTCCAGGGCCTGCAAGCACCTGAATACCCTATTGGGTGATTAGCCGCGCTTTATAAATCTTGATTGATTGATTGAGACATCTGTATCGCATTGTCATATGGAGAGTTCTGAACCGCTGACCCCGACTGGGACAGGGCAAACATAGATTGGACATGCTATTATATTATATGTTATTGATGTTATTGTACCGGTTTGTGATGATGAAAACTGTTAATAAACATATGTACAAAAAAATATGAGTGCAGGCTACTTAGAATTGGTAGAGTTCAAGCTAAATAACTCCTGGCAGCAGGATCGTATGTATGCAATGTGTAGAGTTTTATGCATGTGTTTATTTCGACCTGAGATAATTCTCATGAGTCATCGAGGTTAAATAAATAAGGCCCAAAAATGTGATGCTGAAAAGATCAAACAATCAGGGGCCGATTCCGATCTCGGCCGGTAGTGCTCCGAATCGGATTCGGATTCACCGGATCCGATTCGGAGCCCTGTTTCCCGACCGAATCGTACGCGGGTCCGGCCAAGCGAGTACGATGCAAGCACCCGCGAAATCGCCGACCGACTCGAACGCGGCTTCAACACGTTCCGACCGACTCGCATGGACACGACTCGCACCGCGCTATGGAGATGTTTCCCGGCCGGGTAAGTACGATGCGCGCCGCGAGCAGTCCGACCGACTCGCGCCGTCCGGCTCTAAAAAGCTGTCGGAGCCGGACTTTGGGGGTCCGGGTCGGACTTCCCTGTACGCGTAGGCGCGCGAGTCGCACACAGGGGGGACCCATGGGTCCCCCCTACCTGTGCATGTATGCCGCGATGCGCATGGACGCGTACACGCTGTAGGGGGCGCCCTTGTCCGCCTCGCACCCATTGAGTCAATGGGAGCCCGCATACGCGTTGTACGACCGGCTCCCATTGACTTCAATGGGAGTCCGACCGACTCGAGTCCGATAGCATGCGAATGCATCGTACTCGTCCGGTCGGACTGCTAGGGTCCGATTCGGTCGGAATTCTCTCCGGGTCCGGCTCGGTCGGAGAGATTTCCGACCGGAATCGGAATCGGCCCCTCAATCTCTATCGAAAGTTGAGGTCACTAGAAAGGACCCCGAGTCATAGACTGAAATCTCCCTCGCTAGGAAGGAGTGAGAAGTAGATTTTATATTATTACGTTTATAAAAACATTGTTACATAAATAATTAGTGTAGGGACACAGGTACATAATTTTAGACTGAATCCGAGTGAATAAAAATTTGTTATGGAGCAACGCTTAATTTATACTGGCGTTGTAGGTAGTGGTCACAAGCGGATCACTGACAGAATATCGATGAGAAGAATATCGACCTACAAAAATATCGAGGTAAAAATATAGAATGCCAAAATATCGAATCCCTATCTACAAACAGGTAAGTACAAAAATATCGAATCCAAAATATAGTTGTAAAAAATATAGTTAGTCAAAATATCGAATTTTTTAAATATCTTAAAAGTAATGTAAAATTAATGAAATACTATATATAATTAACTAAAACATACTTAAAAATACTTAAATAACTTAAAAATTAATAAATAATTAATGTAAGTTAAAAAAAATAAACATACATTTTTATTTTTTAATACATATATATATTAACGTAATATTTATAAAAAATATTCAATATTTTTAGCGTAGGATAGCGGGAGGGTAAAATTTACTATTACCACTCCAGTGAGTGCAACAGTAGGGAAAGCATTGGATAGCGGGAGGGTAAAAATTACTATTCCCACTCCAGTGAGTGCAACAGTAGGGAAAGCGTTGGATAGCGGGAGGGTAAAAATTACTATTCCCACTCCAGAGAGTGCAACAGTAGGGAAAACGTTGGATAGCGTAGGGGTAAAAATTACTATTCCCACTCCAGAGAGTGCAACAGTAGGGAAAGCGTTGGATAGCGGGAGGGTAAAAATTACTAATCCCACTCCAGAGAGTGCAACAGTAGGGAAAGCGTTGGATAGCGGGAGGGTAAAAATTACTATTCCCACTCCAGTGAGTGCAACAGTAGGGAAAGCGTTGGATAGCGGGAGGGTAAAAATTACTATTCCCACTCCAGAGAGTGCAACAGTAGGGAAAGCATTGGATAGCGTAGGGGTAAAAATTACTATTCCCACTCCAGAGAGTGCAACAGTAGGGAAAGCGTTGGATAGCGTAGGGGTATAAATTACTATTCCCACTCCAGAGAGTGCAACAGTAGGGAAAGAGTTGGATAGCGTAGGGGTAAAAATTACTATTCCCACTCCAGTGAGTGCAACAGTAGGGAAAGCGTTGGATAGCGTAGGGGTAAAATTACTATTCCCACTCCAGAGAGTGCAACAGTAGGGAAAATAATGATTTAATATTTTAATAAAAATAAAATAATTATCAATACCAATAAAAAATTAATTAAAATTACTTAACAATTACAAAATATTTAATAATTAATTCTAAATACCAATAAATATTATTTCTTAAAAATTAATTACCTATTAATTATTAATTAACAAAGAATTAATTTTCAATACCAAAAAATAATAAATAATAAAAAATACCAAGTAATAATTAATTGACAGTAAATTAATTATCAATACACCAAAATATTTTCAATAATTAATTAATTACAATTAAATTACTTCCCACCCTATTCCCCTATAAACCCACAACCCTCTACAAAGAATAAATTAATACAATTAACATAATTATCAATTAATAAATTAATAAAAATTAATTACCAATTAATAAAAATTAATGACCAATTAATAAAAATTAATTACCAAATAAGAATTAATTAACAATAAATTAATAATCAATACCAATAAATAAAAATAAATAATTACTGAATTACAATTAAATTACTTCCCACCCTATTCCCCTATAAACCCACAACCCGCTCTGAATAATAAATTAATACAATTAATATAATTATCAATTAAAAAATTAATTACCAATTAATAAAAATTAATTACCAATTAATAATTAATTAACAATGAATTATTTATCAATACCAATAAATAAAATTAAATAATTACTTAATTACATTTAAATTACTTCCCACCCTATTCCCCTATAAACCCACAACCCGCTACAGAACTAAAACGCAAAATTAAATTAAATATAATTAATAATTCCTAAAAATTAATATTTAATTTACTATAATTAAATTACTTCCCACCCTATTCCCCTATAAACCCACAACCCGCTACAGAATTAAATTACGCAAAAATTAAATAACATAAAATTCATTACTTTAAAAAAATTAAAACATACATTACAAAAATAATACATACTTTTAACACATATACTAACACTTAAAACACTATAAAAAAAATCGATATTTTTAACAACTATATTATCTCTGTCGATATTTTGACAATCGATATTTCTTACCTGAATTTCGATATTCTTAACCACTATATTTTGGCAATTCGATATTCTGTCCAATCTATATTAAAAACTCGATATTTTGGCAATTCGATATTAAAAATTCAATATTATGTCTGTTTACCGTCACAAGCATTAATTTTTGTGGGTCCGGGAATTCTTTTTCATCATTAGACTTTGATTGAGGGCAACAGAGAAAATTACATAAAAGTGAAAAAGAAGGAGGAGGAGAATGGCAGGAAAACAAAACAGTGATAAAGGGTGAAATCAGGGATGAAAAACAAACTTTCAAGACTGAATTATACAGGTATGACGTGAAGGACGGTAAAGAAAAGAGGCATGAGGTGGAATCAAGAGTAGACAGCCTTGGTATCTGGCAAACCTGGCATTCAGCAGCACCGGATGTGGGATACTAAGGAAAACCTTGCTATCTGTGAGAAACCTCGGGCCCACTTAAACAGCCCTACTAAACCAGATGGTCTTTTTAGCTACTTGAGAAGTAAGAGGGAGAAAACAATCACAATTTAATCATCTCATTACAGTGTAACCAATTCAGCTACACAATAACTACTCAACAACTAAAATTACGTTTAGTAAGGTTTAATTATAAATTCAGGAATAGATTTATGTAAATAAGTCTCAGCATCACAGTATAGAAATATAGGACAAACAGGATTAGTCCAAATCTCCTAAAGAGATTTACCCTATATAACAATAAGCATACAATTAATTGAGTTATAACGATGCAGGGAATAAGGAAAAAGAATTGAACGCTAAATTGCATCAATTGATTATCAAATTGCATCAATTGATTATCAAAGGTAAGCATGAGCACACTATCTCTCTCTACACTACCTTAAAAAAGGACAACCCTAAGTTAGGAAACATTGAGTAAGAATCGATAATAGAAAGGTGTCAGCCATCAGAGTCTTCAGTAGTAAATGTAATGTAAATGTAAATCCGTATTTGTAAAGCGCGAACTACTCACCCTTACGGGTCTCAAGGCGCTGGGGGCCGTCGTGGAAATTAAGTGAGCTATTGCCCAGAGTCACATGGTGCTGAGCTGAGCTGCCGCCGGAGCCGGGGATCGAACCGTGAACCCTGTGCTCCGAAGTCAGCTGCCCTGGCCGCTGCACCACACCTCTCCACTAGTAGAAACTCCAACTAAAGGTCGTGTAGCATGAAACCATACAAAGCAGAAGAAAAGACCTGTACCTCACGAAGTTCTAAGATATCTCTCTATCTAAGTCACAGCATAAACTATTGCATTCACGGTAAATCATGTGATCAGCTCCAGGAGCTCTCCACAATTCCAGCAGAAAATGGCAACTGGCACCACCATCCCCATATCGATAAGTTGCTACTTTATTTGTCTTTGGCCATTCATATTCTCCTCCATGGGAACTCGCCTCCTTGCTTGTTACCGTGTTTTTCCTTGCCAAACTCCATCTTCACATACCTCACTGTCTCACTGAAACACAAACCCTTCTTTTACTAACTAATAAAGCTTTGTCCGCAGCTGTAGTAAAAACAAAAATGCAAGCAAATACATTCTACATTGAAGGTTAAATATGAATTAGATGTTAGACTTAAATGTGGGCTTGTGCTGAAACCATACTTGAGGGCCGCAAAATCATGTCGACTTAATGGAGCACTGGGTTACAAATACGTGACCATTTCTAAACACATAGCAAATGCAGTTTCTTAATGCATGAATATATTTCAAAAGATAATGAAATACACCAATATGAATATGATTTCTTGTTACACTCAGAAATGCCTAAACATTAGTCTACACATACACCTTACTTCATTAGCTTCACAATGAGACACGTTATAAGCTTTAATTTCTCCTAGAAATTAATATATAAGTGTTGCAAAAACATTCATTGGTCCCATTTCTAGGCATACAATTTTTAAGTCCCATTCGTTTTCATGTGGAGTACTTTAAACATATAATACCCCATCTTTTCTTAGTAATATTAATCATACAGAATAGATTTGAGTGCTGACTACACATTATTATAATGCACTCCCACAGTATTTTAGGGTGGAATAAAAATTATGCTGCTCTAATACCCCCTCTGATGGCGTATCAAGCCATCACATAATCTCTTAATCTTATCTTTTGATTTTATCAGATTAACCAATCTTAACCCTTGTCATGGCAATTGCTTTTCATCAGAATTCCTCCAAATGCTTCATTTTTATTATAATAATCACTCTGCCTCTTTTCCAAGTCTATATCTTCTCTTTTTTGAGAGACTCCTATCTTTGCCTTATATCTCCTGTACACCTTCAATGCCACAATCATAACCACTGCACAAAGAGCAATGATCAAAAGAGGTCTCAGCGGTAACCAAATATACTACTTCCCAGATTCACAACCCATTTTCCTATAGCACTAGATCCATTTCCAACTGAATTCCAAACATCTGTGGTTGCCAACCTACTCAATTATCTTTGTATGTTAGTAATGTTCTTTAAATACTTGTGTAAGTCCTTACTTTTATCTAAGATATAGGTGCAACACTGTTGGACCTTCAACATTCGGCAGAGTCCGCCTTCTTTTGCGAGCAAGATGTCTAAAGTAAATGGATTCTGCAAAACCATAGCCCCAATAGCAACCATTTCAGTATTTACAAGCAATAGAGCTCCAGCAGTACTAATGGATAACCGATCAACTACAGTAGATAATTTTCTAATCTTGATATCGTTTAATACCACACCTACATTTGGTATTATGTCACCAAAAATTTCTCCCACAATCTCTCCAGCACTGGCACCTCATTTAGGCCTAGATCTTTCATCCCAGACAGGATGATCAAAATTTTCCACATGATAAATCTTTGGAAACACTACTCCTAAATAGCATGTGCCATGCCATTTATTTGGCAATTTGAAATAGGCATACTTCCCACAAATAAAATAAATTGCAGGAATCACAGGATCACCACCATTTAAAAACAAATTCCAAGTTCCTCTGACTTCAAAGGTATGGTCACATTCACTCTTCCCTACAAAAGTAGTATCATATTCATTCTTGTCATTTTGTATGTACAGCTTCCCTTGGTGTTGCCAAACTAATATCATTGCTCCAATGTTCCCTGCTGTCTGGTAATCCTTCTCTTCTTGTGGCCAAATGGGAAAGTGAGTTTCTTAAGTTCATTAGTCTTTACTGCTTTATATCTATCTTCTACTTGATTTAAAAATGTATTTTTGGTGGCAGTGAGAACACAGGTCAGGTTATGTCTATGTGCATAAGCAGTGCCTAACCTTTTAACCGGGGAAAAATATCTACTAGCAGTTTCAGTAATCTGAGCATCTGAATGTCTATTCAGGTGATTGAATAAATAGACTTCTGAAAGAATTAAATCATAGTTAGAATAATAATACTGGAAATTACCCTTCCCATAGAAAATACTCTACAGTAAACTACAAGTGATACCATATGTTAGAGGTACATGATGGTAAGTAATGCCTTCAACTACTGAAGTAGGTAACTGCATACAAACATAGCAATCCCTTGCGTCCATAGTATTGACATACTCATAAAGCAACCTTGTGTAAGCGTTTAATGTATAATCTCCCCTAGATAAATCTACATGTAAGTTCTGCTCTCCTAATGAGTATAAACCGCCTTCTATTTCATGTGATTATTTCTGCTCAGGTGTGCTTTTTTCTTCTACAGTGCTAGTTGAATTTGAATGTAATCCTGCAAGCAGTATTATTTAGCTCAACACTATCACTGTTATTGCATCTATTATGTATCTACATCTACAGATAGAATTATTAGTTTCCATACTATTTAGACACAGACCAAGTGGGTAGAGAAAAAACAGCAACAGGGTCTTCTCTTTTGGTCTCCCCTGTGCAAACAGCAAAACCAGTCTTTGTTTGTTTCAACTTTATTTACAACTGTATGTACAATCTTTGTGAGGCTTCCCTAGCCCTACTCCGTGTTCTTCTAGATGGCAACCCTAAATGTATTCTTCTTCCAGTCGGGGCCTTGGTAATTTTCTTTCAGCTACTCAACAAAGTTCATTCAACATCTCTAATAATAAAGGGACTAAATTCATTAATGAGCATCTGTAATATCATTATTTGCAGTCCATCAACGAGTGCAGGAAATTCCCCATAATCCAGATAGGGAAGTTCAGCTTCATTCAGTATTAGGTGCCTCAAGGCACTCAGTCTTTTCGGGTAAGGACGTTCAAAGGTAAGAAATAAATTCAGATCAAGATCTGAAATCTCAGCTGAATCTCTATTATTCCAGAATCTCCAAAATTTGCCCTCGCTGTCATTCGTAGCAAGATAAGTCCACTATGGAGAAGAGTATCTCCGACAAGGCACCCTCAATGTTTTGGACCTTCTTAGATTAGGCCCTTCACTTTCGTCTCCACTCAGCTCAGATTCTCCAGATGCTTTAGCCATGGGTGCAAGTGTTCTCTCAGAGGACAACTCCAGTCTTCCTCTCACTTGATTTCTTGGCCAGTTTTCTTCCACTGTCACTTGTGGTCCCACAGCACTAGTTCCTTTATTGGGGTCAGAATCTGACTCATTCACCACCACAGTACCAGCTTCCTCCGAGTCAGCTTCAACTTCTGATTCATCTGGACCCCCCTCAAATCATTTTAGTGCTGTCTCTGGCTCTGTCTGGTTCCCTGCAGCTTGACTGACCTCTTCTTGTGGCCCTTTGACCACTGCTGGCGTCTCTTCTGGGAGAGATGCAGTTACTTCTTCAAGGGACACGGGACCCTACAAGGGAGGGATGCATGCACCCACTTAGGAATGCCACCACACTTCACAGCAGTCGTAGTGACCAAGATCACCTGGTATGGACCATGCCAAATGGCTCTAGACAGTTCTTTCTCACATGCTTTTTCAGAATGAACCAGTCGCCGGGACTAAGGCCATGACACTGCTCCTGATGTGGCGGGGTTGTCGCCGAATCAACCTGGTGAGATACAGAATGAACCACGTCATCCAATTCTTTACAGTAATCAAGCACCAAATCGTCTGTGATGTTTACGAGCACATTCGCAGGTAAAGAAGGCAATTGCATAGCCCTCCCCATGATTATCTCATGGGACGACAATCTTGTCCTTCGATCTGGGACACTGTGAAGACTCATCAGCACAAGAGGCAAAGCGTCAGGCCATTTCAGAGATGTTGAAGCACACTTTTAGTGCCAATAACTGCACTGCAATCTCTGTAATCTCTGCTCCACTTGCAATGATTCGCATGACATTCTCAGAACCTCATTATTAAAATGAGTTCCTCGGTCTAATTCTAAAGAGGTTGGAAATTCAAAACTCAGAATCAGTTCCCTCAATAACAACTTACCTACTGTAAAACTCTAACATCTCCTAGTTAGATAGGCTCCCACCCAATGTGAGAAAATGCACACCACTACTAAGATGTACCTCAATCCATTGCATACTGGCATCTCGACAAAATCAAGCTGCATCTTGTTGAAAGGACCTCCAGATCTCCCTATGTGACTCAGTGTAACAGCAGTTCTTTTTCCCACAATCATTTGCTGACAAATCACGCACCTATAACACAGTGACTTAGCCATCGCTCAAAACATTGAATTAAACCAAATTTGCCTAAACAACCTCACTGTGGCATCCCTACATACATGCATTGACCCATGGTAGTGTCTTGCCATCAGCAGCAACAAACATTTGGGCTGTACTGGTCTTCCATCTCCTGAAACCTAAATGTTGTCATCTCGTTTCACACATCCTGCTCTAATCCAACCCTGCTGCCCCTCCTCAGTAAATTCCTCTTGTAGTCTCTTAACTTCCTCCCATGTATAAGAAATTGTCATCAAAAGGTTGAAATTGTCTTCATCTGCTCCCTCATTTGTGTATTCACCATTGAAATTGCAAACATTCAGGGCACCATATTGTGCGACCTCATCTGCATAATGGTTCCCAACTGTGACAAAATTGTTTCCTTTACAGTGGGCAGAACATTTGACAACAGCAATATGGTCAGGCATTTGTAAAGCCTCTAACAGTTTTCTCACAATTTCTCCATTGTGGATAAGGGACTCTGATGAGGCCATGAATCCCCTCTGAGACCATAAGTCTCTGAAGTCATGAACAACACAAAACCTATACTGTATAGAAGGGAAAAATCCACCTTGTTCATGGGCAGAAGCTACAGTCACGCTAATCTTAAAACCGAATAAAGATCCCCAGATGATTGACTCTTATAGACCTATATCCTTACTAAATACAGATTACAAGGTATTCTCAGGCATAGTGGCATCACGGGTTGCAAAGGTAATAAAGGGGGTTGTTCACTCAGATCAGAGGGGCTTCATACCAGGGAGGCAGTTGAACGAACTAACTTTCCAGATAATGGGGGCCATAGATATGGCAGAAGTAAGCAAGGTTCCACTAACTGTAGTGGCAATAGATGCTGCCAAAGCATTCGACCAAGTGAACTGGGCATATTTGTGGGAGACCCTAAAAAGTTTTGGCTTCCCGAACAATCTAGTTAAGACGGTGAAAAATCTATACCTTAGTCCCAAGGCAAAGGTGCTGGTAAATGGGGACCTAACAGACTGGTTTGCCATTACAAGAGGCACAAGGCAGGGGTGTCCCATGTCCCCGCTTTTGTTTGATTTGTACATAGAGCCTTTTGCCAATTGGCTCAGGGCAGATACCTCAATTTCTCCTTTTAGTTTTGGCGAGTTGGAAATTAAGCTTGCTTTATTTGCAGATGATCTGCTTTTGTACACGACAAACCCTCAAGAAGCTATTCCTAGTTTAATGGAGAAGGCGGAGAGATTTGGTGAGGTTTCAGGGTACAAGATCAATAGGGAAAAAACAGAAATTATGGAATGGAATCAGGGAGTGAGAAGCCAGGGGGTCAAAAACCAAATGAGATCTATAGGGGTACAGCTAACTCAGAAACTGGAGGATATTCCTGCAGTTAACTGGAAGAGAGTTTGTAAGGAGGTAATGGGTTCACTTTTACGATGGGCAAACCTCCCTTTAAATATCTATGGGAGGGTTATCCTCATAAAAATGATCATCTTACCAAAAATTACTTTCCTCTATAATTCTATTCCACTGTCCTTCAGGAAAGAAGATATTGCCAAGGTACAAGGAAAAATAGGTAGCTTTATTTGGTCGACGAAAGGTCCAAGAATAGCTTGGAAAAAGCTTAGAAGAGGGCTCGGCGAGGGTGGGCTGGCGCTACCGGATTTACTAATCTATTGCTATGCCTTCCACTTTAAACATTTTCGAATGTTGGCTATTAAGACTGATAGTTCATCAATAGGATTATTATTTGAGGCTATGTTAAAAGATGTGGTGCAAGGTCAGCAACATTTTCTTTATAAATATGGAGCTCCAAAGTTTTACAAGAAAGTAAGGCTGAAGATTTTAAGGGCAGCTTTAGAGACTTGGGTCTATATAAGAAAGAGAATGAAGATTCCATATTATGCAGCACGGGCCCCAATCTGGGACTCCCCAGGCACCCCTGAATGCTTGAGAGATCAACTCAGTCAGCCGCTGAGAACGAGAGGCATAATTTATTGGGGAGATCTAAAAAAGGAATCTAACTTAGTAAGTTGGGAATTGCTCAATAACCTAACAAGAGGGACTTTGACGAGGTTTAAATATTATCAGATGTCCTCTTGGTGGGCAACTCAAAGCTGGCCTCAGGAGGAGGAAAATTCGAAACTGGATCAAGTAACTAGATTAGATAAGTGGAAGAAAGAAATATCTTTCTGGTATTGGGCCCTTTGGACACAGAGGACAATGTAGAAACTGAAGTTATAAATCTTTGGGGTAGAGAATACAGAAATGAAGACATCAATAAACTTTGGTCTGATTCGTTTGCCATGTTACAGGCTGTAGTAAAACCAGCATCGCTCAAGAGGAATCACTTGTACACAGCCTACAGAGTCTACTGGTCTGCACAAAAGTTATCTAAAGTCTCAGGTAATACGTATAACTGCCCAAGGTGTAAGTATCCCGTAGCAGATGACATACATATGTTTATGGAGTGTCCAAGAATTAAACCCTACTGGATGGGGGTATGTAATTTTTTGGAAGAAGTGCTGGGGATACCAATGGAAGTAAGTACTAGTTTGATATTCTTTGGACTTACGAATGACTATCAGTTGAATGCACCTAGTTCAAAGTTTGCGTTTTATGTGATAATTATAGCGAGACGAGAAATATGTAGGCTGTGGAAATTAGAAACTCCCACAACTTTTGCTGAATGCTTAAAGAACATCATTCATATCAGTGAATCAGATATGGCGTGTGACCGAAGAAGTAAAGTTAGGATTTGGTCTGCATTGACGGATTGGAGGGAGAAGGCAGGTGAGTCCTCCGATTAAGCCAAGCATGCTGTTGGTCCTGGCCTCCTTAGTAACACTCCGGGGCCTCTACGGTGAACAGGAGATGGAAATGGAAACAGCATTATTTTTGGGAGGAAGCTCTGTTCTCTCTATTTCCCTCGAGGGTTGGCACAGGTTGGTATAGAGAGATAGGTGGAATCCTTACAAGAGTGTTGGCAGAATGAGGACAAAAAAAAAACAAAAAAACAAAAAAAACCTATACTGGCTAGCTATAAAAATATTGCCCCTTTCAGCTGGTCTGAAACACAGCATGCTCGGGTAAGAGCAGTCAATTCGGCCACCTGCGCGGAGATTACTCCTTGAAGCCAGGCAGCTGCCACCACTCCTGCAACAGTACAGACAGCATAGGCAGCTCTTAGGTTTGCCTCATTCTCTCTTAGGGCCTTATTATGAGTTTGACGGTCCGCATTACGAGTTGGATGGATTGGCTTTGCGAAAACCGCTGCCGAACCGCTGACACAGCCAGCTAACTCCAACTGCGGCGGCCGCAGAACGGGCCTATGAGGCTGTGGAAGGCTTGGACCACCAGTGAAACCGCCTGCCCAATTATGAGTTGCTTTACAGCCAGCTTGACCGTGGAGGTCCAACCTCCACATCTGAGACGGTTGAAAGGGAGGTGTATAAGGAAGAAACTCTACTCGTCTTCTACCATCATGGAACCCATCAGACACGTCCTGTCGCTGCTCTACCTGCTCAACCATGTTCAATACCCAGTCCGTCGCGGACTAAATCAGCTATAAGTCATCCACCTACCTGTTGCCATAGACTCCTCTGCAAAACGATGCCCTGCCATGGACCAGGCAAGGGAGTTGGGTGTCCTTAAGTAATTTGCATGTATACAGTGACCCTGTCTGGGATTACTTTATAACAATCATCAAAAATACATCTGTAGGATGCCCTCCTATGCCAAAACACTGGTACTGCACAGGCACACTGTACACAAATGGACGTGTTTGCAATTGATATACAGTGATGGTGATGTGTGCATTATTGTGTGTTCCACACCAGCACCTCCTCATCAATATCAGACCTATTTATATCTGTCACACATCTTTTGCCCTTTCTCACCTATCTTCCATGTTATGACTGATCTTCACTAGTCATGCAGCTTGCTATTTCTCAAGGGTGCTAAAGTGAGATTGAAGTGACTACAACTACCATTAGGCCTTGTGGCTCTAACTCTAACCTAGATGCTAGACTCCTTTTGTCCTTTCTCACTTGTCGGCCATGTCACTACTGATCTTCACTTGTCATGCAGCTTACCATTTCTCAAGTGTTGCTAAAGTGAGATTGAAGTGACTACAGCTAACATAAGGCCTTGTCACTCCAACCCTAACCAAGATGCTATAGTGCCTGTGACACAGTCACGTTGCACACATCCCAGGTCCTGTTTTGAAGTCAAAGAAACATCTGTATGGATGTGTCATTAAAGTGAAACACACCTTCTCTGCTACAACTCTGTATTGGACTCTCACACATCACCCACATGAAAAGGCAATGTCAGTCAATAGGGCTACATAGATTCAGCGTGAGAAACATTCTAAGGGCACAATAGAAACACTCTCTGCAGGATAGCTATGCCTCTATCAGGGGGAACACTGAAATGCTGGGGCCCTGGGGTACAGTAAATTATGCCAATGCCTCACAAACTCCATGTGTCCGGGCCTGGGAACTGAAGTATATGAGAGACAACCAATAGCATAACCAAGTGCCATGCACTTGTAGGCAATGCGCAAGTGCAATTTATGCAAGCAAACACAGCACTAACAGCATATGGCACACATCTAGATGAAGATGCTGTAAGGTACACACTGCAAAATAGACACATGTCCATGCAGAACTACACAAAGATATGACAAGTTGAGACCTTTCATGCGTGGGTACACAAATATCGAACTTCAACACACCTAACACATAGCCAACCTTCATCATAGGGAGAAGTGCAAGCTAAATGATGCTGACAGTGGCCAGGCCAAGCTGAAATACTTACCATATATCATGTCACCCAATGCAATGTCTGCACCTTTTGGATGTCATCCCACATAGACATCCATCCAACATGTCCCTTTGTCCTGGGTAACTCTAGCACTGGCTCCAAGGTCTCATCATACTAACTACTTCAACTGAATCCGCAATCAGGGATGAAACAAACACAACTGTACCCACACATCACTACTATACAATTACATTAAATAGTCAGAACAATAAAGGCAGGACCAATGTCTTCAAAAGTAGGACAGTATGTCACAACAAGAGTATCTACAATGGCCAGTCATGTCATCAATCTATGGCACAGCACAAGGCTATGCCACAAAACTTGCCCTTACTGACACTGCCAGTGAACCTCCTCACAAAGGGGCATCCATTGGGCATAGCATGCACCTTGAAGATGGTACTTGGGAAAGAGGGAGCTGAGGTTTAGGGATGGGTGGGTTTATAATTGGGAGGGGGCTTCTTGGGATTGGGGGGTTTTGGGCTGGGTTTAGTTTCAAGAGGTTTTTTTTCGTCTGGGTTCAGGGGGAGGGGAGGCTGTTTTTAGGGATGGAGTGGGAAGTGGGAAGTTGAAGGGATGCGTTTGGGTGTGGGAGGGGTTTTTGGGACTTTAGGGGGGCAGATTTCAAAGGGGCAAGAGCAAACATGACATTCTCAAAGGAAAATGGGTAGGGTGCTGGGGATCGAGTTGAGATTGGGAGGAAGAAGGAGTGGAAGTCTGAGCTAGGTTTGCTGTCTGCACTTTGTGTTTTGTTGGTGTCTGTTGTGTGGGTGACTGTGAGCATTTGCACTTTTTTGGTGGGAGTGATGTGGATGTGCTGGGTGTTGTGGAGTGGTCAGTACGTGTTGCTGTGATGTCTGCGGGTATGATTGTGCCTGTGTAGGGGTCAGTGTGTGTTGCTGTGATATCTGCAGGTATGGTTGTATCTGTGGAAGGGTCAGTGTGTGGTGCTGTGATGTCTATGGGATGGGTGTGTCTGTGGAGGGCTATGTATGTGTTGCTATGGTGCCTGGGTGTATGCTGGGGGTGGTGGGGTTGGTGAGAGAGGTGAGTGTTTGCTGTGTGCATGTATGCTTGAACATCTTGAATGTCTTGTGTTTTGTGTGTTGCTTGTCTCTGATGAAGTGTGTGCATGCTTAGGTGTGCGTGTGCTTTGGATAGGATTGGGAAGAAGGAATGTGGATAGGGAAGGAGCGGGGGTGGAAGGTTGGGATGGGTAGAGGGTTGCCATGAGGGAGGAGCCCAGAGCCTGAAAAGATCTCTGTAGGCCAGACATGGCAGTGTGAATATCTTCCAGGTAGGAAGCCATTTGGGTTAGCTGGGTGCTTTGCCCATTGCATGGCATTCAGGACTGCAGTCTGACCCACAGAGATGCTCCTCAGGAGGTCAATAGCCTCCTCCCTCATGCCAGCAGGGCTAACAGGTGCGGGGCCGAGGTGCCTGGAGTAAAGGAGACTGCTCCCTTGTTAGGGGAGTGGGAACAGCCAACTTGTGGGGGGACAACAGGGAGGTTGGCGATGGAACTGGGGGTGGAGGACAAGGATGAAGGTGCTGGGCCTGCTTCCACTTAGGAGTGTCCACCGCAGATTTGACTCAGATGATGATGAGTTTGAGCTGTTGTCCTCCGGGGCACTCTTTGCACCCTCCTAGTCACTGAGTTCCTCTGTGTCTGATGTCTCACATCTGGAACCACCGTGAACAACTGTGTTCCCTCCAATGTTGGTCCCTTCTCCTCCACTTGCCCTGGTTGTATCTGAAATTACATTGAGCATGGGTTTATTGCAACTGTGTTTCCACATCCTGACCATCACAAATCACCAGAAAACATTGAAGAAGTCAAAGAATCACACCACCTTCATGGTTCAGTCCATAGGCTTCAAATTTAGCATGAGCACATACATGCATGCTACATAACCTGCAGTTGAGTCCACTCATGCCATAACCCCAGACATGTCCAAATGGATTGATGGAATTGTCTACACTCCATCCTTATATCCATACTAGGATAGTTGATCACCTTGCATACTTTGGCACTGGTGGTATACCATTATAAAGAGCTGCAACCAAATAGGATGCATCCAAGTGTGAGATTTACACAATGCTCACACAAGGCCCAGAATCAAAAAATTATACCTATTACTCATAACACATCAGGATGTCCTGAAGATCAAGTTGAACACCAATGTACCATCAATTACTGTTGTGGCAAACATCATGTCACATGCAAATGCTCATTGCACACTGATGACACTTTGCACTCCAAATTACATCATATGTCCAATACCTGAAAAGTCAAAAGAAAGCTGGACACATGTAGGTTAGCTATGTACCACATTTAACAGATAAAATCCCTGAAAACATAGAGATCCAAACATTTGGGAGATAGATACACTGAATTCACACAGCACAACACTCTATATAGCCATATGAACATCCCCAATCCTGCTTGGTACAGGTGATGGCGCCAGTCATAGATTGTATATTCACAAGCCAATACACCGTTTGTGTGTTCCTGAACATCTATGACATGAAAATGTGAGATCACTAGAGTCCCAATGGGCAGACACAACACACTCTCTTTGGTATTGCTTACTGAGATTGACTTGTAAGGATCCCAACAGATCTAAATCTCACTTCCTCATGCATGTCACCAGTCAGTGAATGAGTGTATTGAAAGACTATTGCAGATGAAATATCGACTGGCAAATGCACACTGGCCAACATGTAGGCACTAGTGCTGATGGCACCAGTGATGTTTGCACTCTCATTTCACTCTAGGACCAGTACTTACCAATGGGAACTGCTGTAAAGTCACTGCATGTACTGTGAACTCTATGTCATGTCACATGAAATAGGGCCACCATCAAATGAGAGAAAATAGTGAGGCTACATCACTGCTCACACAAGCAAGACCAGTTGCCTGTGTGGCACAATTGTCACCCTGATTTACTGAGAACATGACATGATTACTCACTTCACTCAGCCAGGTGTCTGCTCAAAATGAGAGAATTGGATGTAGACAGAACTCTGCTGTCTTCCAGGTCAGAAAGACAATAGGCATAGCACAGCATCATGCACCTACTACCACACCTATACTAACAATGACTCAGCTTGTGTGTGGTACATGGGCCACCACCAATATGGTTGGTGAAATGTGTATCTGTAACACTGCAGGTTGGCAATCGGACATGTATGACTCTGGCCAGGATGCACCCCCTTGTCGCTGTTGTTGGGCCCTCAACTGCTTATTAATGTCCAGGTAGACCACCGCCAGTATGAGTGCCATTAGGGGGTCAGGATTCAGCGCTTGCCCCTTCCGCGTTCGGAGGACTTTCTCAGCTGGACCTTCACGATCTTTCAGGTCCAGCACCACAGGTCCTCCCACCGCTTCCTGCAGTGGGCACTACGCCGGCTGTAGACCCCCAGGGTCCACACCTTCCAGGCAATTGCTCTCTAAATGGCCATCATCTGATGGGCGTTGACCTGCATGGATGCAATGGATGTAGAAACAGATGGTAACTGGAAGTTTGAGGTCCACTGTTAGCTTGATACACATTATGTTGACATCTAGTACAAGCCTTCATCAAGAGTCAACACATTACATGTGTCCATGTCACATCCTACGCACAACTAAAGAATGGATACACACTTTTTTGGTCATCTGATGACTAACCACAACCCTGGTCATGACCTACACTGACTGAGCCAGCCCACTAATATTATGTAGGCCAGGACCATCCTACATGGAATGTGATGTGAGGTGTTATGGCACACAACACACCATTTTGACCTTCTGAAGGGTGAACTACCTGTGCATGACTGTCCAGACTCCTTTTCTGGCAGGCCCATTGCATTGATGCATATGGTCTATAGAGGCAAGTACCATAGCATACACAACATTCTATGACTAAGGTCACAAGGCCAGGACTGGTATGTGTGACACTGAGAGCTACCTCTCTGGAGGCTGTGTGAACATGTGGACTACTTATGTGAGTATCCTAGTAAGTCAACATAAGTTTGTGTTGTTTGTACTGCCATCATAGGATTCCTCTTTTGCTATATGAGGCACTGTAACAGGGACGACAGACAGCATACCATTGCATGAGTTGTATGATAGGGAATATTATAGCCAAGTAGATTATTCACATTTCTAAATCTAGTCAAATGAAACCCACTATCTACACTGTTCATGTCTCAGATGTACAACAGGCCTTTACAGTGGAAGAAACACTATTAGAAAATGTGTCAACAGACCTGTGTGAGTAAGGGGATTGTCATTAGTGACAGACAAACATTGACACTATGGGTCAATGGAAAGAAGTATCAGGTTAGGGGGTCACCTCAGTCACCATGCCTCATATCATCTATATAACAGCTATCAGGGCTATTAGTGTGACAGATAACTCTTTCTGGGAACAACCATGGATCAGTAGGACATTACTCCATGCATCAGTTCTCCTGCCACGGTCGACTACTGCTGGCGGTGTATGTTCGACATATCCAATTAGCAAGGTCAGGCATCCGCCATGTTAGCAGTTTAAAAAAATGTACATAGGCAAAATGTGCACAGCGCACTGTACACCGAGGTTGGCGGTATTTTCACATGACATTTTATGCTTCCCTCTCTATAAAGCAATTTAAATTCTCTGATTTGATTATGTGCACAGTTCTGTTACAGACCTGTGAAGGCCATCTTGGGGATTACAGGTGGATGTTCAAGATTTGACAATGATGATGTAAAATGTGTACTGCTTCATGAAGCATTGATGTTCAGACACATGACTTTTGCCTTACTCTTCACGTTACTCTGCATACTGTGACCAAAATACATTTTTGTGTTACTCCTCACATAGGTACCCTGGGTGAGAGAGGAGACGCCAGCTTCCAATGAACTGCCCATTTCCAGACCTACACACCATAGAAGAGTGACATATCATCCAGAAGTTCCATTTGAATAGGCAATCCATCCTGGATTTATATCATCAGTTGGAGCCTGACCTACTACCTCACATCAATAATCATACATCAATACCACCACTAGTTAAACTCACATCTGTTTTATATTTTTTCGCCACATGCTCATTTCAATTCATTGTTGCTATTTCTGGTGGAATGTCACAACCTATGTTCACTCAGGTACTCACAGAGGTACTAGCAGCACTTCTGAGACACACGGGCAGCTACATCCAGTTCCCCAGACTTCAGGATTTAGCCACTGTGAAGGCAGATTTCTATTTATTTGGTCACATCCTACATGTAATTAGATCTATTGATGGCACCCATATTGCCTTAGTACTACCACACGACAAGGGGCAACTCTACAGGAACAAGAAACACTTCCATTCTATCAACGTGGAAATTGTCTGCTTACCGGATTTGTACATCTCAAACGTCTGTGCCCGGTTCCAAAGATCTGTACATGATTCCTTCGTACTGTGGAACAGCACCATACCACAGTTGATGTCACAACTACTACCGGAGAGGGCCTGGCTTGTAGGTCAGTGTGATCTGTCATAACTTTGTGTGTGAAATGTCAGGTAGCCTGATTTGTAAGTGTGTACCTAAATGTTGCCCTTCTGTCTATCTTCCATCTAGGAGACTTAGGACCTCATTTGTGAAAAGCGTCGCATTGCTGCATGAAAGCAGCGATGCAACACTTTTCAGTGCGCCCTCCTTGCGACACGATGGATGCGCCATATTTATTGTACGGCGCACCATGTCGCAAGAAATGACAGATACGTCAGGAATCCTGACGTATCTGTCGGCGCAAAACCCAGGCATTGCTGAAGTTGTGTCGTAAGCATGACGCAACTCCAGCAATGCATGGGTGTTAGAAATGGGGGTCTCTAGTTGGCAGAGGTAGGTACCTTTGTCCAAATAGGGGCTGTTGCTTCTAGTCAGGGTAAGGGGGATACACTCCTAAAATAACCCCTGCTCACCCCCTTGGTAGGTTGGCACGAACAGACAGGCTTATCTCAGAGGCAGTATGTAAAGCATTTGTGAACACATACAGTAATATACAGTGAAAACACTAACGGTGGGCGGAGCTCGCGGAGTTACACTCTGCGAAATTCCGCGGAGTGACCGAAAAACTCCGCCCAACTCCGCAGAGTTCCGCGAGCGAACGAAGTAATGGTGGGGCAGTGAGAAAGCAGCGTCAAATGCGCTGCAGAAGTGCCAATGATTGAATGGGAAATGTTGCATTTCAGTTCCACGATGGGCCGGTTAGCAGTGAGGTTCAAACTTCAAAGACAGAAAGGAAGGCCCCATAAAAAGAAGGGTGGGAAAGTGAAGAGACGCGGGCCGAAATCATTCAAACAAACACATACATACCAAGTTAAAGTGTATTTAGCATTAATGCTCTAAAGAATGAAGTCAGACATAAAGGGAGAGGGCATGGTGTTGTGTACCTGCGCGCACGTCATCACTCACCAAACAGTGTGAAGCCTGTGGGCGTGTGTCTTCGAGGAGTCAAATGCAGGGATGAGCTCACTCACAGCTCAGTTTGTCAAGCAAGAACATCGCTTCCCTGTGCCCGCCACTGCATAATTATTAGCAGGTAGTGTAGCCAATCGGCGGTCACCTACGTACTTACGTAGTCCCAGCAAGCAAGTTTGGAGGACCCCATTACTCAGCAGAATGTCGCAAGCGCTTCTGTGGCTAGAAACCCAACCACTGCCTCAAGACAGCCCGGGATGACAACAAGTAAGAAACGTCACACTTCAAATAAAATACAAGCACCTCAGGAGCTTAAATCGGCTAAAGATGCTTGCATTTTACGCAAAAGTGGATTTAGGATTTCATTTTACCAACAGCCGATTTAAGCTACAGAGGTGCGGTTGCAGTGCACTCCAGCGAAGTATGGTCAAACCTTACCAACCCTTCTCTCTCTCACACCAGACATGCACATCATTATCTGCTCTGTTGTGTGTGACTATGCTGCAATCATTATCAGGTGACATGTCAGCAAATCGCCTGTGAGCGAAACAGGTGAAGCAGGAAGTGCTTTCTCTTGCTGCAGAGTCCACCCGGAGTTAGAGCTCGGCCGAATCCCTCCCTGTCCCTGGTGCCGCAACAGAGGTGAGTCACTTTTTTTGTTTGTTTTATAAACTCGCATCCAAGACTAACTAAAAGTTAAGCTGCCTTCTTGTAGATTTCTTAGCAGCCATACGCAGACCACAAAGGGCAGGGTGTGTGCAGAATGATGCAGCAGCGACTGATGGTGTGCATGTGTATGAATGTTCTTTGGTTTTATGTTATGTGTCGAACAGCAACAGGTTTTTTTTCGAGAAGGGTGCAAGCACTGGAGGCAAGGTGTGATATTTGTGAAAAGGTCGGAGCTACCTGCCTCCCCTCAGCTCCTTGTTCAATGTACTGAAGGGTAGATGTCATGTGTGCAGCTCCTTCCTCCACCTTCTCTGCGCGTTATCTGACTAACCATGACAACCCACAATGAATGTGGCTGTCACGATCGGATTGGCTTGGCTACAAGTCAGTTATGTTGTTTTAGCTGAGTGACAACAAGCATGTTGGGAGACTTTTTTAGTGGGTGCTGCTAAACTCCGCTCCGCCGGCAGAGGGCGGAGTTTTCTGCCGAACTTTGTGCTCCAAGCGGAGCACGGAGTGGGGAATACTCCGTAAACTCCGCCGGCGTAGCGGAGTTTACCGCCCACAGTTAGAAAACACTACAAATGGACGGGAAACATCCTTTACATCGCGGTGATTACACCGCGATGCATTTAGAACCTGCCATTACAACGCAAGCGTTACATCGACTTGCACTGGAGGGCGCTATAACCTAAGGAATAGTAAGATTTACTATTCCAACACCTTCCCTACTGTACGTAGACTGGTGTTGGAATAGTAAATCTTACTACTCCTAAGTCCAGCGCCCTCCAGCGCAAGTCATTGTAACGACTTGCGTTGTAAAAAATGCGATGTTACATACCGCGAACATTTTGATCGCGTTGTAACATCACATATTCCAAATGGACACCACACCAGTTTAGAAAAATAGGTAATCTTTATCTAAACCAAAACAAGACCAAAACAACAAAAATCCACAATACAGTAAGAAAAATATGACTTTCAAATGGTAGAAATAGTTCAGTTCAAATCAAATTGCAGATGCAACACTTTTCATACAAAGTACCTTGGATGCGTCGCGCGCACAAACAAAAAGGGTCGTAGGGAAGGCGATGCGTCGGTTCCTTTCTCTGGGGGAGGTGATGCGTCGGTTCCTTACTGCTGCACAGGGGAGGTGATGCGTCGGTTCCTTCCCGGAGAGGAGGTGATCCATCGGTTTCTTACTGCGTGGCGAGGTGATGCGTTGGTTTCTTACTACATCACCCAACGATGCAACAGACTTGGCGCCTCGATGCGATGCGACGATCAGCGACAATGCGTAGGTTCTAGCAGCCGCACAGCAGGTCTTGTGGCAGAATTGGTGCGGTGATCTCGGATTTCAGAGATTGGTGCACTCGATGCGGCGTGCAGCGATTACTCGAGCCACGGGCTGGCACTGCGACGATTTCTTCTCAAAGTTGCGTTACTTTTCCCAGATCCCAATGGCAAACAACCTCCAGAGGTCCAAAACAACAGCAGGCACCTCTTAACAGGTCAGAACTCCCAGCAAGTAAGTTCAGGGGAGCTGGTGGTGAAGTCTTTGTGTCCCTGAGACTTCAGAACAGGAGGCAAGCTCAGTTTCAAGCCCTTGGAGATCTTCCTCAAGCAGGGGACACAGCAAACAGCAAAGTCCTTTCTCCTTTCCTTGGCAGCAAGTAGCCACTGCAGGCCAACTCCAGACAGCAAACAGGAGCAGTATTCCTCCTCAGCTTCTCTGGCTCTTCTCCTTGGCAAAGGTTCCTCCTGATTCCCAGAAGTGATCTAAAAGTCTGGGGTCTGGGCCCCTCTTTTTATACAGTCAATCTCTTTGTTCTCTCCTGGCCCAGGGCTGTGAGCCCAGTCCAAACCAGTTCTGGGGAGCCACTTTGTAAGTGCACAACAACCTCCATTGTCAGTGTGAGCCATGGCTCCAGACACACCACAGGGGGGCGGAGCCATCATTGTGGAAGGCAGGCACAGCCCTATTCAGGTGCACATCCTATCCTCCCACCCCTCCAAATGCAGACCAGGCTTATTCAGCCTAGCGCTGACTCATCCAGACTCTATGGAGCCACTGCACATCCCCAGCCCCTGTCACTCCAAAGCCAGACAGTCAATGCACATTCTAGCAGAGGCACACTGGATGGCTAAGCAACAACCTACTTTCCTACTACCTACTTTCTAAAAGTGGTATTTTCAATCACAGAATGTAAAAATCACCCTCACTAAAAGATGCATTTTAACATTCTGAATTCAGGCATACTAAACTTTATTTTCCTACCTTTTTCCCAGGGGTAGTTAGGCTTATAAGATGTTATAAGCAAACTCCCCATTCTATCCTATGGGAACAGATAGCCTTACAATAGTGAAAAACAAAATTGGCAGTATTTCACTATCAGGACATGCCACACACACCAGGGCATGTCCTACCTTGCACATACACTGCACCCTGCCCACAGGGGTACCTTGGGCCTACCTTAGGGGTGACTAACATGTAAGAAAAGGGAAGGTTAGGGCCTGGCAAGTGGGTGCACTTGCCAAGTCAACATGGCAATATTAAACTGCGCACAGACACTGCAGTGGCAGGCCTGAGTTACATTTTGAGGCTGCTTATGTGGGTGACACAATTGGTGCTGCAGGCCCACTAGCAGCATTTGATTTACAGGCCCTGGGAACACACAGTGCACTGTACTAGGGACTGACTAGTAAATCAAATAAGCCAATTATGGAAACACCAATCCAAAACAACAATTTACAGGGAGAGCATATGCACTTTAGCACTGATCAGCAGTGGTAAAGTGCCCAGAGTCATAAAACCATCAACAACAGGTCATAAAAAATACAGGAGGAAGGCAAACAGTTCTGGGATGACCCTGCAAAAAGGGCCAAGTCCAACACAACCCCCTTCCAGCCTAAAGCCAGGGTAGACTGGGCTTCCCTGCTTGGGGCGATTGAACATGGACCCTGGCCCGCAACTGCAGGGGTATATTCCAGTTCTACGCCAATCTGAACACATTTAGATCCCTTTGTCCATACTCTCAGAATCCACTAAGCTAACCCATGGGGAACCATCCTCCTCACCTGTGGACACCATCTGTGCAGCACAAACCTTAGCTCGCTCACAGGTGTGTCCCAGCAGGCAGACAGCACCCACATGGCCAACACAGTGGTGTGGCTCAGTCCACCCCCGGGGTGTGACTCCTGCCCCCCCCAGGGGCCACTCTGTCCACCAGGACAGCAAGCCACAGTGGCTACTGACAGTTGTCAGTGATGAGACCCAGGCCTTATGCCTCTAAGGGCTCTCTAACCTCTGTGGCGTCAGAGAGTGGGGGCAGTAGCCCCAGGTGCCTGGTACCATTTGTCCACTCTCCCTCTTGTCAGGTCAGGGATGGCATCCTGACACTGACCCAACAGCCCCGGGCCTGTACCCGGCGGCTGGACAGGAGACTGGGGTGGGCTTTTTCACACCTGGTCCTCCTCCTTGGGGCTCTGCACCCTCCCACCTGGAGCGGTACCCCCTTTCAGAATTGTCAAGGCACCTGTGGCCTGCACAATTCGCCCACCAGTTCAGGGGTTCAATCCTGCAACTGGGATCCCAGCCTAGGGTCTGTACCCTCAACACGGGTAGGGATCAAGGATGAGGCTGCCCTTTCCCTGCCCCCCTTACTGGGGCCCTGCACCCTCCCACCTGGAGCGGTGCCCCCAGAAGACAAACCGGTAGAGGCACTGTTAGCAGTCGCCCCTTCCTCCAGGTCAGGAGGGACACCCTGAACCTGGCCCTCCAACCCAGGGTCTGTACCCTTAGGCTGGACCTGTGCCGGGCAACCCAAGACTTCTGGGGGAGTACACCAACCCCCCCAAGGGAAACACGCTCCTCTGGAGTTGTGCAAGATTCTGCCTGGCACAGGTCTCCAGCCTCCTATCCTCCTGATAGAGCATGAAGACCCCCTAGGCCAGAAGTGGCCTCCCCAGGGTCAGTCCTGGGGTGCTCTGACCTCAGAGCTGGCCACCTCTGACCCACGAGTCCTTCCACTGGGGACTGTGTCCCCCTCTCACCCCTCTCTCTGGCCTCCTGCCCTCTCCCAAATGGATAGGGGCTGCCAGACACAAGAGCTGGTGGAATGCTATTTACAGCAGTCTCCCCCAGCTCAACTGACACCTTGGGATCCCCCTCAGGGATGGCCTCCTGGTACAGACCAGGCTCCCCTCCTGGTGTTCCCTCATGGAATTAACCAGGCCTTGAGACTGGGTTTCTGGCACCTCGGGACACATCCCCCTCCCACTCCTTCTCCTCTG
Organism: Calotriton arnoldi; assembly: GCA_963921515.1. Lineage (NCBI taxonomy): Eukaryota > Metazoa > Chordata > Amphibia > Caudata > Salamandridae > Calotriton > Calotriton arnoldi. Next base: position 96,441 of record CAWUFW010017603.1, read on the forward strand.
AGACAGGACATGGGACCCTACACCCCTCCCATTATTCTGGGACCTATCTGGCCCACCACAACCTTCCCCTACCTCACTTGGTTAGGGAAAACCTGAGCCACCTCCTTTAGGATCATCCCCAGATGCTTCTTCAGACCCTCTGGAACCAACCAAAAGGTCTGGCTCCAGTGTGAGCTCCCTGGGGTCAGAGAACTCACACTCCACCAGGTGTTGGCATATGTTGCAAAGTCATCCTGTGCCCTGGGCACCCCCCAACTTTTTGCTGACTGATACTGGTGGTAACTGACTCTGACTGACCCTGGGCTCTGCCTAACCAGGCCCAGGGCCAGTGCTATGCTGAAAGAGACACATTAGAATACAGTTAAAACACCTACATACACTAGGGTACTCAATGGTATGGTGGGGTACCCCTGTGATTGGCATGACCTACCCTATAAGCCCCTAGTATATAATAGGGCAGGGGGATTGAAACATACCTAGGGCATGGCAGTTTAGAGGCCAGCAGCTCTTTTTGCACTTGCATGTGTGCACTGCTGAAGCCTTAGGTCAGTTTAAAAGCAGCCCTGGGTGCCAGGACTGCTTTTAAAAAGTAAATTGTGCCCAAACTCGACTTTGGGGTTTGGGGCACTAATGAATGGATAACCTACAATGGTTTGGCATATTAGGGACCCCCAGGGTTTCCCCTAGGTATCCCAGGGGTGGGGGGTCAGGTATATATAAGGTACACCCTTATAAAATGAGTTTGTATATGCCTGGGTAAAGTGAAATTTCACATTTCACTCCCCCCATTGTGGTAAAGTGCTGCTCAAATTCGACTTTGATGCTAGGAGCACTGTGGAGGGAGGATCTGCAATATTTCTACAGATTCAGAACCCCTAAAGTCTCCCCTAGTTGCACATGGGGTGGGGGTCCTGTAGATATAAGCAAAGTACTTATAAAATATGTTTTTGTAAGTCCTGGTGCTGGAAAAATGGCCCAAGTCATTCTTCCCATTGCAAATCCCCTGTTACATAGGTTAACATGGTAGAAAGTTATTAACTAATAACTCTTGATAGGAGAGGGCTAGAAATGCCATTCAAAGACTTCCCAGAATGGTATTAATAAATCCAACAATATCATGTTGTTGAATTTCTCCTAAAGTGTACATACAAGAAGTTATAAGACTCTCTTGTTTGTAAGTCCAAATTCAGCCTTTCAGTGGTCTGCCCTGATTGGTCAGAGTTAAGTGGATTAGCCAGGCTGCCTTGAAGAGGTGATAAAGAGCCCCTGGGGTCAACCAGCTCTGCTGGCAGGGCAGTGTGCTGTTTCAAAGGAATGCCAGGCCACTATGCCGTAAACTATGTTCTTCAAAGAGAAGAGCAGAGACCAGTGTCATTTACACCTCTGAACTTTCAACCTTAGGCAGATGGTAGGATTAAGGAAGGTATGAGCAGATGCAGGGGGGAGAGTCTAAGTAAATTAGCCATCCTAGGGGTGTGTTTAGCCAGCTCTTGCCTCCTTGCTGGAAAATCTACCATTATGGATTTAGAAGATTTGATGCACTCTGGGACAAAATAATGCCACACTCTACAGGAAGTGGTCATATGTTTGAGGAGTTACCCTGCTCCCATTGGTCAGGAGTGACCTCCTGTCTGACCCAGAGAACATGGAATAAGTATCTGAGAGGGGCAGAGGACTCCAGATCTGCTGCTTGAAACTTACTGAAGCAAGACATTGCCAAGCTGAGAAGTTTTGCTGTGCAAAGATTTCTAAGGCCTGACCTCTGAAGACTGCACCATCTGAAACTACAGCCCTGTGGATTATCTTGCTGAAAAGGAACTAAAGAGTGGACTCTCTGAAAGCTACAGGTTAAAAGAGCTCATCTGGAACATCACCAACTAAATCTGCGCCTTGGAGAACTACCAGTGGATTTGTAAGGGTGGCGTCCAAGTGGATTGTGGGAACTGAAGTCCTCAACTTTCATGGACCAACTTGGAGCTTCCAGACCCTTGGAGTGAGTTTGAGACACTTTGGGACCCTTTGAGGAACTTCAGGAAGAAGTTCAAGAAGATTGGAAAACTTTGGAGGAACTTTGAAAAAAAGCTCCATAGAGGGACCGACTCAACCTGGTCAGCCAAGCCGCCTGCCTTCAACCGCGAGCCGCCCAAGCCACCCAGGTTCGTCCTGCTAAAAGCTCCGTCGGTCCAACTTCCAGAGTTTGACCGGGACTAGAAGAAATCTGAAGCCGGCGAACCCTCACCGGATCCGGCTACATGAAGAGCATCGAGAGACCCCGCGAGAAAAAGCTCCAGAAAAGTTTCTAAGTCCGCTCGTAGAAAAGGTGACCGGGAGCAACCGCGAGAGCCAAGCCGCCTGCCTTCCATCGCGTGTCGGCCTGGGCTCCTGGGTTGCCCCACTGAAGTGCTAAAGAAAAAGTTTCTAAGTCCGGGAGCTCGTCGAAAGGCAATCCGGCGAACCCTCACCGGATCCGGACTGGCTGGGAGCTTCGAGGGGCCTCGAGGAGAAAAGCTCCAGAAAAGTTTCTAAGTGTGAAGGTAGAAACTGAGACCAGGACCTGCCGCGATCTGTAGCCGCCCAGGGCTCCATCGCGGTTGGCCTGAAACTTTGACTTTGACCCGCTGTATCACGAGCAGGTATCCCAATATGGTGCTATAATCTTCTAAGTGCTATATTTTGCTAAATCTTTGAAAATTCATATCTCCGGTTCCCTACATTGGATTTTTGTCGTTTTTGTGTCATTTTAAAGATAAAAATATTTCCTATTTTTATAAATTGGTGTTGGATTTATATTATGTGTTGTGTCTTAATTATTTCCTGAATTGGTGTTTTTAAATGCTTTACATACCTGTCTTTGAAGTTAAGCCTGTCTGCTCGCAGCCAAGCTACCAAGGGTTGAGCATAGGAATAATTTTCTAAGACCTATGCTGAGTCCTACCAATGGTTAGTGGCCTTATTGTCAGTGGCAGACCTACATTTGCCCCTACCAATAATCCACTTTCCAACAGCATAGCTCTGGAAAACTGGGACTTAAAATATGCTCTCCACCAATTGAATCACACAGCCCCACACAGGTGTTAACCAAGCTACCCTTTGCCTCACCATCCAGTGCCTCGCACAAGTACCCCACATCACTCTCCTGAGATTGGTAAGACAGTGTCTGACTGTCTCTGTCACTCAACCCACACTCTTCTGGGTGGTCTCCACACTCACATGCCAGGACTTCGACCATGGGGGAACCCCTCTCCCTGCATCTCTCATCTAGAGTCAGTCCCACCACTAGGAATATGATCCCCTGTGCCAGCTCCCCAGTCAACTTCAGGGACACTGCGCACTACTGGAGCTACCTCATAAACCTGAACCCCCTGCTGTGTGCCAACCTCCTCCTTCAAGTCAGGTGCCACATCTCTGGGTGTGTGTACTGTTCACTCAGCACAAAATCACACCTTTTTGCTGCCACCATCTGAGCTGGACTCCATCTCCAGCCCAGCCAAGCTCACACATTTCTTTTTCTTGGGCTAAGGCCCTCTTGGTCTCAGCCCTCTCGAGCACGTCATCAAGCTCTCTCAGCCACTGCTCACAAGCTAGAAGCCAGCCATATTTTTCTGTTTCTCCCTCACTTTCAGGGAAGTCTGCCTCCTCAGACTCTACTGGTAGTGTTGGCCCCCAGCGGGGTAGCTCTTACTGAAATAGGGCTACCTCTAGATCCTCCCTGGACCTTCTCTCCACAGGCAGCCCCCTTTCATTGCAGAACACACGTAGCTCCCTCATCGTATAGATGAACATGTGCCAGAAGTCAAGTTCCAATTTCTTAAGACTTCACATGTGCAACAACTAACCAGAGTCTCAGTATCAAAAATACTTCCAGGAGGACACCAGAAAACAGAAAGAAATGTGGTTGCGTAATGGTCTGCACTATACTAGTAGTGTACACCAATCACTGTATGTAAGGCACAAATGCAAGTCCAGATCCTCACCGCTGACCACCAATGTTAAAAATGGGGGTCTCTAGTTGGCAGAGGTAGATACCTTTGTCCAAATAGGGACCCTTGCTTCTAGTCACGGTAAGGGGGACACACTTCTAAAATAACCCCTGCACACCCCCTTGGTAGCTTGGCACGAGCATACAGGCTTATCTCAGAGGCAGTGTGTTAAGCATTTGTGAACCCATACAGTAATACAGTGAAAACACTACATATGGACACCACACCAGTTTAGAAAAATAGGTAATCTTTATCTAAACCAAAACAAGACCAGAACGACAAACATCCACAATACAGTAAGAAAAATATGACTTTCAAATAGTAGAAATAGTTCAATTCAAAGCAAATTGCAGATGCAACACTTTTCACACAAAGTACCTTGGATGCGTCGCTCGCACAAACAAAAAGGGTCACAGGGAAGGTGCCGCTGTGCCACAAAAAGTTATGCAATGGCGGTGTAAAAGTGTTGCAAGCCTTCATAAATAAGGCCCTCAGCGTATCCCAACCGGCCATGCTGGCACCGCTGAGGAATCCTACAACGCCAGGAGAAGTCTGCTTCAATGAGGCTAAAGGAAGAACACGGCGGCCAGTGGAAGGGGCTTTTGGGCTCCTGAAAGCCAGATTCAGATGTCTGGACAGGACTGGGGGAGCCCGTCTCTACTCACCCGGGAAGGTGTGTAAGATCACCGTGGCCTGCTGCATGCGCCACAACATTGCCCTGCAACAGAACATCCCTTACATTGCAGAGGATGCAGGCTATGAAGACACACTGGGTGGGGACCCTGAAATGCCAAATGAAAATGATGATATTGGTGAAGAGGAAGGAGCTGACTTATGTCAAGATCTTATCCAAAAGTACTTCTCCTGAGTGTAAGTATGGTGTGAGATGTACTGACTTTGACTATTCTTGCAACTTGTGTAGTGATGTTTGGAGGATGTTAATGCTACATTCTAGGAATATATGGTTCTGGAATTATACGGGGAAAGGCGTCTGTATTGTAAGTGCAGCTTTGTTCAGCTATAAATGTTGTCTTGGAATGTGTTCTCTAGAAGTTGACAATGTGATGTGTGTCTTATGTATGTTTCCTTAGCCAATCTCTCTGTGTTGGTCTGTTGAGGTACCTTCACCATGTCATCTTCATTTGGACATTTCAGAGTTGTGACATTAGCAGATATATAATACTGTTCAGATGTATGAAGTGGACATGGATTGGTCCTGGGAATGTCTGTCACAGAGTATGGGTGTACAAAGCTGGTACCATAACAACTTGCACAGCAATAGAATGGAAGTTACCTGACTTCTATTGGTCTTGTTCCTTGTGGTGCGTTGGTCCTAATACAATATGTGTGCCATCATGTGATCCAACATAATGTTGTGTTGTGCCCAATTCACGCTATCCTGCCTTCACATTGCCTAATTTCTCATTGTCTATGAACTGGATGTAGCTGTTGATGTGTCTCCTCACTATAGGTCAAAGTGCTAGTAGCACATCACTGACATTTGTTTGTAACATTCCACCATATGCAAGCAAGACTGGATTGAAATGACCCTGTGGTCAGAAACTGTTGCACTGGCATGTGTCTGTTTATTTGTTTATTTGATGTAGGATTCCTTTTGTGAGATAGGCAATATGGCTCCCGCTGATGATGAAGACCTAATTTATTGTTGCCTATTGTGTGGGATATTGTCAGATGTATCCCCTCCTTCCATCCATGTTGTGAAAGTCTGCAAGTGATTATGTGATCACTGACCCCGAATAACTGAGTCATGTCTTATTTGCTAGGTGTCTGACATCATGTCAGCCTATCATTTGAACAATGGAATAAAGATGCTCTCAGCCTAGACACTTGTATGTATGTGTTATTGTGACATGGTTCTGAGCCTGAGTTGAACATTACTTACGTACAACATATCGATGCTTCCAGAAGTCCCTAGTGTTTACATTGCAAAGTTCATATGGTAGTACATTCACATTGTATACATGAGAATTACAACAGGAGACAATGCTTTGGTGAAGTGTTTTTAATTAAGAAAACAAGGATAAGATAAAGAAATTACCTTAAAATCACACAGTGCAAACAAAAAGCGAATTCTTCAGTCATGGTGGATGAAACAATTGTAGTAGAGTCCAATTGGTCAGGAGTCCAAAGTCCAACATACTCATCCCATCAGATATGTGGGAAGGAATAGTCGAACAAAGTAAATGCGTAGCACACACAGGAGGACATTAGGGGCAAGATTACTTACTGGCAGTGGTTGGTGTCTAGCCATCCTGAGCTCCTGGGTTTTTGCATGGACATCCCCTTGGTTTGCCAAAGGGGGGATCTGGAGCTGCTGAGACAGGGGTGTGTGCAGGCATGGGCTCCTTTGACAGGGCCTCCCTTCCTGTGGCTGCAGCAGATGTTGATGGTGTGGATGTGCTTTGACCACAGGAAAGGGTAGATGCAGGTGGAAAGACCCTGCAGAGGTGTTGATGTCCCACAGCACCCCAACCAGGGAGGCCACCTCAGTGTGGATGTCGGCCAGCTCTGTGTGGATACTGATATCCTCAGTATGGATGCCGGTCACCTCCGTGAAGATGGCAGTAACCTCCTGGTATGTGTCCCTCTGCAGCTCCTTAATTTCTCAAATTTTGGCCAATACCTGGCCCATGACACTTTGGGAGTCCTGGTAGACTCCCAGGACTTGGTTGATGGCAGCCTGGGTGTCCGTGGTCTCAGTGGGCTCCATCTGCAGGCCCTGTGCCCTTGGTACAGACTGCATCCTCCTACTGGGCCCTGATTCCTACGGGACTGGGGTGGTGTTAGCCTCTCAGAATCCATGACTGGGGGGCACAGGATGGGACTGACTGTACTAGGTGCAAAGGTTGGGGGTCAGTGGTTGGCTGAGATGTGGCAGTTGTGGTGGGAGATGTTGTGGGCACACTGAGCCCCACTGTTGGCATCTGCCCAGGCTGACCAGATGGGCCAGGACCGTCATCCATGTCCACCTCTTCAGGAGCGTTGTCATCACTGAGGACTTCATCCTGGGGTGGAGAGGAACTCTGTTTGGTTTCCAACCTCTGTGCAGGTTCAGTGGCGGATTGACCTGTTGAGCAATAGACAATGCTGTTAATTTTGGAAGTGAGGTATCTACATACATGCTGTTGGTGTCAAAGTAAATGGGGGCTTAGAATGAAACAAAATAGATAGAGATTAGTATTGTCATCTATTTGCGTGGAGCTGAAGTTAGTTACTAGACATTTGTTGATATTCAATTGATGTAGTAGATTTCATCAGCTCATTAGATGTGCAGATATGTGGCATTTTGGCTTTAGGGATAGACATGATATCTGCAAAACACAATGTAGTCATAATGTGTATTTGTCCATTCCAAGGCCAATTTGTGTCTAATACAGGTAAATAACCAGCTCTGTTGTATATTTAACATTGTTCATCATGTGAGAAGTGCAGAGTCAAGGGGTCACCTGCTACTGCTAATCAGCTGAGTTTCCTTCATGACTCACATATATTAAGGGGTACACCGTTGTTATGGTGTCACTCATGCCATCAATAGTTTCAGTTGATGGGTCCAGGATTGGTCAGAGTTCCAGACACAAGGCCTCATGATAGTAATGGTGGCTTTTCAATCTCACTTTAGCAACACTTGACAAATGGTAAGCTTCATGACTAGTGTAGATAAGTTTTAACATGGCAGACAAGTGAGAAGGGTCAAAAGAAGTGTAGTATCTTGTTTAGAGTGTTAGTGGCAAGGCCTCATGGTAGTTATAGTAACTTCAATCTCACTTTAGCAACACTTAACAAATGGGAATCTGCATGACCAGTGCAGATCAGTTGTAACATGGCAGACAAGTGAGTAGGGACAATAGAAGTGTAGCATCTCGGTTAGAGTTGGAGTGACAAGGCCTCATGGTAGTTGTAGTCACTTCAATCTCACTTTCCCAACACTTGAGAAATGGTAACCTGCATGACTAGAGACAATCAGTAGTGACATGGCAGACAAGTGAGAAGGGGTTAAAGAAGTGTAACATCTTGGTTAGAGTTGGAGTGACAAGGCCTCATGGTAGTTGTAGTCACTTCAATCTCACTTTAGCAATACTTGACGAATTGTAATCTTCATGACTAGTGTAGATCAGTTGTAACAGACAGAGTCAGGCAGACAAGTGAGAAGGGGCAAAAGGAGTGTAGCATCTTGGTTTAAGTTGCAGTCACAGGGCCTCATGGTAGTTGGAGTCACTTCAATCAAACTTTAGTAACACTTGACAACTGGTAACCTACATGACTAGTGTAGATCAGTTGTAATACACAGAGACAGGCAGACAAGTGAGATGGGGCAAAAGGAGTGTAGCATCTTGGTTAGAGTTTCAGTCACAGGGCCTCGGGGTAGTAGTGGTAGCTTTTCTATCTTAACTTATCGAGACTTGACAAATAGTAACCTGCATGACTAGTGAAGATCAGTAGTAACATGGCAGAAAAGTGAGAAGGGGCAAATTAAGTGTAGCATCTTGGTTAGAGTTGGAGTGACAGGGCCTCATGATAGTTGTAGTCACTTCAATCTCACTTTAGCAACACTTGACAAATAGTAACCTGCATGACTAGTGTAGATCAGTTGTAACATAGAAGAAAAGTGAGAAGGGGCAAAAGGAGTGTAGCATCTTGTTTTGAGTTGGAGTGAGAGGGCTTCATTGTAGTTGTAGTCACTTCAATCTCACTTTACCAACACTTGAAAAATGGTTAGTGTACCATAGCTGTTGGCGACATGCATTTGGGATGGACCATACATTTATATTTTTACACATATCGTGGGTCCTGTATTGAAATGCTGATGGTAATGCACCTACACACAGCATTGCAACATGTTTGGTGCCATGGAGTTGGATGCATGTGCTCTTATATGCATCAATACACATTGATACATACAAATCAACTTCTCAGATAGTTTGAGGGTTGTATGTTACGAAAGTAGATAGAGAACACAATAGCAAAAGCAGAGTTGAGTTGAGAGCAAACAGGACATTGTGATATTGTGGCAAATATTGAAGTGAAACTTACCAAACTCCACTCCCTCCTCTATTCCTGTCAAGCCCTCAGAATACAGGATGGTCAAGACCTTCACCTCCCAGGGAAAGAGTTGTAATGGTGGGCTGGGAGGGCCACCGCCAGTCCTCAGAGCCTCCAGGTGATGGTTGTTGTACCTGGTACGCACCCTCAGCCTGAGGTCATTCCACCTCTTCCTAATGACACCCTGTGTGCACAGCATGATACCAACAGCATTGACTCTGTTGACTATACTGTCCCACATTTCAGTTTTTCTACTGAGAGGAGTATGCTGGCCTTGGGCTCCAAAAATGTGTGCCTCTACTCTAATGATTTCATCCACCATGACTGTCAACTCTTGCTCAGTGAAGCTTGTGTTTTTTTCCTAGGCATGGTGAAAAAAATTAAATGTGAGTGAGTTAATAATGGAAAAAGAAACAAGGGATAGAGGTAAAATGGTACAAAACAAAAATTACAGGTTGTGCAGAGTGCTAAATGGGAAGATGAAAAAAGGGGTGCCTTGTATAAAAATGCAGAAAATGCAGGTGCCTGTCTTGTGAGCTGAAGTTTGGAAGCAAAGGATGCTGGTCAGGAATGACGTGCATTTTATAGTGTGATTTGCAGGCGTGTACACTTGCCAAAGCACATCAGGTGTGTAGTTTTTAAATCCATCCAATGGTCACTGATGTGTAGTTTTTTTTGCACGTAATGTGGTAGTCAACCGCCGTTGGGTAACAGCAGTTTGTTGACTACCGCTGGGAGACTGTGAGTATGAATGTGAAGTCGTAATACGCTCAGCGAGCAGACCGCTGACCTAGCGGCATTGGTGGACACAATGCCGACATTGCGAACCATTGCGATCCCGCTGGGTAGACCGCCGTGGCCGCTGTCAGTGTTTCAGACAGTATAACTTGTAATACGGCAGGTGATAGATCGCCAATGCAGTGGTGTCGTAGATGACGCGGACGATGGCATTCGAGCTGTTGGACCGCCAAACTCATAATCGGGCCCTTAGACAAAAGCCACCTACAAATGAGGTGTAATAAGATTCAGGCAATGCCTCATCCATATTGTCGGGACGTGGCTTGGTGCTCAGTTCAGTGACATCGAGACAGTCATGTTCTACTTCGAACTCATCCCATCACAATCAGGTAATGGTTACAGGGTGGCTGGGTTTTGACCTGAACATCTCTTTAGGGTTACATTTTCAGCAGCCAAGATAGTTTGGCATCAAGTGCTGTGTACGTGTACTAGTCAACAAAATTTCAACAGAGTGAGGTACATAAGCAATCAATGGGTGACCCATCACAATACTCTTGCATCTCTCGATGCTGACATCGGATGTGAGACATCTGGGCAATGCTGATGCTACTGGATCTAGAGTAGCTGAGAAGTAAGCAACTGGTCTACGGACACCTCCATGATTCTGAGTTAACACTGAGAGAGCACAACCTTTCCTTTCACTGCAGAAGAGAGAAAAGGCTTTATTGTAGTCTGTCATTCCCAGTGCAGGAGCGCGACAGAGGCTCTTTCTCAACTCCAGGAATGCATTCAAACAATCATTGTCCCAGGGTACCGGATCGGGCACATCCTTGTGTGTCAACCTGTGCAAAGGTGTGGCCACTAGGTAAAAGTTGGGGATCCACTGACGACAGTAGCCCACCATTCCCGGAAACATCCTGACTTCCTTATGCGATCGAGGCGGATTCATATGCTTTATCGCTGAGATTCTTTCTTGTGACATATTTCTTGCACCTTTCACAATGTGATGTCCTAAGTAGAGGACTTCTGTCATACAGTACCGCTGCTTATTTGGGTACACTTTATGCCCATTGTTTGCCAATAGCTTCAACAAGGCAATGGTATCGGTCTTACATGCTTCTTGAGTGTTTGATGTGACTAAAAGATCATCAATGTTCTGAACAAGGACAGAATTGCAGGGCATGACCACAGACTCCAGATTCCTCTATAAGATCTGGTTAAAAATTGAAGGACTTTCCGTATACCTCTGTGGGACACAGCACCACATTAAAGCATGAGTCCCCAGCAGAAAAGCGAATAAAAACTATCTTCATGCAGGGGAATGGAGAAAAACGCTTTGCAAAGATCTATGACAGTGAACCAATCAGCCTCATATGGAATCTGAAACAGTATTACAGAAGGATTCGGTACCACAGGACAACAAAGAACAACTATGCTGTTTATTTTACAGAGAACCTGTAGAATGCAGTACTTACCGCTTGGCTTCTGCAAGCTCATAATAGGTGAGTTACACGGACTCCCCAGGATCTCTTTCAGGATACCTTGCTTAATCATGGTCTTGATTACAGGTTCCAGCAACTGTCTCGGGTGTCAGATTATACTGTGGGGTTCTTGGGTGTTCACCATTTGGCTTAACTTGGATACGGTCAGGTTCAACTCCTTTAATGAGTCCAATGTCCTTTCCCGAAAAGTCGCAAACTATGGGCCTGATTCACAAAGGTAAACTGAGATGAATATCTAACCTTACGACTTTCGGTATTCACAAAGTGCATTCACGAGTAGCAAAGTTAGACTTTGTCTCAATTAAACTTAAATTTTGGTGTTAACTGAGACCAAAATGTGCAGTTGCATTACGGGACCTTGGGGAACAGCTGAATTTTGAGATCGCAGTCTGAGTGCATTTTAGGGTGGCACAACATTACCCTGCAGTTGACTAAACCCTCCGTTCTGATCTTGATTTGAGGGATTAAGATGGCACTCGTGCTTCCAATGCCCCAGCTTATTACAATAGTGACATGGATTAGACCTCTTTAAAGTTGCAACATCAATTCCAGTCTTGGGATCTGTAGGAGTACCTCTTCCTCTTCCCTGAAATCCCCAATCTTGTTGCACTGGAGCCCCTGACTGATACACTACCTGCATAGGGACGGTATTCCCTACATGAGGCTGACTTTGAATTCCTCTTTGAGCAACCTTCATTTGTGCCATCATCAAATTTCCTTCAACTTCTTGTGCTTCATCTCAATCTTATCACAACAATATTTAGCATAGCGCAGAATTTCGTCGACCGACTTATTCTGCCAGCAAATCATATGTCATTGAATCATCATACTGATTTCGGGTCTTAACCCAGTCACAAATCTGAACACAAACTGTCCCATATCCTTGTGTTCTAGGGTGTCCATCCCACTATACTGTTTGAAAGCCTGTAACAATGTTTTGTAAAATGCATGAATTGCCTCCTTAGGTTCTTTAGTCGTCCTGTCAATTTTTACCCAATCAATGGCTCGTGGGGGTACCTTAGCCTTCAGCCAAGTAATCTGGCCTGATCATATTTCTTCATCACTATAGGTGACGGACCATGTGTCACTGGGTCTCTCTCAGGTTCACCTTCAGGCCATTCTGTAGCTATTTTACAGACAAACCACAGATCACTAGGAACTACCATTTCGAACCGCGATTGACCTGTTTGTACCACTCTACAGGCTTCTCTCTCAACTTTGGGAAATCATTGGTAAATGCCACAAGATCACCTATATTTCAAGGCACATGAACATAACCTCCACTTGGTACTTCTCGTGGAGGGGAAGCCTTGACACCCGTTCCCCTTTCGCCTAAGGAAGGTGGTTCTCCCGTTGTTCTTTTGGAACCCGTTCCTTTAGCCAGTTTTTCTTCCAATTTATCCAATGTGCTCCAAATCCGAATGCTCAAATTAATTCTCAGATTTTAGTCTTCAACCCTGGTAACCTAAGGTTCTCTATGTCCTGATCGCTGAATGCAAATCTGTGGTTCTTCTGTAAAGCCTTTGTGCACTGTATGTCAACGTCATATCTTTGAGTCAATTCAGATGATTTCTCATGAGCCTGTTTCGCTCTCCTAGTAACATCTTTACTCATGAATAGCAATTTACTTTGTCGATAAGGATATATTTGGTTAAGCTCTAGGCACCCGCTTATCATTTTATTTAATTGTGTTTTTAATTTGACCTCATCAATCAAATCCACCTTTGTAGCCAATTTTATGGTTCCGTGGCTTGTCTCTGTACTCTGACTCTAATTTGAAATTATTATTGTGAGCCTTCAACCATTGCTCTAAATGTTGAACATCAATTATGAGTTGGCTCTTAGAAGTTCTTTTTGGGGTAGTACTCTCTTGAGGCATACTGTTACGTACATTTGGGAGTGTTTCCCATACAGGCAAATCTAAACCTCTCAATCCAGGAAAAGACCTTATGGGCTCAAATCCATTCTGTACTGCAGAGGGGTCTGCGCTTGCTGCGCACGGTGAACTTGCATTCATTGGAGTTAATGGAACAATTTGCACATTGGGGCTGTCTATTATTTTCTCTGGTGTCCTCGCTTTTGTAGGAACAGGCATTGTCTGACTTTCGTTTCCAACTGAACTAGGGCCATATATGGGCACTATAGGGCCAATGGTAACTGGTACTGTAAGAGAGCCCAGAATCTTTGAAGCCAAATTAGTATTACAAGTTCTGGAAGAACCAGGAACACATGCTCCCATATTCCCTTGCGCTACAGTTTGTGTCATGCCTGTCGATATAACTCCCACACCAAAGCTACTGGTGCTGTATCACCTCCAGAGCTTGCAGTATAATTTATACCTCCCCCGCTACCAGTGTATGACTGATTATATGGGGGTGGGCGTTCTGCTAACAGTCCATCTAAAAGGCTGCCATTTGTGTCACTGTCACTGTTCTCAGATCCATCACCCGTATTGTTCTTTTCCCCTTTCTTTCTCTCTCTCCCAGTATCATTCCCTTCACTCATTATGGCAGAATATAATTTTGCTCCCTCAATCTTGTTTACCCTCCATTTCTTTTTCTGTTCATCCCATCTCGCATCTGCGTATGCATGTATCACTTTCTTCATTCTCCCTTGATGTTTGTTACTTTGTTTTACATGCGCTGCGCGTTCCCATGCATTAAGCGATTCAAACTGTGTAGGTCTAGGTAGTGGTTTCATTGCAAACAGAATTCCTCTCAGATTATCAATTATCCTCAAAATAAATGTACCACAGCATGGAAATGCTAATGCACCTTCTTTCTCTGTGACCTGGTGCCAAATAATGGTGTGGAGCCCTACATTTGTCATCATATAATGAGCTGGCGTATCTTCCGGTGGCATCTCTTCACCCACTCTAGAAGGTATAGCTACATCTCCTCGTATCATACTTCTTATTGCTTTAGAACATCCAATTTTTCAAATCTTTTATCTGAGCAATTAAAAATTCATTCAAAACTTAATAAATTTGAAGTTTCATACCAAAGCAACCACCAATAGCAGTGCGGCACCAAATGATGAATGCAACCAATCCCAGCGTGGCACTACACCAACCGACCTATCCCAGCGCAGCACACTCTGATGTCACTTTCGCTCCTTGCAGCAGTTCACCCTCCTTCACAATTCCTCATGCTCTCGCTCGTTCATTCTAATTATATGGAAAACAACAAATAATAATTGGCTACTCCACTAAAAGAATCACACAACCCAACTAATACTCACTCCTCCGCCACCGCTGTTTAAATTTACGCCACTGGAACTCTGTCTATTCTCCAAGTCTCTATCGATCCTGGGCTCTGGGGTAGGGCACTGGGATTGGGTCTAGACTATTCTAGGTTAGATTCTATCTCCCTCTATTTCAAGAGCCAACCATCCTACTCTGCTACTAGCTGAGAAAGCTAGGGCCCACTTATACATCCCTACTCAACCTGTGGTCTTTTCAGCTGTTTGAGAGGTAAGAGGGAGGAAACAATCACAATTTAATCTCATTACACTCTAACCAATAAAGCTACACAATAACTACTCGACAACTAAGATTGAGTTTAGTAAGGTTAATTATAAATTCAGGAAGCATGTGGGGAATTGGGGCTGGCTGATCTAGCCCTCTTGATACAAAATCTTCAGGTAGAAGTGGTTGAACTGAGGTCCAAAGTGGCCTCATTAACAGAAATTGGTGAGCTTAGATCTTATGTTAGGCCGTCTGGTGCTCTTGACTCCGATTGCGGGGCACCGCATCCTACCTACACCTCTGTAATAAATAAATAAAAATAGTGAGAAAAATCAAAGTTATGATCCACAAAGCCTCTTGCTCTATCCAACCCTCTTTTAAAGTTTCTCCACTGATTGGGAATGTGTGCCTCCTATCTAGCTATTCTACCTATTGACAACCCCCACACATACAAAGGCAGGTAGAAAGTCACATTATGACTCTGCTTCATTGGGGGGCCATGAAAGGCCCAGGACCAATCTAGAAACCTCTCATCCACCGGGGAAATTTTTTATACCTGGTTAAGGTTCCCACGCTAAGTAACAAAGCACATGAAGATGCAGAATCTCTTATAAATAAAAGCATATTTCACATACGGTCGCTTTTTGAATGTTGCTCCATTGTCTGCTCTGACCTGTTTCATGCAAGGTGTTTTTTTGATCACTCTGAACCTTTTGGGTGCTTTGATTACATCAGGCTAGAGCTGAGGGCAAAAGTGCTGGTATATGGTTTAGTTAATATGGGTCTGCCTATCTTCTAGCTCAATATCAAGGATCAAATTGCACCTCCTCCCCTCCTGTGACCTACCAACTGAAAGAAAGGAAACACCTTGAGAGGAGGTGGTGGACCTTGGGACCTCCAAGATTGATTGGCTGGATAGTTTGCACAAGACGCCCATAAACAGTGCCAGGGACCATTCGCTGGAGGGGGAGAGATTAGCTCATAGCTGTGACTACTTTTATGGTCCCTTTTCATACTTGTATTACACCACTTGCCACAGATGTCTCAACCTCCACTAAAACCAGCCCCTTATGAATATTTTGTCGTGGAACATAGCGGTATTAAAACCAAGCTGGGGGACTTGCCCTGGAGGAATTTCATTGACAAATTTGATGGCGTCCTCTTTCTAGCAGATATTGATGGTTAGGCAACTTATCTTAACATGCTATTTAACTCTATCTTCCAAGGAGCCTCCATTTCCTATAGCTAGAAGGCAGCCAAAATCGTCCCGATCCATAAGACGGGATCGCAGGACTCCCCCTCAAATTACTGGCAGAAAGGTTGGTCGATGTCACCCACAAGGTCTTTGCAAGGCAAATTCTTGGAAATCTGGAAGGCTGGATTAAGGATCACCAGGCCTTATCCCCTTTGCAGGCAGGTTCCCAAAAAGGGATCAGACCAGGTTTTTAGGTTCCTACTGAATATTGGAAGACAGTATTTCTCCAAAATAGGCACCTATACCTGGTCTTTGTAGACTTAAAGTCTGCATACAACCTTGTTCCATGAGGTAAGCTGTGGGAGGCCTTCAAAGATAAAGGGATCCCACATGGCCTTTTGGACGTGCTGATTCGTCTACATGAAAACACATATGCCCAAGTTAGTTGGGGAAGGGGTGGGAACTTACCAAACGCATACCAATTCAAAATGGAGTGCATCAGGATTTGTCCTCGCCCTGGTCCTATTTTCTTTATATTTAAATGACGTGGTGCACTTCTTAGAGGATATTCAAAATGACAGCCCCGCCTAGCTGGTCATAAGATTTCTCTTCTACTATTTGCTGATGATACTCTTTTGATATCCAAGACCCAGAGTGGTATTCAGCGCCTATTGGACAAGTTTACAGCCTTCTGCAATGAGTAAGTATTGGTTATCAACCACTCCAAGACAACATTTATGGTTATTAGCCTGCATAAGTCTTTTGGGCACAGTAACTCTGGAAGGTAGACCACTAAAAGAGTGTGTGAGTGTATTAACTTGGGGATCATGTTAACCAAATCAATGTCTTGGAAGTACCAGGTTGAGAGAAGCAATCTGAATCGCACCCAGCACTCTGCCGTTATTTTAAGATTATAGCTGTCCGGCGAGCCAGGATGATATCTCCCACTTTTAGGGTGTACAGAGCCAAAGCTGAGGGTAGCGCTTTGTATGGTGCCTAATTATGGGACAACTCCAACTTGGCCCAGTTGGGGGTGGCTGAGAATACATTCATAAGAGCCATAACCAATTTACCAAAAATCACACCATTAATTCCACTTACACGTGATCTGGTCCTTGAGCCCATGACCTACCACTCTTATTCTGGAGAAGGCTTAAATATTCACCCGCCCTGAAGGTCTATTACAGCTCCTTTCAGGATGTAGTCTCTTATGACAGACATCTTTGGCAAAATTAAATGGCTATCTAACATCAAAAATGGACGAATTTTGGTTGTCTTGTCCCTTAATGAAATGTCACAGAGGGGTCTCTTGTTGATAATTTTTTACATTTCAAGATTGATATAAGTATTTATCCCTTTTTAGATTATATTACCCCATCACCTGCTAGAAATATATATATATTAAATTCTGATATGGCACTTTACCCTTACTGTCGCTCTTAGCGAAATGGAATTCTGGCCACTTCTGAGTATCACGTGTACAACTAGCCAGCAGGCCGAGTAATTCCTGGCTCCTTTTATTTTATTTTGTCCTTCTTACACACGCCCTAGAAAATCTTTCCCAATATGCAAACAATTGGGGTGCAAACTGCAACAGGACACTCTATGGCTGATGCGCAAGGAATACAAACAGTCGATTGTCTGTGCAGTGTCCAAATACCTTTATTGGAGCTGGTGTATTAGAGCCAAAGCAATGGCCTGAGTCTTCTTCCTTAAAATCTGCTCAGGCCGGAGCTCTGACCTCTAATAGACACGTTTGACTACACCACAAAAAGTCCTTTACTTTTAAATAGCTTGTTTTTTACTGGAGTGTCTTCTCTCCTTCCCAACTCAGGGTTAGTATGCTCTTTGTAATACTGTATGGACTATTATTATATGTGCGTTCTATGGAGCTGAACTTGTAATGTATGATAGGGTAGCTGTTAAAGTTTTTATGCATTTTTTACTGTATTTTAAAAATTATTTTTTTATGTGTATATCTGTCCATGTGCTTTTATGGTTGAAAAAATACTGAATAAAGCATTATGAAATGAAATGAAAATATAATTTCTTGTTACACTCCTAAATGCCTATACATTAGTCTACACACACACCTTATTTCATTAGCTTCACAATGAGACACTTTATAAGCTTTAATTTCTCCTAGAATATTAATATATAAGTGTTATCATTAGTCACATTTCCAGGCACACAATTTATAAGTCCCATTAGTTTTCACGTGGAGTACTTTGCATATACAATACCCCATCTTTTCTTAGTAACATTAATCACGCAGAATATATTTGAGTGCTGACTACACATGATTATAATGCACTCCTACAGTATCTAAGGGTGGAATAAAAATTTTGCTGCACCACCTGCATTTGTGTATTTATTATTTTACAAATTAAGCACTGTAATATAGAGATTATTTTCAAATGCTTTCACATGAGTATAGGCCATTGAATGTGGGTTCAATGTGGTACTGCCCATTTGCCATAGTGAACAATTTCCAAGATTAATGTTGGATCGAATACGGCTTTACACTTACTGCATAAGAGCCCAACTGTTGTTCATAATATGATTATTAGTGAAAATGTTGAGGCAGCTTTCTGTTTATAGATAAATACGAATAGAAATGACAGATGAAAAAAAAAAAATTTGAAGTTGTACTCTGTGCTGGGAGATCATTAGCCTCAAATATGAATGGCTGGCCCTTCGTCCTCTTGTCTAGTGGATGACAAATATTTTAGTAGTCAGCAACAAAAGATATCCAAATATACACATACACCTGATTGGGCAGAATTTAATGTCTGTGCTAGATGAGGGGTGTTCTTTGAAAAACAATCAAAATGTTTCATTGACACTATACTGGGTGATGAGTTGATATATGATTGAATATGAATACGAGTTACAAGGGCAAACTATGATCCTGAAGGGGGCACATTCTTTGGGCTGAACAAGACAATCAGTGGGGAGGAATAGACCTCTGGGCTGAGCAAAATGACACATAAGGGGGTGATGTACCGGTGGACAGTTCATGATGCAGTTGTCTTTAAGACGGACATACCAACGCTAAATATAGATAGGGAAGGCCTGTGGGTGCAGTGTGGGCAATGAATGGGTTAGGCAGGCCATGGAGACATGTAAACGAAGGTTTGGGTTGGAAGGCTAATAGGAGTGTAGACTGGCGGTGTTGTGCTGATTTGATGAGTGACTGAAGGTGGAGTGGAGGGGCACAGCTGTCTACCTTTACGAACACTGAGAGTACTGCAGGCAGGTCATGGCAGCTGAGTGACTCAAAGTAACCCTTAGTGGCTTTCTTGATCTGCTCTACATATGTTTATAAGGCAAGAAGAATGCACAATGTGTGTAGAGGTGCAGGACTCCAAACGCACATGAGCTGAAATAACACACAAACCTTCAGCCATTCCTCCAACTGCAAAACAGTCAAAGCCTAACATTTATTAGTTCATTTGCATACCCAGTAGGTTTAAGTGAGAGAGTTAGAGAAAGTTCAAGCCCATGTGTCACAGGTCCAGCTAACAATAGGTACATCTTTATTTATGTTGATGAAGTTTCAAAGTTCATAGATCCAAAATGTTAGAGAACATGCTCACTGGAAGCACAGTCAGGAAAATCTAGAAGCTCCAAGAGGACTTCCTGCTTTATACATTTGGGAGGATCACAAACCACAGTGAACAAAACTTTGACCTTGCAGATAAGAAGGCACTTCTTGATTTACTGCATCTATATGAGAACTCGAAAAGGCATATAGGACAGAACACATACTAGTCATGGTACAAATACTGCCATTAATGCACTTCAGGACAGCCGCCGCCCATCCTAATGGGCTGAGAGGCCACGCTCCTTCACCTTTTGGCCACCATAAAGAGTGTCTGTCAGGCTGAGCCAAAGTCAGCCTGATAGACACTCTTTATTTTCAGGTCAGGCAGCCAGGAGCTAGACAGGCGCTAAATGCACTACCTGCCTGAGCTGAACTTTGCCGAGCTGAAGAAGTCACAGCTCCTGGGGGGTGGGGGGTGACCTTTTCAGCATGGCAAAGCACCTCAAGGCCCTCCCCCTCGTGACAAGGGGAACATCACGGATTGCCTCTGACCTGTGCGCTTCAGTTCTAAACCCTGAAGTGCCCGGTGCAGAGTGTCAATCACTGACACCTCGTTACAGGGTGAGGTCAGCAGTCTCAATGACCCCATACCACTCTGTGTCGAGTGAGGGACTTCTGCCTTCCCTCACAAGGAAGGCAGCAGTCCCAATCCTCCTGGGATCTCCAAGGCAGTGATGTGCAGGTATGTATGCATGCGTGCGTTTGGTGCATGTATGAATACTTGGGTGTGAGTGTTGTGAATGGATGTGTGTGCATGCATGCATGTGTGTGTAAATGCATGAGTGTGAGTGTGTATGGGTGCGTTTGTACCCCGACCGCCCCCTTCCCTGTTAAAAGTACAGGCTGCCACAGACCCAGGATCTGCACAACAAGGCAGGAATGTACTTCAAGGAAAATTGAAAATAAGAAACCTTCAGTGAGTAGGCATTGAGTTGGTAATCACAGAAGGCCAGCTAAGACTGTTCAGTGAAGACACTATCATAGACTAGTCTTTGCACAGCCCATTGCTTCAACAAAGGGTTTTGTATATTTTGTGATCAGGAGCTTAGCCCCCCTCTAACATGAAATTGTCTCTTTTGCTTTCTCATTATTACAGAGGCCCACATAGCAAGGATGAATATTATAAATAAAGCCTCTAACTTACATACACTCCCACGTTTTGATCACTACACCACAGTCCTTTTGTATTTTGGCATCAAGTAGCGCAGTCACTGGATAACATAGACATATTGCAGTTTGTGACTAAGAGACCACAGGGGGCACAGATGTGACAAGATGAAGTGCTGTATTCTTCTTGCCCACCTCTTGCCCTCCTCCAGAATAGTACCTTCGGTGCTGTGCTTCACAGTCCATTGCCCCATCTTCAAGCTAGGTGAGCTGATTTGATTTATAAATTGATCAACAGGAAGCAGCGGCATTTTTAATAGCACTGGCAAAGGCAATTAGTCTGGCTTCACTGTTGTACACGTAGTAGGCAAATAATTAAATTAAGATGTGGAAAGTGACTGCTTCCCTTTACATACTTGTTAGAAATTGGGTTTCTGGTTGGCAGAGGTATGCACCCAGTCCAAACAGGAACCGCAATCCTAGTCCTGGTAAGTCAGATACAACCCATAAATTAACCTGTGCTCACCCTTGGGTAGCTTGGCACAGAACAGGCAGGCTTAACTTAAGAGGCAATGTGTAAAGCATTTGTGCAACACTTCAAACACTAAAACAATGAAAACACCACACAAAAAGATACCACACCTGGTTAAAAAAAGAGCTTAATTTATCAAACAAAACAAGTCCAAAACGACAAAGATCCAATAAGTATTACCAGAGTTATGAATTTTTAAAGATTAAACTGAAATGAAGTGCTTAAAAGCATAAAGCGCCATCCATGGCTATCTTGTCGCGCTAGACCTTGTCAAATCCAAAAGTTCAGGGCGACCACAATGGAGCATG
Organism: Calotriton arnoldi; assembly: GCA_963921515.1. NCBI lineage: Eukaryota > Metazoa > Chordata > Amphibia > Caudata > Salamandridae > Calotriton > Calotriton arnoldi. Next base: position 117,937 of record CAWUFW010017603.1, read on the forward strand.
GGTCGGATACAGGGACCGACCTTGTTCTGCTGCAAAGTACCTTGTTGTGTTGTCGTCGATGCATGGAGCAGAGGAGACGATGCGTCATCATTGATCCCTTCGAATGTAGCCACGCAAGTTGGAGCTGCATTGTCTTCGAACCACAAGATGCAGGTGATGCGTTATCATCGAGCCACGCAAGTTGAGGATGTGTCAGGAACTGGAGGCGATGCGCTGTGCAGTTGGCGATGCGATGTCTTCGGTTCTTGCAGCAGCGGCGATGTGTCAGCGTTGAGGGGGATGCACCGGATCCGAGCTGCGCAATGACAGCAATGTGTGAATTTTCACTGAAGCAGCACTTTATACCCACTTCCAAGGGTCCAGGACTGGATTGGCCCCACTTCACAGGACAAGACTCTCAGATTACAGAGTCCAGGTGCTGTTGGTGGATGGTTGGATGTCTTTGATGTACCTGAGACTTCACAACAGGAGAGAAGCAGTCAATCCCTATTAATGCCACTTTGGTTCTGGGTTGGAGAGATGCAGGTCCAGGCCTTCTCACTCCTAGGCAAGAGGGCAGCAGGCTAGCACAGCAGAGCAGGAGGCATATTTACAATGTACCTGCAGCACTTTTACGCCTTTGGAGTATCACTTTTGTGATGCTCCGGAGGTGCAGTGTGCTGGCCCATATTTCCAAGGCCACGCAAAGCCACCCTGTGGGACTTTTCATGGCCTTGTAAATATGGAGTAAGACAATGCCTTATTCTTCATGGAAGGGGCATTCCATGGGTGTTGCTGTGGGTGTTCCCATGCAACACCGATGGTTTTTGAAAGTGCTACAGATTTACAGCATAGCATAAATCTGGCGCAACGCCAAAACTAACACCTTCCCAAACCAGGCATCACGAGGAGAAATGTTTAAATTTCTCCTTTTTTCCCTCTTTCCACATGTGCTGCACCTAGAATGAGAAAATAGCCTCCTTTGATTGTTTGTGTGCAGGAAGGTGTCCCTTCCTGCACAAAAGAAAATCATGCCAACAACACAGACATCCTTGCACCATGGTGCAAGGGTGCCTGCGTCGGTGCTAGGCTGCAGTTTGTGCACCAGCGCTGGCAGAGAGGACAGGAATGCGCCGTATCTTGTAGATACAGTGCATTCCTGCCCATTTCTTTTGACATAGGGCAGCGCAGCTAGAAGGCTTGCGGTGCTGCACTATGCCAAAATATTGTAAATATGCCCCCAGGAGTCCAACAGAGTAGCAGTCCAGAAGAGTGGCAGTCCCTTCAGCAGCACTGCATTCCTTCTTCCTGGCAGAGTATCCACATGTCTAGAAGTGTACTGAGTTGGTCGTGTCAGAGGTCCATTACTTATAACCAGTTGTGCCTTTGAAGTGGGGGAGACTTCAAAGAGAGACCTTTGAAGTGCCCCCAAGTCCCTACCCTTCCTGCCCAGGCTCCAGACTCATTACAAGGAGGTAAGCAACCCTTTGTGTGGGGGCAGGACACAACCTATTCAGGTGTTAATGTCAGCTCCTCCCTCCCATCCTGCCCAAGATAGCCCATCAGGATGTGGGTGGCCCATCAGTCACACCCAAGCTCCTTTTGTGTGTGGCTGTCTAGAGGGAATGCACAAAGCCCAGCTGTCACTCATCCCAGACGTGTATTCAGAGATAGGCGAAAGGCCCAAATGGTTAAAATAAGAAAATGCCAACTTCTCCATAAGTTGGGATTTTAAATTGTGATTCTAGAGACACTAGGCTTCGGGGACCCATCCCTTCCCAATTGTAAATTACACTTATAAGATGTAATAAAGTAATTCCAATGTTAACCTATGGGGGATATAGGCCTTGCTGTATTGAAAAACAAATGTAAGAGTTTTTGACTACTAGAACAAGTAAAACTTAAAAGTACATGTCCTACATTTTAAATACACTTCACCCTGCTGTTGGGCTGTCCATAGGTTACCGTAGGGGTGACTTATATGTATTAAAAATTCTTTATTTGTCTCACCATTGCCCATAACAGTCACAGCAAATACAGTAAAATATTAGGGGTGGGCAGTGAACTCCGCTCCACTGGCAGGGTTTGCAGTGTTTTGCCCACACTGCACTCTGCTTGGAGTGCAGAATTTGGCAAAAACTCTGTGGCCCGCTGCGTAGTCGAGTTTGTTGCCCACCCCATTAAAGATTTGGCCCATAGCCTCACTTTAAGCCATTACAGTAACTGTATTTGAGGTTATGCAGAGCTGGAGTCCTTTAATGGCAGCGCAGCTTGCTGTTGATTTCTCTGCTCTAGCTGCTCTTCTCTCTTTGGTGTAACTATGAGACAACGCTCTATTCTCTGCACCACGTCTCCACTGCGCCGGCATGCCACTGTTGAAAGTGAAACAGAAGTGGCAGATGAAGTTAATAGGAGGGGTAGAGAGACGTCGACATCTGAGAGCAGAACAGGAGCCCTGGACCTGGCCTCATGGAGAACCACCTACAGCTCATCCCGGGTACCGTGAGTCGCGGTCTACTTATACTTAATGCTTGGTACAACCAGTTGTGGCTGCTACCGGACAGGGATGGTGGGGTGGGGGGAAGGCGGGGGGGTAAATAAAAAAAAAACACTTACCTTAGAACGGCCGGCTGGCCGCCGCCTCCCCTGCGTCCTCCCCGTCCCTCACTGCACACATGCAGTAGGAAAAATAAAATGACAATAACAATACGTTATTGTAATTTTATTTTTCCTTTTTGCGCAGTGGGGCATCGCTCCTCCGCCTTAGCGGAGGAGTCGCCACTGGGTACAACAACGGCTGCTGTCGCATAGCTCCTTTAATTGAATGTTTACCTATAGCTTAGCTCTGATATGGGGGCGGGACTGACTGCAGTCTAGTCCAAGTATTATGCGCCCTGTCGCTGGGTGGTACTAGTCCATGCATCCGCCAGGACCCCTCGTCCCTCTGTTATGCACTACCATCCCTCCCACATGCTCTACCGAAAGACTGTGTCACTCCCTGCGGAAAGGATTTGGTGCAGAAGCAGACCAAACATTTACAGCTTCCTGCCCTCCCCCATCGTTCCTGGTAACTAGCTGCGCATATTGCTCTCTGCTTGATATGTAACGAGTTATATTTCACATACAGACATTATAGGACGACTCTGTTAGAAAAGACTGCCCGCTGCAGCTCAATTGTTGATGTTTGCTAAAAGACTCACAGTAATAAATGAGACCAGCGGTAGGGTCCTGTGCATGTGTAACATGAACAATAGTGCATGCTTGTGCGCATTACTAATAAACAAACAAGGTTCCAGCGTACTGTGTCTGTAATAAATGAACTTGAATGGCCAATATTCCAGGATAGTACGTGCGCGTGCACTTATAATAAATAAACAATATTGCTGGGTGTGTCTGCAAGTGTAATAATAATAATAATAATAATAAAAAAACATAATTGAATGCTTTACCGTGCATGTTACTTTTTATCTTCGTATGTTTGTGAGAAAAAAGCAATAGTGCAGAATATTACAGGATCATGAATATGTGTGTAACGAACACAAATGCACAATATTGCATGGCTGTGCATGTTTGTAATAATACACGTGCAATATTTCCGGAGTCTAATACTCGCGCCTCCTCGTCCCAGCGCTGATCTGTCACCTCCGAAATGTGTAAGCGCTGCACATCTCCATGCCAAGGTGTGAGATTTCACAGGCAGAGCGCGGAGCGGCGGAGGGGAAGAGGGACAGGAGGCGAAAGTAGAGCAGAAGACATCAGTCTACGAAACTGAAAGCCCGTTCCTCTCGAAATAAGCCTTGGGCGGGACATTGTTAAGGAAAGACTGTTCTCTCTGTTTCATTCCATCTGCCTAATGTGGTCCCACTGCTGAGTGCCCATGTTATGAAGCCGCGCCTTCCAGTAGGTTGAGGCACAGAGCAGGATGACTTTTACAGCGCAAGATGGGAGTTCTGAGAAAGTGCTCTGTGCCTGCGGAACTATTCGACTCCATGAAATTCTGCAGAGTAGAACTCCGTGAGCTCTGCCTTAACTTTTTTTTTTACAAAGTTTGGGTTTAGTGGGCTTGGCACCAACAACCATTACATACGATTTCAAATGATTTATAGAAAGATCTTGCTGGTCCATGAAATCTGCAAAAGTGTTGAGGAGTAATTGCATCCCCTCTGCCGCCCTCGACATGAGGATGGCATCATCTGTGTAAAGCAGAACTGATAACGGGCAAGGGTCCAGATGAGAGCATCAGATTTCTCACCTATTAGTACCACCTCTAGGCAATTAATATACATAGTAAACAAGAATGGGGCCAAAATACAACCCTGCCTAACTCCCCGGGTAGTTGAGAATGATCTTGTACAGCAGTCATCTTGCCCAAATCTCAGGGAAGCAGACATATCCCTGTGTAGGTTCCCCATGAAGGACATCAGAACTGGATCTACCCCCATTGACAACAGCGTGGCCTAAAGCTTAGTGCGATTTGCCAGGTCGAACGCTGTAGTAAGGTCCATAAAACTAAACAAGCATTTGCAATGCAATAGGTCTCGCATTCACGCGAGTTTGAGCTAATGGCATTGTAAATGACAATGCCTTTTATTTATGTTTTGGGTTTTAAAACATAAATAAAAGGCATTGTCATTTACAATACTAATAGCTTAAACTCTCGCAAATGCGAGACCTACTGCATTGCAATAAAGAGCCTTCTCGACCACTTGTTAGATTGTAAACATAAGAGGAAGAAACCGGCCTGCGACGTCTTCAAATTAGTGATAAATAGTGCAGTGAAGAAGATGTGTAAGAGAGTTACATATGATCCAAGCTATAAACACTAACAAAGCGCTCCAACACCTTTCGCTTTGTGATTACACTGTCACGTCTCAGGAGGAAGAGCTGGAGGGGGGGCATTTCCTGCCCTCTCCATGATTTGAGTGTGCAGTGTGGCATTGTGTAATGTCATTGCTATCTTTGGCCTAATAAAAAACACTCCAGCTGTAGTAAGGCCCTAGCTTAACCTCCTGGTGCTGGGGGGGCTGTGTTTTATGGTAGGCATGGAGGGAGTGATGGTCTCGGCTGCAGCTCCAGCCTCGTACAGTGCCCCTGCTATTACTAGTGAGCGAGAGGCGCTGAGGTGGTGGTATTGGTGGTGGTGGTATTGGTCGTGCTGGTATTGGTGGTGGTGGTATTGGTATTGGTGGTGGTGGTATTGGTGGTGCTGGTATTGGTGGTGGTGGTATTGTTGGTATGGGTGGTGGTGGCATTGGTGGTATTGGTGGTGTTTGTATTGGTATTGGTGGTGGTATTGGTATTGGTGGTGGTGGTACTGGTATTGGTGGTGGTGGCATTAGTAGTGGTATTGATGGTATTGATGGTGGTGGTTGTATTGGTGGTGGTGGTGGTATTGGTGGTGGTGGTATTGGTGCTGGTGGTAGTATTGGTGGTGGTGGTATTGGTGGTGGTGGTATTGGTGGTGGTGGTGGTATTGGTATTGGTGGTGGTATTGGTGGTGGTGGTATTGGTGGTGGTATTGGTGGTATTGGTGGTGGTATTGGTGGTATTGGTATTGGTGGTGGTATTGGTATTGGTGGTATTGGTGGTGGTATTGGTGGTGGTGGTATTGGTATTGGTGGTGGTGGTATTGGTGGTGGTGGTATTGGTGGTGTTGGTATTGGTGGTGTTGGTATTGGTGGTGGTGGTGTTGGTATTGGTGGTGGTATTGGTGGTGGTGGTATTGGTGGTGGTGGTGGTATTGGTGGTGGTGGTATTGGTGGCAGTGGTATTGGGGATGGTATTGGTGGTATTGGTGGTGGTATTGGTGGTGATGGTATTGGTGGTGGTATTGGTGGTGGTGGTATTGGTGGTGGTATTGGTGGAAGTGGTGGTATTGGTGGTGGTATTGGTGGTGGTGGTGTTGGTGGTATTGGTGGTGATGGTATTGGTGGTGGCGGTGGTATTGGTGGTGGTGGTATTGGTGGTGGTGGTGGTATTGGTGGTGTCGGTGGTGGTATTGGTGGTGGTGGTATTGGTGGTGGTATTGGTGTTGGTGGAGGTGGTGGTATTGATGGTATTGGTGGTGGTATTGGTGGTGGTGGAATTGTCATTTTATTGGTGGTGGTGGTGGTGGTATTGGTGGTGGTGGTGGTAATGGTGGTGGTGGAGGTGGTGGTATTGGTGGTGGTATTGGTGGTGGGGGATTTGTTGGTGGTGGTGGTATTGGTGGTTGTGGTATTGGTAGTGGTGGTGGTATTGGTGGTGGTGTTGGTGTTGGTATTGGTGGTGGTGGAATTGTGGTGGTATTGTTGGTGGTGGTGGTATTGTTGGTGGTGGTATTGATGGTGGTGGAGGTGGTGGTATTGGTGGTGGTGGTATTGGTGGTGGTATTGATGGTGGTGGTATTGGTGGTGGTGGTATTGGTGGTGGTATTGGTGATATTGGTGGTGGTATTGGTGGTGGTATTGGTGGTGGTGGAAGTGGTGGTGGAGGTGGTGGTATTGGTGGTGGTAGCATTGGTGGTGGTGGTATTGGTGGTGGTGGTGGTATTGGTGGTGGTATTGGTGGTGCTGGTATTGGTGGTGCTGGTATTGGTGGTGGTGTTGTTGTTAATAAAACAGGCTTTTGAAAACAACCCGTCAGGTGGCTTTAGTACAGATGACATGTAATACAGATGTGCTGGTTGTCAGCTTCAGCCCATTAGCACAGGATTAAGTGCTACCTGGAATTCACATGACTTAGTTCACTAATCATTTCTAAATCCATTTTACTTCGAGGGGGGTTGAAACAGACTCGAGATAATGCCGGGTTAAAATGATTGAAAGCAGGAGCCCGTGTTACGGGGAGGCCGTGCTGCTTAAAAAAACACAAGCGGTTTCAGCTGAAGCAGCGCATGTCCGGCCTGCAGTAAAAGAAACTCAATAAAGTAAATAGTGCTTACAGACTAAATACGGGGGCATTTGGGGCACGCGAGAAATATAAGTGAGCTGCCAAAGACAGAACACACAAAAATATTTTGCTGATGTAATGGAAATTTCTGCTGGAGGTTGAGGTGCATGCAGCGCACTCTTTTTAAAAAAAAAATCAAACGTAATTGACAAGAATGATAACTTTCTCCCAAAAAAGTAGGAACTGTCCATCGAATGTCGAGACAGGTGGTAACAATCCGAGCAAAGTGCTCTGTGAGAAAAAGCATCACTAGTTGTTAGTTTAAGCACACTACGACAACTCAACACACTCCTATCATATCTCATAGAGCGGAGTTTATTTATTTATGTATGTTCAAATAAAAACTATTTCGCCCATTTATTTATTAAATAAAAACGATTACATCTCTGATGATGTTTTTCTCTATATTTGCAATAGAAATGACATTGATGATCCTTCTGTAAAACAGATTGCAGCACCACATTGAAGCTGATCAATAACAAAAATGTTGTCAACTTCTGAGGACCCCCAAGGTGATATAAATCAAATCAAATATATTCTTTATTCGGTTACCAGTCACAAGCAACCATAAAAGCACAATATTACATCTGATAAAAGCTATATTAATATATTCTAAATTACAAAATTTCATAAAACAATAGATTTACGACACTTAAGTACATTTTTTAAAAAGCGGACACTGCAGCAACACTAAACACAACATCTAAAAGTTGCAAAGCTAATAACGCAGGACGGCATTGTTTTATACCAAACTTCTGTAAAACAGGAATAATCCATCTTTTCCTGGGTTTACTGTAATATTTACAGAAGAACATGATATGTATTGTAGATTGTGCGGATATCTCATCACAAGGGCATTTAATCAATTCTTTAGACCAATCATTCATGTCTGGGTAAGTAACTAGACGATGTAAAATGTTTAGTTTAAATCGAGTTAATAAAAACGCTCATAGTCACTCATAGTTAAATTCAAATATGGTTGCATTCCCACACTAGAAAGTGTAAGTTGATGTGCTGATACAGTAGATTTTTAGACTCATTTGAAGCCCTCTTCTCGTGCAAAAAATTTAAACATTTAATTTTAAAATCATTCCTTGACTCACCGCACATTGATGAGGGATCATTAAAATATTCTGAGTGACCAATACTACTTAAAAACGTTTTAACGTATTGAATCCATCTAAAACAGCTAACCCCATCTAATCTCAAAGCATCATTTAAAATAGAGCGATTAAATGTAATTTCATCAACCGTCCAGATTTTGAACCATAATAAAACTGGCTGTAACCTGATCAAATCCTCTAAGTACGGTATGCCTAGCTCAACATGGCATATATAATTTGCCGTACTATCAGGAACAGCCAAAATAAACTTAAGAAAATGGTTCTCTATAATCTGTAGAGCACTCACATCAGAATATCCCCATATACCTGCACCGTAAATGGCGACAGATGTGCATTTAGCCCTATAAATTTGCAGTAGTTCACATGGTGGCCGTTTGCCCAGCTTTTGGCTAAAATTGATCAATGCCTTTACTGATTTGGAAAACAAAAGCCGTCTTGTGCAAATAGCCTGGGTCCAAGATCCAGAATCGCTAAAAAGAATCCCCAAATATGAAAAATCTTTAACACTGATAATAGGTTTTGTGTAGATAAAAATGGGGCCCGCCCTGTTTTTAGTACCCTTACCACAGCCCATAGAAAAAGTTTGCGAGCAATTAACATTGAGTCCCAAATTAGACATAAAATCTGAAAAAATATTGACAACCTTTTGGAGCGCAAGCGGGGTTCGGGCCATTAAAACCGCATCGTCCGCATATAAAAGTGCGTGGATGGGTCGCCCCCCTATGAGAGGTAAATCATTACAGTTCTCAACCAATACCTCCTCTAACTTGTTAATGTACAATGTAAAGAGGAAAGGGGCAAGGACACATCCCTGTCTCACTCCTCTTTGTACGCGGAAAGGTTTAGTGCATTCACCACACCTTCCGTACCGGACCTTTGCGCTAGCCCCTAAATATAGCTGCCTCAAAAAATTAATAATTAAAATATCTATTCCTAGATTCTCTAAAATTACCCATAGTTTATGATGAACAACACAATCAAAAGCCGCAGTTAAATCAACAAAAACCATAAAAATTCTCCCCCCCTTAGCTCTCGTATATTTTTCCAAAATGATGTGTAAATTTAACCCTTGCTCAATAGTACCCATACCCTTCCTAAAACCATATTGTAGATCGCTTAAAATGTTATGCTCATCTGCCCACACCTGCAACCTATCCAATAAAACCCGAACTATAATCTTTATTGTAGAGTCCAGGAGTGAGATGGGACGGTAGCAAGCTGGGTCAGCTCTATTGCCTTTTTTAAAAATGGGCACTATTACCGATTCGGCCCGTGTAATTAAAAATGTCCCTTCTCTCATGCAGGCATTAAATACTTGTGTCAGCAGGGGTCCCCATAAATCTAAATTAGCTTTAAAAAGATCCACAGGGATCCCGTCTGGTCCTGCTGCTTTTCCTCCAGCACTCATTTCTATAGCCTTAATAACTTCACATAATTTAAAAACAAGATGTGATTCGGTCGTGATCGTCGGGGTACAGTAAGGGTCAAATCTTGAGTTATTACAGTGCAATCTACTACATTTTCGTACAACTTAGAGTAGTGTGTTATCCATTCTGGTTCTGTGATGGCAATTTCTATTGTTGCTTTAGTGTCATCTGTAAGGAAAGGTGAATTAACCATTTTCCAAAAGCCGCCGAATCACGCATTTCTGAAGCCTCCATTAGGTTCAGCCAAGTGTCCCTTTTCAAAACCATCTTACTCCTTCTTAGTGCTGCTTTATATTCATTCCTAGCCACTCTAATCATCCCCGTATTCTTAATAGGTGCGTGTAACTGTTTCTTCAATTTCTTATGAGTCATAGTGCAACTTGAATCGAACCATCCTTCCTTATCGGTGAATTGTTTCCTTTTATTATCAACCATAAGAGACTTCTTTATGTAATTACTGATTTCTAGGAAATTCGTTATTACTTCATGATCAAGGGCACTATCTCTTAAACAGTTAAAAATCGTTGTCTTACAATTCAACCCCAGTTGTTTAATAAATGCACCGGTATCGATGTTTCTCCATCTTAGGATATAAATCACTTCTGGCAGAAAATGAAAATGTCTGCGTTCTGAGTGTGTGGGTGGGGGGAAAGTGTGTGGTGTGGGTTGGGGGCGGGGGTGTCACAGGTGAATTTTAATTTTGACATACCAAGGGCATTAAAAATAAAATCCTGAAATGTGAACAGGGGCAGAAGTCTACATGCAACGGAAGGGGGGGGCTCCTTTGCTCAGAGACGGCTGTGATGTGTGTAGGGGTAACCCACCGGCTCCCAGAACAGCTCTCATTTCTGAGGCGTTTTTGTTTCCACACCTCAGATTCCTGCCTAAAGTTCTGTGTCAAGCTTTGCTCTGCCATTTGTGAAGCTGTGCCCGAAGACGCTGCTCTGTCCTCTCCGCACACCCTTCCTACCCTTGAAATGATGTAGCGCCCCACAAATGACACCATGTCGCCGTGTTGCGGCTTCCCCGTGTTGGAATAAAAATTATGCTTTCGCATGGTTTTATGTAAGTTAGCATTCGTGGCGCCATTTTGTGTATAGGCGCTATTTTGTATCGTGATCGAAACTAATTCTTTGCTATTTCTGAGAAACGGCCTTCTCTAGGTTATGTTTCTTCGGAGTTGAGTTCTACCACACTAATGAATGCACTGTTCCTATTAGTGCATACCTTTCCTTCAGATGTAGGCCTTCTCCCACTTGTCTAGTGGCGGGCACGGGAAACAACGTTTACAACGCGGACATTACACCGCGATACCTTCACAACGCAGTCGTTACAACGACTGCGTTGTTACAACGCAGTGCCATTACAACGCAAGTCGTTACAACGACTTGCTCTTGATGGTGCTCTAGACTAAGGAATAGTATGATTCCAACACCTTCCCTACTGTTGCACACACTGGAGTTGGAATAGTAAATCATACTATTCCTAAGTCCAGTGCGCCATCTAGAGCAAGTCGTTGTAACAACTTGCGTTGTAATGGTACTGCGTTGTAACAACGCGGTCGTTGTAACAACTGCGTTGTAAAGGCACGCGATGTAATGACTCGCGTAGTAAAGAGTCATATTCCGTGGGCAAAGGCAGATTGACCTTGACTAGTAGATAATGCGTGCCCGGCCTCAGAATCGAAACTTACTCCTTTGTAATTTACTGTCCAGCTGCATCTCTCTGGAAAATTCCATTGTGGGCGTGCCTTCATTGGTTCTGAAATGAACATATTTGTATTGTTATGTTTGCTGAAGTCAGTCCCTCTGCAGCACTCCTTAGCGACTGGGCAGACAGGGCTCCGCTCTGAGCATACTCTGAATAAACAGATATTGGTTTGTATTCTGTACTGTCTGACCAACTCTTCATTTGTATGGAAGGCTGAGAGGTGGTCGTGAGTGACCCAAGTGACCCTAATCAGGCCACTTCCGTCAGTTGGTGCCCGAACAGGGACTCCTTCGGGTGAGTGGCCCTTCCCCTTCCGTGGACGGGGGGGAGGTCGAGGCCATCGTTGGGTCGAACGGACGGATCAGGGATCCCTGCACGAAGAGTTCCTGATTCTCGCAGCTGCCCCTTCTGTCCTGCCGGACGGTGCCTCACCCAGTGGTAATCCCAACTGGAGTCCTGAATGGTGAAACCCTTGGATCTGACCGTTTGGTCTGAAGAGTCGGCAGTGGAGAATAAATTCATTTGACCTGCATATATCAGGTGAGTTTGTTTTGGTTCTTTGTGGATATGGTACCATTTTGGTTTGTATTTAGTACAGTCTAAGGACCGTCTTTGGGATAAAAGCAATTGCAATTGTTTTGCTACGCATAAAATAGTGAACTTGTTTTCTTTTGAGAATGCCTAGTGTCAGTAAATTGTTTTTCTTGTGCTGTCGCTGTTGTTCTACTGGTGCTCGATTGGAAGAAAGTCAGCCGGCGCCTCCAGAAGGCACTCTGAATTTTGATTTGTATGTGAAGCATGGTCTTGGTCCTATTATGTTTAGTACAATATGGCACAAATATACGAGGGAGAATGCCGAGTTGCAGTGGCCGTTGACTAGCACTTTCGATGAACAAAAGATTGAGTATTTACAAGAACAGTTGTTTAAGAAACGCAGTAGGCAGTCTATGTTTGATTCCCTCAGAACATGGCAGAAAGCAGCTAGACAGAAGCGGTTAAAGGCAGAAAAAGAGGCCCGGAAAGGAAGAATGCAGACGTTGACTCAGAAGGCTGTAGCATATGATCGGAAAGAAACAGGAAAAGGGTGTTGAATGCGAAGATAGGTTTCAATTACACATTGATAAATCGTATGTGGTTCAGGAAGAAGATGACACTTTTGTTGAAGAATTATTAGATACCTAACCCCTGCCTCCATATGCCCCGCAAAGAATATATCCCATTGTTCCGATGCCCTCGCAGCCGCCTGTTATAGTTGCTTCCACTGCATCTGTCCCCGCATCTACTACTGTTGTTTCGACGGCTCTGGCTTTCGGCTCCTCCTCCTCCTTCTCTTCCTTCTGCTTCTTTACCATCTGTGGCAACCGTGACTGTTAGTACTTCCGCCGTGCCTATTGTCTCAGCTGCCCTTTCGCCAGCTCTTTCCCCCATGACACAGCCCCCAGCGACGATAGTGCCTGTTGCTTCTGTTGCTTCTCCCACTGTGGTTTTTCATCCTTCGACATTAGTAAGTAGTGGGACACCGGTGCGCGGATTTGAGGACAGGGATTGGGCGAAATTTAAGGAGCGCATGGGGCCGTTAGTGCGATCTGATGTGGGGGATGAAGAAAAAAGGGTGATAGCTAATCAGGCTGCACAGTGGGCCCGTAACCCTATTTATAATGTAGAGGATGTCTGGGCGACTATGAAAGATTTTGAGCCTTTTATACAGCAGCTTGCTCTCAAACACATGTCTGCTACTCTGATTGGTCTTTGGCAACAGCACTTTGAAGCGGAAGCACCTCAAATTTTATATGACATAAGAGATCGAGTGTATATTAGTAAATTGGGGCCAGAATACGTTTTTGCTAATGTTATGACAATAATAGCATATAGGGTAAGATTACATGAGAAAAGTCCCAGGTCAGTATCTCAGTTTCCAATGAGAGAGGTTCATCCCATATATCATCCTGAGATACCGGAATTGACAGATGGCCGTGGCAATGTTACTCGAGCGGCAGTGGCGGCTAGGTTTCAGGAGCAATGGGTTTATACTCCCTGCAAAAGAAGTGAGGTTTTATCTCTTAAAACTCATTTGCCAGATCTTAGGAAGAATCCTACTGCTTATTATAAAGAACTGACTGAAGCTGCTTCCTCAACGGTGATGACTCTTGCTGATATTAAAATGTTCTTTGGTCTTCTTGTTCCGGTTGATATTTGGAGGCAGGTACATACTCAAGATCATGTTCCGGAGTTGGGTGGTACTTGGGATCAAATTAAGGCATGGGATCAGGAAAGAAAGCCCGGTGATAAGTCTTGAGCGGAAATGTTAGCATTGCCAGGCAGCATAATTACGCATATGCATTCTCTTATTCCGCCGAGAAAGGTGGATTGGGATAAATTGTCAGCCTGTCGACAGAAGAAAGATGAGAGCGTGTCTGATTTCTTCACCCGATTTGAAGGTACATTTTTGGATTATAGTGGACAGGATTTGTCCATCGAGGGAGGTGTTCGGTTGTTTGTCAATAGATTTGTTTCTAACTTACTTCCTGAAATTGTGACTCGATTGCAAGCTTTCGAGAGTACCTGGTCCACCTCTTCTCCCTCTGTTATTTTGAATATGGCACAATATTATGAGCATAGGGATAGTGAGGAAAAGGAGAGGACAGAGAAGAGAAATAAGAATTTAAAGACAAAGGTGTTGTTACAGCAGGCTTTTAGAGGGAATGGGAGAGGACGTGGTGGTCCTGCCCGACAGCTTCCACGCACTAGTAGGCAGCCAACAACTATGCCCTTGGGTCCGAATCAGTGTGCATATTGTAAAGAGGAGGGACATTGGCGCAGCGAATGTCCTGTACTGTTGCAGAAGGTAGCAGTCCCGAGAGGACGAGGTTCTCGTGGACGGGGTTGTGGAACAGGAGGGGCTGATAGGGCTCAGAATGCTGTAGCCTCACAGGGTCGTTCTGATAATAATTACTTTAATGACCCTCGTGAAGGACAGTATTATCATGATGATTATGACATGGAGGAAGTGACAGGAATGTCTTACAGTTAGGACTGCCAGGGACAGAGTGAGGGGCCAGATCTGATACCTGTAGACCAGTGTGATCCTTATGTAACAGCAGAACTGCAAGGTTCAACGAAGGAATTTTTGGTGGACACAGGTGCGACAAAAAGTTCTGTTTCTCGAAATATGGTCCATGGGGCGGCTCTGTCTGGCCATAATAATGTGTTGGTTGGTTTTTCTGGTGTACCGGTTGTATGCCCCATTTCAAAACCTCTTGTGTTGACTATTGGTCCTTTCACTGTGGATTCGCCATTCTTGTTGACATCTAATTGTGGTGAAAATTTGATGGGTTTGGATTTGTTGAAGAAATTGCATGCTACTATTTATTGTTCTCCTGTGGGTGTCTATATGACAATGGGTCCAGATGTAGCACGCGCTAAACAGTGTTTGTCCAAAGATGTGCCCCTTCCTGTTGAATTTAAAGATGTGCCACCCACTCTGTGGGCAACAGGCAACACAGATGTGGGACTGTTGCAGATATCTCCGGTTTCGATACAGGGTAAGGATGGTGCTATTTTGCCCTGTATCCCTCAGTATAAAATATCACAGGCAGGAGAGCGAGCCTTATTGCAAATTATACAGGATTTGATTCAGACAGGAGTGGTTGAGGAGGCAACTGCTAATATTTGCAATAGCCCTATTCTTCCAATTCTTAAAAGGACGCCCTCACGTTCCCGTGATGAACATGAAGATGTTTATCATTTTGTGATTGACTTGCGCGAAGTTAATAAAATAGTGGTTCCTTGTTTTCCAGTGGTGCCAGACATTACTACTCTTTTGACAATGATTCCCTCTACTGCTAAATTTTTCTCTGTCATTGACCTGAAAAATGCTTTCTTCAGTATTCCTATTCATCTGGAGAGTAGGTACTTGTTCGGGTTTACATTAGCTGGTAGGAGTTTTAGGTTCTGTTAAGCTCCTCAAGGCTATACTGAAAGTCCAAGTATTTATTGTCAAGCTTTAAAGAGTCAGTTGGATTCCCTATCGCTTCCCTCAGGTAATGTATTAGTGCAGTATGTTGATGACTTACTCATCGATTCTGACACAGAACAAGGTTGTAAAGACAGTACAGTTAAATTGTTGTTGCATTCGGCCCGACATGGAAATAAGGTGTCTCTTTCTACATTTCAATATTGTCGACAGGAGGTCACCTATTTAGGTCACCTACTGTCGAAGGAGGGTAGGAGGTTGACTCCTGAGCGCATCAGTACCATTGTTAAAATGCCCGTTCTGCAAACCCAGAAAGATGTGCGCACTTTTATAGGTATCACTTCCTACTGCTGGCAGTGGATACCTAACTACTCTTTACTAATCAAACCTTTGCTTGCTTTGACCACTAAGGATGTCCATGAGCCCCTGCCTTGGACGCCCGACTGTCAGCAGTCTTTTGAGCAATTGAAAACTGCGCCTTGTTCGGCTCCGGTACTTGGCACTCCTGATTATGAAAAATCGTTTGTGTTGTGGAGAGGTGTGGTGCAGCGGCCAGGGCAGCTGACTTCGGAGCACAGGGCTCATGGTTCGATCCCCGGCTCTGGCGGCAGCTCAGCTCAGCACCATGTGACTCTGGGCAATAGCTCACTTAATTTCCACGACGGCCCCCAGCGCCTTGAGACCCGTAAGGGTGAGTAGTTCGCGCTTTCCAAATACGGATTTTTTTTTTTTTTTTTTGTACGTCCATGAGATGGTTGGCTGCGCGCTTTCTGTTTTAACACAAAACTTTGGAGATAAGCAACGGCCATGTGCTTATTTCTCTGCTGTTCCTGACCCTGTCGCAAGAGCCCTCCCGAGCTGTCTAAGAGCGGTCGCGGCTGTGGCCGTTTCTATCAGACAATCGGCTGGATTCGTACTTGATACTGATCTCACAGTCATGGTACCCCATGCTGTGGATACGCTTTTGAATAAGACTAAGACATAGCACCTCACCAGTGCGTGTCTGACTGGCTATAGATTAACATTGTTTGCCAAACATATCACGATCAAAAGATGTGCCACTCTGAATCCAGCCACGTTACTCCCCTCCCTTTCTGAGAGTGATGAGATTTATAAACATGATTGTATCTTCCGGATGGAAGAAGAGACGAAAGGATGGGTAGACTTGACTGATGTTCCCTTATCTGACCCCCAATTGGAACTATATGTCGATGACTCTTGTTTTAAATTACCAGATGGCACTACAACTGCTGCATATGCTATTACTACGATGCGTACAGACATCCCGAGTTCCTTACCAATCGGCCCAAGCTGCTGAGCTTATTGCTTTGATACGAGCTTGCGAATTGAGTGAGGGATTGGTTGGCAATATTTATAATGACAGCCAATACGCCTTCGGAGTCGCACATAACTTTGGGCGACTCTGGGCAGAGAGAGGGTTTCTTACTTCACATGGCACCAGGATTCAGCACGGGCACCTCATATTGAGTCTTTTGTCTGCTTTGACACTCCCTAAGAAATTGGCTATAGTAAAGTGTAGTGCCCATCGGAAAGTCACTGACGATGTAGGTAGGGGAAATGCTTTTCGATCAGAAAGCTAAGGGAACAGCCCAGACGAAAATGAAAAGAATGTTTGTAGCAGGTCCCGCTAGGTGGGTGCCTGAAGTTACTATGTTTGAGGATACACTTGAGAATGTGAAAGAGATACAAAGTGAGGCCACAATAGAAGAATTAGCATTATGGCAAGAAATTACAGCACAATTGAACGATGAGGGATGTTGGATTGACAAGTCAGGGAAGCAGAGATGGATGTTGCCAGATGCATATGTTCTCCCTGTAGTTATGATGGCCCATGGCCCAGCCCATATTAGTGCTAAGGGTATTTGCAAGTTGTTAGATCCTGTATGGCAGAATGATAACATTTTGAAGACGGCTGCACATTTGGTGAAGTATTGTATGGTGTGCATGATGCATAGTCCTGGAAAAGGTACCCCTATCCCACCCGGTAATTTTCACCACCTACTTTCCCTTTTGAAGTCCTTCAGATGGATTTCATAGAATTGGATCGGTGCAATAATTTGAAGTATGTTTTGGTGGTTGTTTGTGCTTTTAGAAAATGGGTTGAGGCTTATCTCACTAAAGACAATACAGCCGGTACGACTGCAAAGGTTCTCCTGAAGGAGTTCTTTCCTCGTTTCGGCTTGCCCCGTTTGATTTGGAGTGATAACAGAAGTCATTTTAATGCCAAGGTCATTCAGTTAATTTGTGATGGGTTGCACATAAAGCAGAAGTTTCATGCCGCAAACCACCCGAAGTCAGCAGGTTTGGTTGAGAAGTACAATGGTACCCTCAAACTGAAAATGGCAAAGATTCAGGAGACAACAGGGTTACAGTGGCCAGATGCTTTACCATTAGCACTTTTGTCGACAAGAACTACAGCACATTCTAGGACAGGATTGTCACCGTATGAGGTCTTGTTTGGACGCCCGGCAAATGTCTGGGGCGTCCCGCTTCCTTGGCGGTTTACTGATATTGAGTATCCCTTGTTGATCGATTACCTTTGCCAGTTAACTGAAAATTTGTGTTCTTTTCACCAACAGGTCCGGGAAGCCCTACCAGCTATGCCAGAGGGGCCCGGACATGATATTCAGCCTGGTGATTACATTTATTTTCGTAACTTTCAGCGGAAGAAGAGTTTGGAGCCGCACTGGAAGGGGCCACTCCAAGTCTTGCTGGCAACCCGCACTGCCGTCAAAGTTTCTGGTCGTAAGAACTGGATTCATGCATCACATTGTAGGAGGGTGCCTCTGCCCTATGACCAGTGGACGAAAGATGGAGTAGGGCACTCTGAGTGCATGACGGTGCCTCAGTTTGTCCCCTTCAGTGACGCCAGGCTGACCTGGACCAAAACGGATGAGGAGAATGATGAAGTGCTGAATGCAGCAGTACCTCTGGAAATACGGGCTATCCAGGAGCCCCTTTTTACTGATCCCTCTGTGCCTGGAGTCACTAGGTATAATTTGCGCCCTCGGCTAAAGAACGGTGCCCAAAAGGAAAAGTCAGATTAGTTAGGGATGGACTGTGTAAGTTAGGGTGTACTTTGCTATAGTACCAACGGAGCTAGTTTAGGGCGAGGCGAGATTTGTGCACTGTTTGAACATTGGCAGGATAGATTTAAAGTATCCCCCTGGGGGTACATTATCCTGGTCAATGTGGGAACCCGAGCTTAGGCCACAGCAAGCTCCACTGCCGGTGCTCAAGAGTGCCAATGTTTTGATGAACAATAGGAGCCTGTACCAGTGAGGCTCTGACGGACACTGGGAACTTGTATCGTTTTCTTGCTGGCATTTTGGTTCCTTTTTCCCTTTGCTTTATCGTTTACCATGCATCCCTTTGGTAGGATGGTTGCTGACAAAGAGCAGCCAGTGATTCAACCTGTTCTTATACGTACATTCTGGTCTACAAAAATAAAAATTTGTATATTGTTCTTTTGGTATTACTGCTATTGATTTTGGGTGGGGTGTCCTGGGTTTTGGAATGCGATCAGGATGCACCGTCATGTACTAAATATAAGGTTGTTTCTAAAATGCGCACTAAAAGAACAGCCCCGAGTAATGTCTTTCTAGACACACATAAAAGATTCTTTGGAGAAGGTACAGCTTGTTATCCCACCGAATCTATTACAAGTTTATGGACTGCTTACCCATTGTCGTTGGTCAATTATACGTATACCTGCTCAGCCCAATTCGTAGAGGTAAAGGGTGAGTATGGACTGGGGTATCCTGGTCCTTGTCTATATTACATGAAGCCATGAGGAAAGGGAGATCCGGGTTGTGACAATAATACATATTGTGATAATTTGTATATGAGAGAGCAGAACATTACCTTAGTGGACTGACATTACCAAGATATAACGGTTACTCGAAAAGCTGGATATTATCCCGCATGTTGTCTGATAGTAAACAGTACTGATGCATTTTTGTATGTCAATTGTTCTGGTAAAATATTGTTCAAAAATACAATGTCTCTAGTGAAAAAGAACGATCCAAGTACGGTAGGGATGAATACCAGATATGCCCCGGTAGATTATCAAGGCCCACTTTATGCACACCCGGGATTTTATTTTTTGTCTAATGGTACTTATTCAAATGTTCATAATGGTACAGATGATGTTGCTTTAGGAATGGTGCTCCCTTTAGG
The DNA here is from genome assembly GCA_963921515.1 of Calotriton arnoldi. NCBI lineage: Eukaryota > Metazoa > Chordata > Amphibia > Caudata > Salamandridae > Calotriton > Calotriton arnoldi. Next base: position 137,280 of record CAWUFW010017603.1, read on the forward strand.
TGTGCCTTGTAAGTACAGCAAGTCAAATATATGGTGGGTAAAAAGAACGTTGACAGCAGAGTTCTGTGATGGAGTGACAGATTTGGAAGTCAATAATTATAGTAATGGTATCACCTTTGGGTATATTCTTTCCTCCATTATTACCTTTGGTGGTACCACTATGGCCAGAGGTGAAAGAGCAAGAGAATATGTTTGATGTAAGCTACAGATATTGTCGAATTCTACAGTAGCAGCTCTGCGTGATATCACCACCCAAATAGAAAGTATGTGAATATACTCTGAGCAGACCAGGTATGCTGTTGATTTCATTCTAGCTAAGAGCAGTGGTGTGTGCGCAGTAGTAGGAGACCAGTGTGTTAACGGAATAACTAATATGGAAAAAAATATTACCCAACACATTTTAGACATTCTAGAAAACGTGAAAGGAATGGAGAGTGGGAATTGGAGTTGGTCATTGTTTGGTGGATGGGGTTGGATCCTTGAAAAGGTGATCTATTTCATCGTGATCCTGATTTCTTGCTGTGTTTTAGTCCAGTGTCTTCCCTTATGCTGCTCTTATTGCACCACCCTCCTTATTCCTAAAAGAATATAAATTCATGATACTAATGCAACAATCATGCTTCAGAAAGAGCTCGAAGACCTTATGCAGATAGACAAGGGTATTTTCGAGACCTCTTCCCTCCTTACCGTTTCCCTTCCAGATGCTGAAAATATGGAGTGCTCCTAAAATATATTCATGATTTGTTGAATTATATGTTTTTCTTATTATTACACAATAATTGCTTAGCTCATGCTAAAAGGAGGGTCTGTTGGAATAAAAATTAAGCTTTTGCATGGTTTTCTGTAAGTTAGCAATCCTTCTGTGCATCCATTTTGTATCGTGATCGAAACTAATTCTTTGCTATTTCCGAGAAACGGCCTTCTCTAGGTTATGTTTCTTTGGAGTTGAGTTCTGCCACACTAATGAATGCACTGTTCCTATTAGTGCATACCTTTCCTTCAGATGTATGCCTTCTCCCACTTGTCTAGTGGCGGGCACAGGCAGATTGAACTTGACTAGTAGATAATGCGTGCCCGGCCTCAGAATCGAAACTTACTCCTTTGTAATTTACTGTCCAGCTGCATCTCTCTGGAAAATTCCATTGTGGGCGTGCCTTCATTGGTTCTGAAATGTACATAATGTATCGTTATGTTTGCTGAAGTCAGTCCCTCTGCAGCACTCCTGAGCGACTGGGCAGACAGGGCTCAGCTCTGAGCGTACACTGAATAAACAGATATTGGTTTGTATTCCCTATTGTCTGACCGACTCTTCATTTGTATGGAAGGCTGAGAGGTGGTCGTGAGTGACCCGAGTGACCCTAATCGGGCCACTTCCTTCACCCGGCACTCTGAGGAGCGGAGAGAAGGAACACCTTACTTGGAGCCTCCTGCCTTCATGTTCCTTTCCTTTCTGCGCTAAAGACGTTTGAACAAATAAATATTTGCAATGCCATAGGTCTCACATTTAAATGCGAGACCTATGGCATTGCAAACAAATGGCCGCCATTGTCCCTGCTTTGAAAGTGAAAGTGGGCATGGCGCGCTGAATGTAAGCGAAGCACGTCGTCGTGCCTAATGTAGGAGAAGCTCAATAAATAAAAAAGTACACTTACCTTGTAACAACCAAGTAAAGGGGTCAGTAGCCATGGGAGGATACAAAGGACGACATGGCCGTACTAAGGAGGGACTAACAAGCCTATTAAGGAATCAAACTCCAGCATTTACGAAGGACAAAGACACAAGCCAATGAAAAAAATGGGCGGGGCTTCTCCTCCGTACTCTACCTACAACAGATCGCCAAAGCAGCGCTTGCGTGCTGGCTCAGGCTCGACCTAAGAAAAGGGTGCCTCTTTTTACCACAATATACTTCTGAATGACCAAGTATAGATTCAGGCACTGGTCAATAGTGCTTAACCCAGGACCTATATGAATAAAAAAGAAAAGTTTGGGCCTGGCAAGTGGATTAACTTGCAAGTTCGACATGATAGTTTAAAACTGCACACAGGCTCTGCAGTGGCAGGCCTGAGACCTGTTAAAGGGCTACTCCGCTAGTAGCATTTAATTTACAGGCCCTGGGCACATGTAGTGCATATTGCTAGGGACTTATAAGTAAATTAAATATGCCAATTGTGAATAAGCCAATGTTACCATGTTTTAAGCCGAGAGCATATGCACTTTAGCACTGTTTAGCAGTGGTAAAGTGTGCAGAGTCCTAAAGCTAGCAAAAATGAAGTCAGCAAAAACAAGAGATCTGAAGGCAAAAAATCAGGGGAAATCACGCAAAGGATGCAAGGTCTCACATGTGTCCCCCCAGCTGAAAGTGGGGAGAGCTACCTAACCCCTTGGGAGTTCTCTTCACTGATGCGGAAAAACCTGGAGAGGACATCAGCATTGGCGTGGTCTGTTCCAGAATGGTGTTCCACAGTAAAGTCCATTTCTTGTAGGGAGATGGACCCTCTCAACAGTTTGGGGTCTCACCCCTCATCTGCATTAATCATCTGAGGGGTCTGTGGTCTGTCTGATCCCGAAAGTGAGTACCAAACAGGTATGGTGTCAGCTTCTTCTATGCCTAGACCATAGCAAAGGCTTCTCTTTCTATTGCGCTACACCTCTGTTTCCTGGGAAGTAGCCTCCTACTGATGAAGGCTAGAAGCTGTGAGAACATGGCCACTACTCCATGTTCTGAGGCGACCTCTGTACAATGAATTCTCGGGAGAAGTCAGGGGCCATGAGCACAGGTGCTGTGCACATGACCTTCTTTAGTGTGTCAAAAGCTTTCTGGCACAACTCTGTACCGATCATCTGACATGGCTGCTTCCTGGAAGTCAGCTCTGTCAAGGGGGCAACAATGGTGCCATATCCCTTGACAAATCTCCTGTAGTACCCAGTGCAGCCTAAGAAGGCTCTCACCTCTGTCTGGGTCTTGGGGGGGGGGGGTTCCCAAGCGAGAATGGTTTCAATTTTGGCCTGGAGGGCTGCACCTTGCCACCTCCCACTTGGCGACCCAAGTAGACCTCTGAACCCTGCCCTATCTGGCACTTACTGGCCTTGATAGTCAGGCCTGCACCCTGCAGAGTCCAGAGCACTTCTTGGAGGTGGTGCATGTGGTCCTCCCAGCTAGAACTGAAGACTGCAATGTCATCTAGATAGGCGGCCCTGAAGTTCTCCAAACCAGCAATGACCTGGTTGACCAACCTCTGGAAGGTGGCAGGGGCGTTCTTCAACCCAGAACAGGAAGTGCCCTTCTGGTGTAGAGAACGCAGACTTCTCTTTAGCCGCCTTGGTCAAGGCAATCAGCCAGTACTCAGATGTTAAATCAAACATGGTGAGGAACTTGGCAGCTCCAAGCCGATCTATGAGCTAATCAGCTTTGGGGATTGTTAGATTTGGGGGTCTCTAGTTGGCAATGGTTTGCACCTTTGTCCAAATAGGGACCCTTGCGTCTAGTCAGGGTAAGGGGCTACACTCCTAAAATAACCCCTGCTCACCCCCTTGGTAGCTTGGCACGAGCAGGCAGGCTTATCTCAGAGGCAGTGTGTAAAGCATTTGTGAACACATACAGTAATACAGTGAAAACACTACAAATGGACACTACACCAGTTTAGAAAAATAAGTAATCTTTACTAGACTTAGCACAAAGTCAAACGACAAAAATCTACAATACTGTAATCAAAAATGAGTCTTTAAAATGGTAGAAATAGCTTAGTTCAATGTAGATGATAAATGCAACACTTTACTCTCAAAGTACCTTGGATGCGTCACGCAATACAAACAAAAGGGTCGCAGGGAAGTTGATGCGTCGTTCCTTACACTCAGGGGAGTGGATGCGTCGGTTCCTTACTGCTGCGCAGGGAAGTTGAGGCTCGCTGCCTTACTGTGTGGGGAGTTGATGCGTCACTTTCTTACTGTGATCCGGTGCGATGCGACAAGATGGCGCCTTGATGCGATGACGATCCGGTGCGATGCGACAAAATGGCGTCTTGGTTACGGTACGACAGCGTAGATGCGATGCGTGCACGCCCGACGGCCGTGCGGCGACTCAGTGAACTTCTGAGCCGCGACAGGCCCTGCGACATGCTTCTCCGGTGATGCGACGGCGACCTCTGCGGCGGCGACATGCTTCTCCGGTGATGCGACACGCTTCGTCGGTGATGCGACGGCGAACAGCTGCGGCGGCGGCACTCTTCTTCTGCAATGTGACGGCAACTGCTGCGGCGGCAACACGCTTCTCCTGTTGCGTCGCGCTTCCAGCTCCCAGCGACACGCAGTTTCTCAGAGGGCCCAACACAACAGCAGGCACCTCTTTGCAGGTAGAATTCCCAGCAAGGGAATTCAGGGGAGCTGGTTGGCGAAGTCTTGTATCCCTGAGCCTTCAGGCAGGAGGCAAGCTCAATCTTCAAGCCCTTGGAGATCTTCTTCAAGATGATGAAAGTACACACAAAGTTCCTTTCTCCTTTCTTTGGCCATAAAGTAACCACTGCAGGCCAACCCCAACAGCACACAGCACAGGGGCAGTCTCCTCCTTCAGTTTCCTGGTTCTTCTCCTCAGCAAAGGTTCGTCTTGATTCCCAGAAGTGATCTAAAGTCTTGGGGTCTGGGCCCCAATATTTGTACTCAAAAAGTCTTTGTTCTCTGGAGGCAGAGAGTGTCTGTGCCTGACCAAAACCAGTTCTGTGCAGCTTCCTGGCAGGAGGTGGAGACAGAATTGTTTGAGAGCTGACCTGGCCCAAGTAGCTGAAAGGAAATCTCTTCCCCCTACTCTCTATTCTATGAGGTCTCAGGGGAGTGAAAGGAAATCCCCGCCCCCTACTCTCTATTCTATGAGGACTCAGGTCAGTGAAAGGAAGTCTCCTCCTTTCTACTCTCTATTCTATGTGGGTCCTATTCAGCCCAGCCCTGACCCATCAGACTGCTGGAGCCAAGACCCTCTCCAGTCCCCTGTCACTCACAAAGCAGACAGTGAATACACAACCTTAGCAGAGGCACACTGGAAGGTTAGGCAAGAAAATACCTACTTTCTAAAAGTAGTATTTTCAAACACAGAATGTAAAAATCACCCACACTAAAAGATGTATTTTAACATTCTGAGTTCAGGCATACCAAACTCGAATTTCTACCTTGTTCCTGGGTCAGTTAGGATTATAAGGTGTTATAATCAAACTGCCCATTCTGGCCTATGGGAGCAGGTAGCCTTGCAATAGTGAAAAACAAAATTTGCTGTAATTCACTATCAGGACATGCCACACACATCAGGGCATGTCCTACCTTTCACATACAATGCATCCTGCCCTAGGGCCTACCTTAGGGGTGACTAACATGTAGAAAAGGGAAGGTTTGGGGACTGGCAAGTGGGTGCACTTGCCAAGTCGACATGGCAGTCCCAGACTGCACTGCACACAGGCTCTGCAATGGCAGGCCTGAGCCATAGTTTACAAGCTGCTTCTATGGGTGGCACAACCAGTGCTGCAAGCCCACCAGCAGCATTTGATTAACAGGCCCTGGGCACACACGGTGCACTGTACTAGGGTCTGACAAGTAAATCAAATAATCCAATCATGGAATCACTAATTCATAACAACAATTTATAATACGGAGCACTTGCACTTTGGCACTGAATAGCAGTGGCAAAGTGCCCAAAGCATCTAGACCAGCAAAAACATGGCAAAACACAGGAGGCAACAGCAAAAAAATGGAAGGGAGACCCACACCAATGGTGCCAGGTCTAACACGTGTCCCCTCCAGCTGAAATGTGGGGAGAACTACCCTACCTCTTGGGAGTTCTCTTCACTAAGGCGGAAAAATCTGGACAGACCATCAGCATTGGCGTGTTATGTACCAGGGTGGTGTTCCACTGTGAAGTCCATCCCCTGTAGGTAAATGGACCACCTCAACAGCTTTGGATTCTCACCCCTCATCTGCATCAACCATCTGAGGGGCCTGTGGTCTGTCTGAACCCGGAAGTGAGTCCCAAACAAGTATGGTCTCAACTTCTTCAGTGCCCAGACCACAGCAAATGCCTCACGCTCAATCGCACTCCACCTCTGTTCCCATGGAAGTAACCTCCTACTGATGAAGGCTACAGGTTGGTCTAGGCCCTCCTCATTCATCTGTGCAAGAACAGCCCCTACACCATGCTCTGAAGCGTCTGTTTGAACAATGAACTCTTTTGAGAAGTTGGGTGCCAGGGGCACGGGCGCCGTGCACATGGCAGTCTTCAGGGCATCAAAAGCTTTCTGACAGGTGTCAGTCCAGTTCACTTTCTTGGGCTGCTTCCTGGAAGTCAGCTCTGTCAAGGGTGCAACTATGTTGTCATACCCCTTGACAAACCTCCTGTAATACCCAGTGAGTCCTAAAAGGCTCTCACCTCTGTCTGGGTCTGTAATCCCCAAGGAAACCCTTCCCTTGGTTTCCTTGGGGATTACTTTGGGGCCCTTTCTGGAACTCCCTCTGTTTACCCTTGTCCCCCCCACTCCTCTGCTGGGGATCCTGCCCACCTTTGGCGGAGTCTCCCACAAGACCCTTGTGGACCCGGGTGCTCACCCAGCGGTCCGCCTCCTCAGCAAGCTTCCTAGGGATAGTCAGCTTACTATCAATCAGGTGCTGGCGCAGCTCTGGAAAACAATTACTGGACAAGTGCTCCCACGCAATCAAATCATAGAGCACCTGAAAATCATTATTCACTTTGCTACCCTTCACCCAACCATCCAATGCTCTGCCAAAAAGGACACATATTCTACCCAAGTGCTTGACTCCAGTTTCTTGCAGTTTCTAAACCTCTGTCTATACATTTCAGAGTCAACCCATACCTACTCATCAAGGCTTCTTTCATGTGCTCATAAGAATTGTGGACTTCAGAGGGCAAATCTAACAAGGTATCCCGCCCCTCACTGAGGAACCGCCCCCACAACCCCGCTCCCCAATCTTTCTCAGGGACCCGGTGGGAGGTCATAGCTACCTCATAGGCCTTGAACCACTGACCAATATCATCATTTCTGTAAAATTCTTTGACCACCTCCTTGGGTATTACTCTTTTCTCGTGAGGCTTTTCAGGGAGACTTTAAATTTCTTGCAAGCGGATTTGAGCTGGGGCACAGTGTATGCATCCAACATTTCTTCTTCAAATTCAAACTCTTCAGGTGCAATGGATGCTGGTCTACTCATGGTAACAACAACTGGCAGTTCTTAGCAAAAATAGAAATCCCAAGGAAATAAATTCTACCAATAAGTATGTGGTTGGGTTTGATCTGCACTCACTAGTAGTGTACACCAATCACTGTATATGAATCACAAATGCAAGTCCAAATCCTCACCGCTGACCACCAATGTTAGATTTGGGGGTCTCTATTTGGCAATGGTTTGCACCTTTGTCCAAATTGGGACCCTTGCGTCAAGTCAGGGTAAGGGGCTACACTCCGAAAATAACCCTTGCTCACCCCCTTGGTAGCTTGGCACGAGCAGGCAGGCTTATCTCAGAGGCAGTGTGTAAAGCATTTGTGAACACATACAGTAATACAGTGAAAACACTACAAATGGACACTACACCAGTTTAGAAAAATAAGTAATCTTTACTAGACTTAACACAAGGTCAAACGACAAAAATCCACAATACTGTAATCAAAAATGAGTCTTTAAAATGGTAGAAATAGCTTAGTTCAATGTAGATGATAAATGTGACACTTTACTCTCAAAGTACCTTGGATGCGTCACGCAATACAAAACAAAAGGGTCGCAGGGAAGTTGATGCGCTGTTCCTTACACTCAGGGAGTGGATGCGTTGGTTCCTTACTGCTGCGCAGGGGAGTTGAGGCTCGCTTCCTTACTGTGTGGGGAGTTGATGCGCCGGTTTCTTACTGTGATCCGGTGCGATGCGACAAGATGACGCCTCGATGCGATGACGATCCGGTGCGATGCGACAAAATGGCGTCTTGGTTATGGTGCGACAACGTAGATGCGATGCATGAGCGCCCGGCGGCCGGGCGGCGACTCAGTGAACTTCTGAGCCGCGACAGGCCCTGCGACACGCTTCTCCGGTGATGCGACAGCGACCTCTGCGGCGGCGACACGCTTCTCCGGTGATGCGACACGCTTCGTCGGTGATGCGACGGCGAACAGCTGCGGCGGCAGCACGCTTCTTCAGCAATGCGACGGCAACTGCTGCGGCGGCGACACACTTCTCCTTGTTGCGTCGCGCTTCCAGCTCCCAGCGACACGCAGTCTTCTCAGAGGGCCCAACACAACAGCAGGCACCTCTTTGCAGGTAGAATTCCCAGCAAGGGAATTCAGGGGAGCTGGTTGGTGAAGTCTTGTATCCCTGAGACTTCAGGCAGGAGGCAAGCTCAATCTTCAAGCCCTTGGAGATCTTCTTCAAGATGATGAAAGTACACACTTAGGGGCACATGCATCAAGGTATTATTTTGCAAGTCCTTAATTGCGATTATTAAGGAATCGCAATTAAGGACTCGCAAAAGCCTATGCATGTAGGAATCGCTATAAAAATAGCGTATTCTAAACATTCCTTAATTGCGACTCGCAAATTGCGTAGTCGCAATCAAGGAATGGTTCTCAATCATTCCTATGGGCCAACAGGCCCATAGGAATGAATGAGAATTGCATGCGCAATTTGCAGTACCAATAGGTACTCGCAAATTGCGCTTGAATTTCAAGGGTGCAAGGGTGTCAAAAGGACACCCTGTTGCACCCCTGAATTGTGATGTGCACCCATGTTGCGCACACACATGCCCCAAGGGCATGTGTGTGTGCAACATGAAACTTTGAAAAATACACTTTAGTGCATTTTTCAAAGTTTTAGCAAATCACCGACCAGTTCAATTGCTCGGTAATTTGCGGCCCCAAATAGCGAAATCGCTATTTAAAAGTGGTTATTGCATTGCAAGGAATCGCAATTTAATAAATCACAATAAATTGCGATTTCTTATATTGCGGGTGCCTTACACCTTGATGCATCGCAATAGCCCTTTTTGCGGGCGCAAACGGCCGAGTTTTGCGAATTGCACCGTTTGCGCTCGCAATAAACGTTGATGCATGTGCCTGAAAGTTCCTGTCTCCTTTCTTTGGCAATAAAGTAACCACTGCAGGCCAACCCCAATCAATCAATCACAGAATTTGTAGAGCGCACTACTTACCCGCAGGGGTCTCAAGGCGCTGGGGAGAGAAAAGGGGGTGCTGCTACTGGTCGAACAGCCAGGTCTTGAGTAGCCTCCTGAAGGTCAGCAGGTCTTGGGTCTGTCGTAGGCTTAGTGGAAGGGTGTTCCAGGTCTTGGCGGCGAGGTGTGAGAAGGATCTGCCGCCGGTGGTTGTTCTTCGAATGCGAGGGACGGTGGCGAGGGAGAGGTCGGCGGAGCGGAGCTGGCGGTTGGGGACATAGAAGAGGAGTCGTCTGTTGAGGTAGGCTGGGCCAGTCTTGTGGAGTGCCTTGTGTGCGTGGATGAGGAGTTTGAAGGAGATTCTCCTGTCGACGGGGAGCCAGTGCAGGTTCCTCAGGTGGGGGTGATGTGGCAGTGGCGTGGTACGTCGAGGATCAGGCGTGCAGAGGCGTTTTGTATGCGTTGCAGTCGCTTGATGAGCTTGGCCGGGCTCCCGCAGTAGAGGGCGTTCCCATAGTCAAGTCTGCTACTGACGAGGGCCTGGGTGACTGTTCTTCTTGTATCTGTCGGGATCCACCTGTAGCTCTTGCGAAGCATGCGGAGGGTGTTGAAGCAGGAGGAGGAGACTGCGTTGACTTGCTTGGCCATGGAGAGCGTTGAGTCGAGGATGACTCCCAGGTTGCGTGCGTGGTCGGTGGGTGTCGGGGCTGCTCCCAGCGTCGTTGGCCACCAGGAGTCGTCCCAGGCTGAGGGGTTGGAGCCGAGGATGAGGACCTCTGTCTTGTCCGTGTTCAGCTTTAGTCTGCTGATCTTCATCCAATCGGCGACGGCCTTCATTCCTTCATGGAGATTGGATTTGGCGGCGAGGGGGTCCTTGGTGAGGGAGAGGATCAGTTGAGTGTCGTCGGCGTAGGAGATAATGTTGAGGTCGTGCTGTCTGGCGATGCGTGCGAGCGGGGCCATGTAGATGTTGAACAGTGTTGGGCTGAGGGAAGATCCCTGGGGTACGCCGCAGATGATCTTGGAGGCTTCGGATCGTAAAGGTGGGAGGCGGACTCTCTGGGTTCTGCCATCGAGGAAGGAGGTGGTCCATTCCAGGGCCTTGTCTCGGATCCCTGCGTCGTGGAGGCGTGCGCGTAGAGTGCGGTGGCAGACAGTGTCGAAGGCGGCGGAGAGGTCCAGCAGGATGAGGGCTGCGGTCTCACCGTTGTCCAGCAGGGTCCTAATGTCGTCGGTGGCAGCGATGAGGGCAGTCTCAGTGCTGTGGTTGCTGCGGAACCCTGATTGGGATGGGTCCAGGATGCTGTTTTCTTCGAGGTATCGGGTTAGCTGTTTGTTGATGATCTTCTCGATGACCTTGGCTGGGAACGGAAGCAGGGAGATTGGCCGGAAGTTCTTGAGGTCTCTTGGGTCCGCCATGGGTTTTTTGAGTAGGGCATTGATCTCTGCGTGTTTCCAGCTCTCTGGGAAGGTCGCGGTCTCGAAGGAGAGATTGATAACGTTGCACAGGTGGGGTGCGATGGAGCTGCTGGCTTTGTTGAAGATGTGGTGCGGGAAAGGGTCTGACGGGGAGCCGGAGTGTATTGTGCTCATGGTCTTGATGGTGTCATCGATGTTCACGCTGGCCCAGGCTGGCAAGGGGTCATGGTCGATGGTGTGCGGCGGGTCTGGTGTATCTGTCTTAGTAGGGGCTGTCTGGGTGTTGAAGCTGTCGTGGATGTCGGCGATCTTGCGGTGGAAGAAGGTGGCGAGGAATCGCACAGGGCTTGCGACAGGCGGGATGTCGTTGGTGTTGGAGCTGGGGTTGGAGAGTTCCTTCACGATGTTGAAGAGCTCCTTGCTGTTGTGTGCGTTGTTGTCGAGGCGGTCTTTGAAGGAGATTCTCTTGGCGGACCTGATGAGGTGGTGGTGGTTACGGATGGCGTCTTTGTGGGCTGCGTGGCTTGTCCGGTGTCTTATCACTGTGCCATTTCTTCTCTAGTTTCCGGCAGGTACGCTTGGAAGCTAGGAGTTCCGGGGTGAACCAGCTGGCTCTTTTGGTGGTGTCGCTGTAGGTGAGTTTTTTCAGCGGGGCGAGGGAGTTGGCACAGTCGTCTATCCATCGTCTGAGGTTGCAGGCAGCGTCATCGGTGTTGGATGGGTCGGAGGGAGGGCTGAGAGCGAGGTTTGCCCGTAGTTGGTCTTCGGTGACTTTGCTCCAGCAGCGACGTGGGATCTGTTGGGTGCGGTGGTGTGTGGTGGGTTTCTGGAAGGTGAAGTGGATGCAGTGGTGGTCGGTCCAGAGGAGTTCCGTGGTGTGGCTGAAGGAGACGTGGGAGCTTGAGGAGAAGACGGGGTCGTGCGTGTGGCCGGCAGAATGAGTCGGTGTTGTGACGAGCTGTCTCAGTCCGAGGTTGGCGAGGTTGTCGATCAGGGTGGTGGAGTTGCTGTCATTGTTGTTCAACAGCATACAGCACAGGGGCAGTCTCCTCCTTCAGTTTCCTGGTTCTTCTCCTCAGCAAAGGTTCGTCTTGATTCCCAGAAGTGATCTAAAGTCTTGGTGTCTGGGCCCCAATATTTATACTCAAAAAGTCTTTGTTCTCTGGAGGCAGAGAGTGTCTGTGCCTGACCAAAACCAGTTCTGTGCAGCTTCCTGGCAGGAGGTGGAGACAGCATTGTTTGAGAGCAGACCTGGCCCAGGTAGCTGAAAGGAAATCCCCGCCCCCTACTCTCTATTCTATGAGGACTCAGGTCAGTGAAAGGAAGTCTCCTCTTTCCTACTCTCTATTCTATGTGGGTCCTATTCAGCCCAGCCCTGACCCAACAGACTGCTGGAGCCAAGACCCTCTCCAGTCCCCTGTCACTCACAAACCAGACAGTGAATACAACACAACCTTAGCAGAGGCACACTGGAAGGTTAGGCAAGAAAATACCTACTTTCTAAAAGTAGTATTTTCAAACACAGAATGTAAAAATCACCCACACTAAAAAGATGTATTTTAACATTCTGAGTTCAGGCATACCAAACTCGAATTTCTACCTTGTTCCCTGGGTCAGTTAGGATTATAAGGTGTTATAATCAAACTGCCCATTCTGGCCTATGGGAGCAGGTAGCCTTGCAATAGTGAAAAACGAAATTGGCTGTAATTCACTATCAGGACATGCCACACACATCAGGGCATGTCCTACCTTTCACATACAATGCACCCTGCCCTAGGGCCTACCCTAGGGGTGACTAACATGTAGAAAAGGGAAGGTTGGGGACACTAGAGGGCGCCAAGAAAGATGGCCGCACTTGTGTGAGGCTCTTGCAGCTCGGGGCACAATCCTGCTAATATCCTGCTCATCGCCCGTTTTTAATTACTTAAAACCCAACAGTCTGACCGGAGAACGTCGCCTGCCACCTGATGCTGTGACTGGAGGGGTTGAACAAGCCTGAGCACGAAGAAAATCGCACTTGCTGCCCACGGACCAAATCTCCTAAAATGGCGGCCGCCATCGCTGCCCAGATTAGCTGTTAATCTCGCGGGCCCGGAGGCCCCTATGGTGTCCACACGGCTGCCACACACTCGCCTGGAATAGACGTAGTCTCCGCTGCTCGGCCACCTCATAGAAGCTCCAGTGCCTGAGCTGAGACCTGCGGAATCGACGCGGCGGCCCCGGCGGTGGTAGGGGCATCATCCATCTGTCGCAGCCCTGCCAGTCTGCTCTCTACCCGGCGGCGGTGCCCCGGAATCCACTGCCGCCAGCCTCCAGCCTGCTACCCGCAACCTACTGATTTGCCTGTCCGGTGAGTGAGCTGCTCGTGGGGGCCTTGCCCCGCTCCGCCCGGCACTCATCGACAAACTGATACTGCGGACATTACTGTCACTGTTGCCGGCCTCATCAAGCCTGTCTTGTGCGGGTCCTGCTCTACCGGGGGGCCAGTGCTACTGAGGCTTCCTGCACCAATTGCCGCCATAGAGCTTTCCTTCACCCTGCACCTGCCCGGCCCCCGACCTGCTCACCGCTCCGTAGCTCTGCTGCTCCTGCGCCGCCCCGGCCGACTGGTGACCTCACGAGTTGCCGCCATGCACCCATCTGGGACCGCGAGGGCCTCAACTAATCGTCCACTCCATAGGGACTTCCACGACTGCGCTGCCGGCGCGAGGAGCCAACGCGGCGCACCCTGCAGCAGCGAGGCCCTCCCCCACCAACCGCGACCCTGCTGGATTGCTCTCAGCCTAGTGGTGACGCCTCTCCACCCGCCGCTTCCAACCTGCGGCCTGCAACCCACCATTTGAACTGACCGGTGAGTGCGCTGCCCCTGGGGACCTTGCCCCGCTCTGCCCGGCCCTCACCGTCTGGCTGCTCTGCAGGCCCATCAGACACTGCCATCGGCCTAGCTAGGCCTGTTCTGAACACCACTTGCTTCGATGCGGAGCCGGGACGGCTGTTGAACTGACTTTAAGTGTTGCCGGGGGCCTCCTTGCCGGGTTACACCCGCCTGGCTCCCAGCTGGTCACTGCGCAGAGATCCGCTTTCGCTGTGCTGCCTCAAGTGCCGGGGGAGCTTCCACGCCTGCTGCTTCCCAGTGTGTCCCTTGACACCCCCTGCTTGCACCGCACTGCGGCGAGAACATTACCCATTGCTGAGGAGGCGATTCTAAACCCCGCTGCGTCCTGGCCTGTGAACCCCTACTGAAACTCACCACCTCGGGCCCGGTTGTGGTCTCTCCTGGCCTCACCAGGCATGCTTTACCCAGCCTCATCAGCCCAGTGGGGGACCTGAGACTGCCGAGCTCACACAGGGGAGACTGCAGGACACATCACGCTGCCTCACTTCGCCACCTCAGCTGGAGTGCACCTCCCCACTGCGGCTTCCGGCCCTCCAGCCGCCGCCACGGATCCAACCAGACCTTTCCCACATTAGCCTCCATCCTACTGGGAGCTAGCGTGGCCGACACCCGGTAATATTGGGCTGCCAGTCTCCTCTTTACCACCTTGCACCCGCCTGGCCCCCACCTGCTCGCTGCATTGCAGATCCACAGACACCTAGCAGTTCCATCCGTCTTGGTGCTTGGGAGCCTGCTGTCTCCGGACGAACTGCCTGACCCCTCTGGCTTGCATCGTGCGGCGGCGGGTGCGCCATCTTTTACTGTGAAAACCATAGCATCCACCTCACCGCAGGTCTCTTTCTGACTTGGACCCACCACCATGGGGAAACCCGACGGACGGCAGCCTAAAATCAACTTCGAAGCCCGCAAATCTGCGAGAACACAGGCAGATCCAGAAGATGAACAGAACGGAGTCCTGGCCTCAGGACTGAGCACCTCCACAGAGGACCTAAAAGAACTCCTGCTAGTGATGCAGTCAAGCCTGACCTCCATTGAATCGAAGATGGACACTATGAATGCCCGCCTTAACAATCTTTCACACAAAGTTGAGTGCCACGACGAGCGCATCAAAGAAACAGAACGTCGCGTCTCCAAGCTAGAAGACTCCTCCGCCTCCACCACGGACAGAACACTAGATATGGAGAAAGTCTTGAAAGTAATCGCCGCCAAGAATGAAGATCTTGAATCTCGTTCGAGACGAAACAATCTGCGAATTCTTGGTGTGCCGGAGTCCACCGCCACGGGCAAAATGGAGGACTACGTAGAACGCATGCTGATCACACTTTTCGGCAAGGAGGCCTTTTCGGCGGTGTTAATCGTTGAGAGGGCACATCGCTCACTGTCCTCCCATCCTGTTCCTGGAGCCCCCCCGCGCCCGATCATTGCGAGGCTACTTAACTATCGGGACCGCGATGTTGCTTTACGACTCTCCAGGGAACAAGGCCAACTGCGCTTCGAGTGCATAGAGATATCATTATACTCCGATTTCACGTTGGCCGTCCAAGAAGCGCGCAGGAAGTTCCTCCCAGCCAAGAAGAAGCTACAGCACGTCCATGACTTCATCAAATCTCTGCCCAGGAGGCCCGGGGACCGAGCTTCCCCACCCCATCAATCCGATGATGCAGGAGGTACTTCCGACGTGGAATAATGACCGCTACCGTTTATGAACTCTTTTACATGGCCTCCACTGGACATTTGCCTCCGCACTTGACCCCGTCAGTTCTCACTTGACCTAGGAAGCCCTGCATTATGACTCACTATATGATTTCAAACCAGTCATTCTGTCTTGTCTCTACAGATGTTTCTGCTCGTTTATTCACTATTACAGACTATGTGTTTACCTAGAGGACATTCAGACCGGGCCTCCCCTTCTCACCAAACTGCCGGTACCACTAAACTCTCAGATTTGGAATGAGGCCAGTACCATTTCATGCTGATCTTCCCCTCCTGATCACTCTATAACCGCTGGAGGCATTTCAGATGTGGAGTAACGACTGTAACTAGCTCTGCACCCCTTGCAGCGGCCGACATTGGATGTTCGCTCCTGTACTTGCCCTCCTTCGCTCCCACCAGCGATACGAAGCCCGGCCTCACAACCCACTGCACGTTGCTGAACTATCCACGGATCGTGCCTCCCCCTCCACTTGCTCCACCGAGGCTGGGGGCACACTAGAGGTAGAATGTTGGTCATATCTCTCCTTAAGATATCGAACACGGCCTTTATATGATATCTTTCACTGCCGCTGATCCCATCAGGTCACTGCCTGAACTGTAACACCCTTCATTGTGGTCGGCTGCAAGGCCCCCGCTGGGCCTCTTCTGCGGATGACATAGCCGCTGTCCTACCCGATAGCACCATGTCAGAACTCTGGGCAAGATGAGACTTTCTACCATTCTCCCCCGAGGTGACTCTGGTTCGCCCTCTGGCCGTTACCCACTCAGGGAACCCCTATAATGCTTTGGTTTACTAGGTTCACAGCCCTGCTCCCACCCTCCCCCGTTGGGAGCATGGAGCACGAGGCATTGGGGAAGGGGGGGAGGGGATCACGTCACAGCAGGATTGGGCTGCTGATGTGGGTGGGGGGTGGTTTTGTTTACTGCCACTTACAGTTGACTTGACATGCGTAGGCAAATCCGACGCAACTGACCCGCTTAACATGAACACAATGTTCACTACAACATACCCGACATGTAACCATGGAGAACCGACCTAGCCCACCCAAATACAACCTCTTGACTTGGAACGTGAGAGGTCTGGGAGACCCCCACAAACGCCGACACATCCTTTCTTACCTGGACCGACACAACATACATTGCGCTATGCTCCAGGAGACGCAACTTAGCCCCACCACCCCACCCTCATTTGCATCTCGTTGGGCAGCCTGCCGATGTTTTTCTTTGTACTCCACCTACGCACGTGGCACAGTCATATTGATTAAGCGCACACTTCCCTATACCCCCATTGGGTCGTACGCTGACCCGCAGGGACGGTACAGTATCCTGTGGGGCAGACTGGCTGCTCAATCCATAACGCTCGTCTCCTGTTATGGCCCGAATACCGACGACCCTGAATTTTTCCGGGTCCTCTGGGGCAAGATCCTGGACACTGGCTCTACGCACGTGGTGTGGGGAGGAGACTTTAATGTCACCCTCGATCCATCACTAGATCGCTCACATCCACTACCCCATCACTACTCCAATGCGCATCATACCCTTAACCACATCATCACTGACCACGGCCTCGTTGATGCGTGGCGCACCCTTCACCCACAAGATAGAGAGGGCTCCTGCTTTTCCACTGCCCACTCCTCCTGGTCCCGTATTGATGGCTGGCTAATCTCTAGAGGGTTAACCCCATGGCTGTCCCGTTCTTCCCACTTACCGCGCACCTACTCTGACCACTCACCGGTCCTCCTCACGCTCACACCCCCTCATGAAGACTCTCCATACTTGTCCTGGCGCTTACCCACGCATGCCTTGTTGGACCCTGTATTTAAAGCGGATCTTGAGCAAGAAATTGTCGACTTCTTTCCTCGTAATGAACACTCAGTCACACAATACTCCACTGTATGGGAGGCCTTCAAAGTTACCATGCGCGGCATCTGCATCGCCAAAAGTGGGGGGATTCTGAGGGACATTCGTTCCACCCTCCATAGGATAGAGAAAGAACTTAAGCACACTGAAGCTCAGATGCAAACCACACCCACCCCAGAGCTTCAAACGCACCTGCGGGAACTACTCTCTGACTATGAAGAGACAGCCGATAGGGAGTGCAAGTTCAGAGGAAAATATCACCAGGCCCGTCGCTATGGGGAGGGTGAGAGACCAGGTAAAGCGCTCGCTGCCCTGATTCGCCCACCTAGATTTTCCAACACTATCCTAGAAATCATTGATGAGGACGGCCACACACACAGGGGCACTTCGGAAATAGCTGCCACCTTTAAACGCTTTTTCAAAACACTGTACACATCACACAGGACACAACCTGTCGATTTCACCCCTTGCTTTGACGATACTGCGATCGCCTGGCTCGGGGACACCGAAAGAGAATTCCTCCTTGCACATCATGAGGACGAAGAGATCATCACTGCTATAATGCAGCTACAGTCCGGCAGGGCCCCTGGCCCTGATGGCCTCCCGGCCGAATTTTACAAAACCTTCCGGGCTATACTTATCCCCATTCTCCGACAGGTCTTCGAGGAGGCTCGGGAAATGGGCATACTCCCCCAGACAATGCGAGAGGCGCTCATAATATCCTTACCGAAGCCAGGGAAACCGACTACGCAATGCGATTCATATAGGCCCCTCTCACTCATAAACGTAGATGCTAAAATCTTAGCCAAACTGATCGCGAACCGTATTAGCCCCCTCATGACCGCCCTCATCCTTCCCGATCAGTCAGGGTTTGTGCCAAGCAGAGGTACATCCCACAACCTCTGCACCCTGTTTGCTGTCCTACAGGACATTGACCCTGACACAAATGCAGTGGCTGTCTTCCTTGACGCCACCAAGGCATTTGATTCCCTAGAATGGGATTATCTGGCGTTTGTACTCCAGCGCATGGGCTTTCCCGCTCCATTTTTGGCATGGATTAACTTGCTATACACGGGCCTGCAGGCTAGCGTATTGGTCAATGGCACTAGGTCCTCCCCTTCACAATAGCCAGAGGCACCAGACAGGGGTGCCCTCTGTCTCCCCTCCTCTTTGCCCTAGCAATTGAGCCCCTGGCTGCCAAAATTTGTCAGCATTTCCGTGACCACGCTCTCATATACCCCGAAAGGCAGATACTGATCTCCCTATACGCCGACGACCTTTCTCTCTATCTGCGCAATCCGGAAGATAGTCTCAACCCCATTTTAAGGCTGCTCATCCTCTTCGGACACCTCTCGGGGGTCAACATAAACTGGGGGAAATCCCAGATTCTTTTCCCTTACTGACGCTAGTCCGTGGTTCACGCCAGACTACCCCCTTGCGTGGTGCGAAGACACAATCACATATTTGGGAATAGTAATCACTCGAAGTCGGAACGATTTGATGGCGGCCAACTACGGGCCAGCCAATTTCACTGGCCGGGAGAGCCTCACTTATTAAGATGGTTATCCTGCCCAAACAGCTCTACCTTTTCATTAACATCCCCTACGCCCCCAGTAGGCACTTCTTTAAAGCTCTAAAAACTCAACTCATCCGTCTAACCTGGGAGGGAAACAAGCTAGATTGCGCTGGGACACTCTCACTCGACCCTTTAGTGCTGGGGGATTTGAGATTCCCGACCTGGAACTATATTTCAGCTGTGCTCAAGCCCATTTTGCGGCGCATTGGATGGACCCTCCTCCTTATATGCCTCACCTAGCAATCGAGGACGGGTATATGACCCCGACCCCTTGTACCGCTTATTTAAGCGCACCTGCCATCCCGAGGTGCCTTGCCTCCACTACAGTAGACTGTACCACCAGCGCTTGGCGTGATCTGGCCCGTCGCCTCCACATAAACACACTTTACTCCCCCTTGTTGCCCCTTCAGGGCAGGCTTGACCTTCCAGTCGCACAGGAAGGAGGCTGCCGCCAACTCCTCCGCAAGCTTTCCATTCAGACCTGGGGTAAGCTATATGTTAACGGTAAATTTTGCACCAGCGAAGAATTCTTCGGTGCTGCCACACCTACCCCCCTGGAACGCTCTTTCTATATCAGACTGAGACAGGACATTAAGGACCTCACCCCGTGCTTCCCACAGGAGCCCCCCACTATGACCCCGCTGCACAACCTCCTACAGAAAACTACCCCTACACATGTCATCTCACTGCTGTACCGCACCACCCAAAGAGACTGCACCCACGACCCCCCTTCGGCTAGGTCTCGCTGGGACGAAGAACTCGACTCCCCCCTCTCTGATGAGCAGTGGTCCTTCTGCTGCCAACAGACTGGGAAAGTATCTGCCAGCAGCAGGCTGCTCATCATTCACTACAAATACTTACACCGTCTCTATTATACCCCCAAGCGCCTGATGCGCCTTCATCTCTGCGATACTGACTGCTGTGACCGATGTGGGAGTGAGGGAGCGGACTTCAGACACCTAGCTTGGGATTGCCCTCCCATTCGACGCTACTGGTCGGAGGTGTTGGTGGCGCTTGATCAAATGACTGGACTGCACGTTCCCGACGACCCCCTTGTCACGCTCCTAGGATACACCAAGGCACTGACCGCTTCAGTGCAGAGATACATCTCCCTGGCACTCTTGCTGGCTAAGAGACGAGTCGCCTGCAAATGGGGCAGAGGTAGGGCGCCCAAATTCAAAGACTGGCTGAATGACCTTATATATTGCCAAGAACAATTGCACACTTATGCGAAGCGCTTACTGCCCTCCTCCCGCCCATGTGACATATGGTCTCCCCTTCAGTCATACCTCCTGGAGCAAGCCGCCACCGATGACGCAGATGTAGGGCCTCGACCAGATGATTGACGGGATTTACGCATGGTCTGGGTCCTGACTCATTAGGTACCTAACAGTGTCTTGAAGGTAAACACTTAAAATGGTCGCGTACGTGGGTCTTTGGTCGGTTCATCTACATTGTTCAGGAAACTTTGAAGCTGCATGTATGGTCAATCTTCATTGTCGACATTGTCAAGTGGTAATGGGTATATCCTATGCATTGTTTCTTATGCTTAAAACTCAATAAAGAAATTTAAAAAAAAAAAAAGAAAAGAGAAGGTTTGGGGACTGGCAAGTGGGTGTACTTGCCAAGTCGACATGGCAGTCCCAGACTGCACACAGGCTCTGCAATGGCAGGCCTGAGCCATAGTTTACAAGCTGCTTCTGTGGGTGGCACAACCAGTGCTGCAAGCCCACCAGCAGCATTTGATTTACAGGCCCTGGGCACACACAGTGCACTGTACTAGGGTCTGACAAGTAAATAAAATAATCCAATCATGGAATCACTAATCCATAGCAACAATTTATAATAGAGAGCACTTGCACTTTGGCACTGAATAGCAGTGGCAAAGTGCCCAAAGCATCTAGACCAGCAAAAACATAGCAAAACACAGGAGGCAACAGCAAACAAATGGAAGGGAGACCCACGCCAATGGTGCCAGGTCTAACACGGATGATGCGTGCGCCAGTCTTGGTGACCTCATTGACCCCACGGTTCTCCACACATAACATAAGTTCAGGTGTGACACCTGGAGGGGCAACCTTGGGGACCAACACCACTGGGCTGGTCCAAGGGCTGTATGAGGGCTCAATAATCCCTAATGCCAGCATCTTGAAAACCTCCTCCTTAATGCTGGCTCTCATCTTGTCAGACAACCTGCAAATTTGTTCTTTACAGGTGTGCTGTACCATTATCAATATCATGGGTACACCATATAGTGGGTCATCGGCAGCCGGCTGAGACCAAGGCGGCTGGTGAAGCCTCTGGCAAACACCTGCTTTACTGGGAAAATGGTCTTCTGTATAGTGAGCCTAAGGCTCATGAGCCTGCTGCAACCCGTGTGTTAGAGGTCCCCCAGTCCTACAGGGCCTTTCTACAGGTGCTGGCTCCTTATGTCCCCTTGCAGGTCATTTGGGGCAAGACAGGACCTTTGACAGGCTTGTCACCCTCTTTTGTTGGCCTCAAAAGAGGAGGTCCTCCGATACTTTTTGTAGTCCCTGTCCTACCTACCAGGCGAGTGGCAAGTCAGGGGGAAAGTGCAAGGCCCCCCCGCAACCTTTTCCTGTCATTGGTCGACGGCTCGCAGCATGGTTTTAGAAGTGATCACAGCACGGAGACGGCATTAACCTCCGTATTCAACAACATTCGCGTTCAGGTTGACGCTGGACATACCACGCTGTTGATTCTTCTTGACCTTACGGCGGCCTTCGACACTATATCCCCTCTGAGACTGGTGGATAGGCTTAAGGAAATGGGGGTCGGGAGCGTTGCCCTTAAGCTGCTCACCTCATTCCTTAGTGAACGGGCACAAATAGTGAAAATGGATCAATTTTATTCGGCCCCTGGCCAGGTGTTTTGTGGAGTCCCTCAGGGCTCCTCACTGAGCCCGACCCTTTTTAATATTTATGTTGCTCCTTTGGCCAAGGTCGTTCAATCCTTTGGACTGGAGGTGTTGTCCTAATCTGACGACACCCAAATTATGGTGTCAATCACTAATAGCATAGAGGCGTCTGCCACCAATTTAAAAAACTGTATGCAGGTAGTCTCTTCTTGGATGGTAGAAAACTATCGTAGACTTAACGGGGACAAAACGGAGGTTTTGATCTTTGAAAACCAACAGCATATCTGGTCCAATGCCTGGTGGCCTGACACGCTTGGCCCCTGCCCCTGCCCCTGCCCAGTGTCCCAAGGAAAAAATCTTGGTGTCATTGTGGACAACTCTCTCTCCTTGGGCCCTCAGATTAATAGAACGGTGTCCACCTGCTTCGGGACTATCAGGACTCTTAGGAAAATTTCGCAATTTCTTTCCTTCTCCTCTCGAAAGCAGGCAGTCATTGCCCTAGTGTTGTCTAGACTAGATTATTGTAATGCCCTTTATTTGGGTATTAACAAAGGGCTCATTCATCGTCTGCAGCTGGTACAGAACGCCGCAGCCAGGCTGGTGATGGACCTTCCTAAATTCCAACCAGTCTCGGCCACTGTTAGTGAGTTGCGTTGGCTTCCTTTAAACCGGAGAATCCTGTTTAAGGCTCTTTGTCTCACTCACAAGGCCTTCTACAATCTAGGTTCAGAAGGTATTAAAGGTCTCTTCCGTCGTTATGTTCCTACCAAGCAGCTAAGATCAGCCAATAAATATCTGTTGATAGCCCCCAGGTTTAAGAGAGTCAGATGGGGGGGGCAGAGCCTTCTCCGTCGCCGCTGCCAGGCTCTGGAACTCCTTCCCCTCTGTAATTTCAGGACAAGAGTCTCACTCTCTCTTCCGCAAGGCTTTGAAGACCTGGCTCTTTACCAGTCTCTCAGTATGAGCCCCACAGGTACCATTGTTTGATGGCCCTTTCCGCAGCGCCTTGACGCCTCCGGGCAAAGTTTGCGCTTTATAAGGCTAATATTCATTCATTCATTCATTCATTGGCACCCCCAACACATCATCATCTGTCCACTGTCGTGCACACACACACCTTCACACACACATACACACATAGACCCCCACACACACTACATCACACACACATGCATGCCATCACATACAAACTACCACCCTCAGACAGACTGCTACGAAGACTTGCAGTTCTGCTGCTTGTAATGTTGCTATCCTCTGTATAGGATGGAAGTTTCCACTGCTGCTACACATCCTGTTCTTGTGAAATGAGTGCTGCTGCCATGTTCTGAGCACATAGTTATATATGTGGACATATGACACATACATTCCCACATGATAATGTAATACAACAGTACACTTGCACATGCACAATATTTTCCTCCATGTGGAGTACATTTTTCACAGTTGAGGAGCCTGTACCCTTCACTCTTAGCAATTTTAGGGGTATTTTCTCCTCATGTCATTCCAAAAAGCACTTTATACGGTCCTTGACAGGAATAAATGCAGGCGTGCATAGGGTATGCAAAACTTCATGTAAAGGTTGATGAGCACCCACTAACCTGCGATTCAGACGTTGAATCACCAAGGTACGCCAAAAAAACAATGCCTGGATGCAAATTTGGTCACACCGTAGTAATTCCATCCTACTGGTGGAATTTAGGTGTGAGTAAATGACATTTGCGAGTGCTCAATCCCTACATTTGTGATTCTTTTGAAGGGCCTGGATATGTTTTTTGTATCCATTCACCCAAATTTAAAGAAAGGCCTTTGCATTCTAAACTCAGAAAAACTACTGTATTCCTTCCACAGTGTCTGGAGACACTGTGGAAGGGATAAAGTAGTGATTACACATTGCCAATGATGAAAGAGGCGGGAATGCGTGCTGTTTGCCTTAAATGCAGTCAGATGGAGTTTTATTTTAGCATGGCCTGATTTTGCCTTAATGGATTCAATCAGACTCTTGCCCCTTAGCACTAGACCGGTGATGGAAGGAACATTACGAGGGAACTACAATTGGTTGCCTTCCAAAGAGGTGTTTACAGGCTGTTTACGGCGTTAGGGATGCGAGTATTGTCTGTCTAGCCACTTAGAAGATCAAAGGGTATTTTCAGGTCCTGCACAATTACTTAGGATGGATGGAAAGTAGTCAATTGTTTAGCTGATTGCTCTAGCAGATTTTCAAATATGCTTCCCTGTAAACAGTAGGTCTTTGCTATTCATATGGATTTCGGACGTGAGGACATTTTAAATATACTTGTTTTTTTTACAGCACTTTCACAAAAGCTGTTCGGGAAAGTATTTTACAACACATTTGAATTTCTTTAGGTATTTTGATCACCCCTCCTATTTGTATTTTTCACTAAATCCAGCCCTTGTACGTGTCTAAGGAACCTTAGGCAGGTGAAGCTGCCACTGAGTTGGATTTAAGAACAACGGGGCAGATTTACGAGCTTCTGCGCCACCAGTACGTCACTTTTCGTGACGTACTGGTGGCGCAGGGGCTGCTCCATATTTACAAGGAGAGGAAAAGCCACCCTGCGTGACTTTTCCTCTCCTTGTAAATACGGCCCCTTCACACGCAGCACTTTGCGGTGAAGGGGCGTTCCATGGGTGTTGCTGTGGGTGTTCCCACGCAACACTCATGGAACAAGACACATCTCCAGAATTACGAGAAATCGTAACTCTGGAGATGCGTCTGAAAGCTACGCCACCCTAGAGGTGGTGTAGCGAGAGCGCGCCGAGGAGAAATGTTTTCATTTCTCCTCGTTTTTCCTCTTTCAATGCGTGCTGCATTCTGCAGCACGCATTGAAAGAGGAAAATGGTTGTAGTGATTGTTTTTGTGCAGGAAGGTTCCCCTTCCTGCACAAAAACAATCTCCCACGACGCAGGCATCCTTGCACCATGGTGCAAGGGTGCCTGCGCCGGCGCATGGCTGCAGTTTGTGCGCCAGCGCAGGGGAAGCACAAGGATGCGACATATTCTTGTAAATATGTCGCATCCCTGTGCTTCAAAACTAACGCAGCGCGGCGCAGCAAAATGACTTGCTGTACCCCGCTGCGTTAGTTCAACGTAAATCTGCCTCATAGTGCTGGTGAGAAACCACCTGGAGGGCTTAATAGACAGGTCAGGAGGGTCAACAAATGTAATAAAGCTAGTTTCAGAGATAACACCTACAAACCTACATGTCATTGAACCAAATGTGTGTAATAAATGTTTATAAAAGATACCTGATGGAAACAAGCATTGGCATAGCCAATAATTCTTACTTTTATAATGCTAGAGCTAATCTATTGCCCATGCTTGTTCATAAAAAACTTTAGCTACGCCTGGTGGCTCAGTGAACTAATCCGTCCACTACTAAAGTCTGTGTTTGCCCTCATGGACACAGGCTCAAATCCTCTCCGGTTAATTCAGTCTTTCATCCTTTTGAGGTCAATAAAATGAGTACCATTGAGTAGGTTAACAATCAGTGATTCAAAACACCATTTCTGCTTCAAATGCTGGATGAGTGTGTGCAGCATCTAGCCACCTTGTCAGAAACATAAAAGCCTTTGTGTCCCAAGGCAAATGCATTCATTCAATATGTCGAATGCAGAAGAAAAAAAACAACTGTTAAAGTCTATTCTTTATTTAGAACCTGGGAAATATATACCTGTTGCTGTGCCTTTACAGACAAGTTAGGAGGGATGGGGAACAACATTTGTAATATATGAAGGGGTGGAGTAAAGGGAGCAGCACAGAGGGAGAGAGCCAGAAACACATGCACACTCATGGAAAGCAGCAGTTTCCTAAATGTCAGCAGCGGAAGAAAAGCCATTGAGTAAAAAGTAAGGAAATGAGAGAGACAAGAAAGCCAACTAATGCTAAGCAATAGGTGGGTTCTACGATCACAGTAAACTTGTAGTATAGTCCACAAGACGCCTTTTAAAAACAGGGAGCTAAAAGCTGTCTGTAGGCGAGACCTAAAACTAACCACTACATTAATGCAGATTTGGGAATGTCATTGTCTGAAGAATGAGGTGGAAGGTGTCTAAAGCAACATGTTTAGTCATCATGCATTATTTCATTAAGGTAACTATTTAATGACGTGGAAGATGAAGGGCATATCCACAGGAACTACGTATCCCGCATTTGTCAATCCTCGTCCTCGATTGCTTGAAACGATCAGTTTTCAAATGTTTCCTCAGAATCAATAGTCTGGTTATGATCTGCGGGTGTGGAAGCAAATGTTTATGTCACACCTATACTGCTGGCAAAAACCTATTGTATCCAATATAGACAGAGAGTGGGATTTTGAGGGCTTATAGTGAGCCCCTTACTTAGGAGTCGATAACTTTCTTGTCTATCTCATTTCTCTGCTCCTGATTCCTTGCTATGTTTGGTGCATCTAAGATGCATGTCTCATTGTTTTTTCAGTGGTCGAGTTGTACCCCTCCCCTACTGACCTCAGGACCTTGTTAGTGCAGTGCACTTGGGACTATTTTCTCTCCTTCTTTCTCTCCTTGCTCTCCCCTCCTTTTTTCCACCCCTCTTTATTTATTTTATTGCCTTTTTACCCAGCGCCGATTTGCATCCCTCCCCAGAACATTGTCTACCACCCACCACTGAATGGGCATGCAGCCACCTTTTAATAGCTTTTAAACTATTCCAAAATAGTTATATCTCTGTGTATGTATAAGTGCCCAGGTGCACATGAATTTTGGCATTCTTTTTATGTTATTTTTGCATTATTATTACAAAGTGTTCAACCATGCATGAGCACACAAGGCGGCCATCTTGGGATGCTTTTACTTTTGCTTTAAGAAATAGCGTCAGAAGATGGCCACTATGTGTGTGCATGCACATGTGATCATCTTGGAATAATAAAGCAAAAGAAAAAACATTCCATGATGGCCACTAGGTTTGTGCAGGCACCATGGACCACTTGAAACATTTTCTTAATCTTTATTAAAAAGTATTACAAAATGGCTGTCATAAGTGGAGACACTCTGGAACACCACAATGGCAAGCAGCAGGTGCCAGATTTACTGCATACTGCACCCTTGCATGTCTCCCTGGCCAATAAAGTGGGCAGTGGGTGCAAAGAGACAAATGGCCACTTGTGGAGGATACTTTCTAGAAGGAATCCCTTTTGCTGACTCTGGGCCCGATTCACAGAACTAACTTAAGACAAAATCCTAAACTTACTACCATTTTGGTATTCACAGAACGTACTTACTACTTTTGGTATTCACAGAAGGCACTTACTACTTTTGGTAGTCACAGAATGCACTTACTACTTTTGGTATTCACAGAATGCACTTACTACTTTTGGTATTCACAGAATGGATTTACGACTACTAACTTTACGTCCGCACTCGGGCCGGAATTCCCGCACCCGAAGCGGGAATTCCGCACCCGAGCCGGAATCTCCGCTTATGGGCCGGAATCTCCGCTTCCGAGCCGGAATCTCCGCTTCCGAGCCGGAATTCCCGATTTCGGGCCAGAATACCTCCATTTTGGCCTGATGATCGTTTCAAGTGCCTACCATCCCCCATCACGCTCCAGCTGAAATCAATTAACACTAACTGCAAGACCAGCACCACAAAACATATAAAAGCAGCACACATTGAAGGAACAGGTTTGGCCACAGAGAGTTCTTGTTTACAATCGCTGTACATCGCCAGCGGAAAATGGAACAAATGAGGAGGAAGAAGAACTTTACTACTGAGGAGACCACCATGGTTGTGGAGTTCATAGTGAGGCACCACAAACGCCTATATGGTCTCCCACCTTACTGCACCGGTGGCACACAGAAGGCATCTCTATGGCAGCATTTAGCCACTGCTGTCACAGCATTGGGGGTGGAGAGGCGCACAGTCCAGGACATCAAGAAGAAGTGGCAGGACGAAAAACAGAGGGTGAAGGAGAAGTACTCCAGGGTCGAGTTGAACAGGATACTCCCTGCCCCACACTCTGGACCCCACCTCCGTCTCACCCCACTAGAGGAGGATATCCTCACCACAATCCACCCCCACATGCTCCATGTGCTGCCTGTGAGTGATGTCCGCAACGTGGTACCAGGTAAATGAGATGACAAGAATAAGTATATGAAAAGATTGTCTGTGTTGCACTGCCATTGTGAGTAAGGAAGTTGTCCAAAGTGTATATACAAATATAGTCAGTCAGAGGCTCATGTGTTACCCTCTGTATGTTGCACCACAAGTCCCAGAATCCTTTGTATTAGAAATGGCAAATCCCTCTCCCACTATTGAAAACATGGGCCCAGTGCTGCTGCCGTATATACCTAACCCTGCTAAGTAGCAATTGACAAAGTGCCCTTTCCACTTATCCAGATGCGGCTGGGTCAGTCAAAAACGTAGGGGGTAGGGGTTGCGGAGCATAGGAAAATCAACTGACAACTGAATTGGGAAAATACAAATTATCCAAAAAGTAACTCACCCTGTGCCAGCCAAAATCACAAAGCAGAAGGTGAGAGAATCCTCAGATCAAAATATGTCATTCGCATATTCCGTTGTTTATTTCCCACCCTGCCACGCCATTACATCCCCAACACCCCACTGCTCCTACCTGCACCGGCTGCGGCAGTACTTCCCAACACTGTTAGCATGCAGAAGATATGGGGAAATGCCTGACAAGTTCCACATGTACATTTCCCATTTGGTTACTTTTCTCTCTTCTCACCTATTGACACATTCAGTCAGAGCACAGACAACCGCAGTAGCAGAGGTGCCTGCATCTTCTGGGAGGAAACAACTTCATCCAGAGCAACGCTTACCACCCTCGCTAACTGGTAAGTCAAACTGGTCAGGAGATGGTCAAAATGCATACATTGTCAGGAGACAACAGAGGGACATATAGTGCCCGAATATGAAAGGTAACCAGAGATGAAAAACTAGTTTAATAACTATTGGAGTTGTCAATGGACATTCACCTTTAGCAAATGACATTTGTGAATTGCGAAAGACAAAATATAATATGTCTTGGCTCATCATACCTTTGTAATTGGGGAACACAACATGTATTCCATCAACAGTCCCAGACCTCTGAACTCAATCCTGGAATCGAGTGCCACAACAAGTCAAAAGGGGGTCCCCACTATATTGTAATTGTTTCTGTAGACCTAATCAAGAAATCCAATGTTAACAAATATGACAATGATGAACAAGAAGTGAGATACTATTGTCAGGAGTATTGACAATGCATCCACTGTCCAACTTAGAATGTTTTCACTATACATGAAATCGCCCAGTCCACCCAGCTGGTCATGTACTTTTTCCATTGGATGGCTTGTTTGTTGGCCATCAACAAAACACGATAGTGGACCTTACTTCAGGATTCGTAGTCATGTCATTTTGATAGACGTCGCTTCTAGGGGGTGGGGCCATTATAAGTTATATGTGGGATCACTCATGATATTAAGTGCTACACACTTCTGCAACGGTGGTGCCCACAACTGCTTGTGCTTATCCTTTGGGCCTGAAATTGAGTGCATCACATGTGGCAGCAGAAATGTAAAGTTGCAAACACACTTATCATTGTAGGTCCAATGAGGTCCTCCCAGAGTCAAAGACTCACATTGACTTCTGCTACAAGGTTGGCTGTGACATCTGGTCAGGGACCACACACTGGGCCGGTGCTGGGCCATGGTAAGTAAACCCAAGAATAATGTACCTGAATGCTCATGAAATGTGCCTTTAATCTCCACCGTATGTTGTATGTGTTGTACAACACTGTTGTCCTGCATCACAATATGCTCACATATGGCATTTAACCACATACCAGATCAGACCTTGATGGCTAATGAAAGGATGACACAAAATGTATGCCAAGTGAGTGCAGAATGGACATAAAATAGTACAACGTGTCATATGAAGTGTCCAAAACACAACTGGCTTGCAATTCAATGATATGAAAACTCCCTCGCGAAATATCAATGGTAAAATCATATTGAGATTGGTATGGATGAGGCTCACACTGATGCCAGTTGTGTTCCTTTGAGATGGGTGCATGAGCTGCTAAGGTGAATCTTCAGGAAGTGACATTTTCAAATCACTTGGCTGAAAAGCACCACGCTAATCCAGTGCAGGCGGAAACCATCAAAGCTCCTCAACTTAGCCACAATGTGGGATCATAGCCAAATGTTGCATTCTGCTTGCCTCCTCTTCTACTGTATTCACATATATAGGTGAGTGGTTGACATATGAGGTTAGGATGTCTGCTGTACAAGACACCATCCGTTGTCAGCTAAGTACTACCATGATGTTGGAAATGGAGTATGCAAACAGAGGACACTCAAAGGATGGACATAAGAAATGTGTGTTCTCTCATTCAGAAATGGGCTTTGTGACTTCATGGGTAGGGAAGCACAAATGACCCACATCATGTACCTGACCATTGCACATCTCACACATGAACTCCTTTTGACTTGTCAACAGACAACATTACACTCATGAAACCTGTTAGTCTCAATGGTGAAGGTGTAATCAGTGTAATGCGGAGGAGTCCTGATCATTTATCCCCTTCCTTGAAATATCAGTAACCTTCTCATACAAGTTTGTCTGTTGATGTGTCATCTCATTGATGTCAGTGCTGTGTGGAGGTAACAGCTGGCAACTGCTGCATGTGAGCAGGGGCCCACATGTAAAGTCCATGAGGTAAACATGCTGCACATTGTCCTGGATTATCCTGTCAATGGTCATTGAGAATGACATGTTAGCTCATAGCTACCATCTGGTGTACTGAAATATGGACATGTATGTCTCATCACAGCTGCTGACAGGATGACACCAGTGCAGCGTGCACCATCTCGGGGAATGCATGACATCCTGGCTGCAGCAGTGAAACCCTCTTGCACCTGTCCATCAGGTAATTGTGGCATCAAGTGTGTCACTAGCTTAGATTACTAAGCCATGACAAAGATCAAAATCTCCTTCTGGATAGAATCTGCAGTTGTTGTTTACAAAGTGACATACATATTATGAGTGTCACATGTGCCTGTTTGTCAATTAGTAATGCAGATCATTGAGAATGTTGTCACTTCCCTCTACAGCTGCTGGATCAGGGACAGCTACGTCAAGAAAATCTATGAGGAGCCAGGTTCAGCAGTTGACATCAGGGGGGATCGCAAAGGGACAGAAAGTTGTGGCTTGTGCTGGTGAGTTTGCTTGTAGAATGTACATCTCTGTTTAACACCTCAGTGCTATGGTGTGAGCTGTCATTTGTGGTGGTACCCTAACCAGGTCACATGATCGTCATCTGTTGATGCAAAGTACAGTTAATCCAACCCTTGTGTTGCACCACATATTATACTAGGTCAATTACTAATACGGTTGCAACCTCTGTGTTCCAGGGGATGATGACGATGAGGAGGACGGACCTGCAACCAGTGTTGGGCGACGGGCAATCAGAGGGGAAAATCCACTGCTCCTCCAGGCAGGTATGTCGGCAGCAAGTCATGCGCAAGAGGAGGAGGAAGTTCCTGAGGACGAAGACTTGGAAGATGATGGTGACTATATGTCCATCCTCTCCGGGGATGACGATTCTGATGCCATGGACAGAAATCTTACCACATTGCCCAAATCTTGCACAGCATCACATCCTCCTCCCAGCAACGTTCGTCAGCCTCCTCCAAAACAAACAATTGCCTGTCCCCAGCATAGAGCTAACCAGCCACAGCTCTCACGCATCCCAACACAGACATCACTCCCTCACAGCCCTCACATCCAGGACCGACATGGTGGTTCCCCTACACGCTCTTCCCTATACAGTGTATCCCCGGCATCCTCTCCACCATCTGGGAGAAGTACCAACCCTGTTGTGGTGCAGGTATCCCCTGGGCACCATTCTCCTGCCCACAGGCTTCCACCTGCCACCCCCCCCTGCTGTTGGACCTGCTGGTCTCATCCATGGCCGACACCTGCAGAGAGGGCCTGCACCTGGCTATGGTGGCCAGTGGGAGCAGGACTTCTTCCAACAGCAGACAGATGTGAGGCAGGGCATTCATGCCATAGGGGCTACCGTGTCAGACATGTCTGAGTCCAGGAATATGAGAGACATGATATCCATCCAAAGGGAAGAGAGTGCAAGACACCATGCTTGGCCATGAAGATGATGGAGGGTATGCTGAAAGTGATCCAAAGTCTCCCTTCATGGTCAACGCAGGGAGGGGAGCCATCATATCTGCCTGCAGGACATCACATCCACACACCTGTACCACCAACTGCACAGGACCACAGCAAGGGTACACATCCACACCGGTGCCCTGAACAGGCACTACCACCACCTGCACAACCACCACCCCCTGAACCGGCACTCCCACCATCTGCACAACCAGCCCTTGTCCACGCACAAACACCAACTGTACATACACCATGTGCCCCAGCACATGTACGTCACCCTGTACAGGCACACGCACAACACCCACCTACACGTAGGCGACAAGCCAGACCTGGTCCCTCACGGCGATCATCACCTCCGAAATTGCGATGTCGCAAGCACGATCGCCATTGACAACATCCCAAAAACAAATTGACCACTGTGAATATGTGTAAAGAAAAAGTAAAGATCTTCACAAGTCAAGATTCTGTTGTGTATCATGTCCTGTATACCAATGTAGGTGGCCTAGAGATGTGAGGAGGTATGTGTGTGTGTGACACAGTTACAAGTGTAACCCATCATTGCAACAAGCCATAATGTGCATAGCAGATGACTCACCAAATACGTGTCCATTTTGTGTACCAGACATTCACAATGAAGTCAAACAAGTGAAAGTAAGTAGGATTCTTAAAGATATTTATAAATGATTTGAAGAACAACCGTCCGTTTGGAAGGGAGAAAGGAAAACAAATGATGATCTTAATGCAGATGGAGAAGGGAACTTGGATTGGGGTGGGGCAACAAAAATATAACACGTCAGGGAGCGTCAGGGAAACCAGTCTATTTACAAGGGGAAAAGTAAATAATTGTCCACAAAGGAAATTCTGTCAAAAGTCAAGTGTCCTTCTGGTCATCTCTACTACCACAATGTCCAGATCCTCCGAGTCCGATGCAGGCACATGGCTGGCCGGTGCAGGAACAGGCACCACACAGGGTCGGGACACACGAGGAGTACGGGGGGAAACAGTGTGGGCCAACGGACAGGGGGAGACATTGAGGGTGGTATGGGAAGGAGGTTGGGAAACAACAGACGGCATGGCTGTGGCCAGGGAATTGACGCTGGTAGTGAGGGTGGCCAGAGCTCGGGCAATCTCCTCTCGCATCATGTGTATCTCTAGACACAACTGCAGCATAATGCGAGAGGACATGTCTGGCTGACCCTCACATACCCACATCAAGTCCTCTGGGACAGCCACAGGAGGAACAACACAGAGAGGGGCTTGGGTGGGACAAGAGGGATATGGTGCCTCAGGTTCAGAGCCAATGTTGGGGTCGAGCTGGCAGCTACGATGAGGGGGACTGGTTGCAAGGGATGCAGCTGGAGTCCCCGATGGAATGGGGGCCTCCAGAGGTAGGGAGGGGCTGATGGCAGGCCCAGGTTGGGTATTTGCCTGCCCCGGGGACACCTCGACAGAACCCACAGGTGAATGGTCTGGGGGGGAGTAGCTCTCCACCACCCCCTGGCCAGAGGTGTCGGGTTCTCCCCCCCCCACTTCAATGTCCACAGCCTCCACCCGGGCCGTAGCACCAGAGTTGTGTTCCTGGTCCAGATGTTGAGGGTCCCTCCTCATCCTCTTCTTCCTCACTGGTAGAAAGAGGTCGTAGCCGCCGGCGCACTGATGTTCTCCCGCTCCGAACCTGGTCCTGCTGTTCTACCATTTGGCCAGCTGTGCCCACTGAAATGTAAGCAAAATCATGATGTAGTGGTTGTATACTTCAGGACAAGACACATACCTAGATGAGCGAAGGTCAGACTTTGTTTTCCTCTGATCACACTATACAGTTGTCAGTGTTTATGAGCTTACATTACGTGTATGTTCACTGTCATCTCCTGAATTGAGTCTGACATGGACATCTCACGAGGATATTTGTGGCTTACACAACTGTATTGGCCAATCCTCAACTTTGGCATTCTTGTGATCTGTGTGTCCTGTCACTGCTACATGGGCAGGTTCCAAAACCAGTCTACCAAAGGAGATCAGAGAGAGTCCAGATTTCATTGAAATTGGCCTGTGATATGGAGTCTCAGCTCTTTTACGTCTGGACAAATGTCATCTACTGTGTAGCATTGTATGGGACAAGACAAATGCCGAATGTGGGTCACACATCCACATAGGGTCTGGGCTATTTGTTTTGCTACGTTGTGAGTCTAGCCTTTTGATGTCCCCTCACAAAAGCTGACAATCCAGTGCCACATATTGGCTTTGGTGACTGATAAGGTAGTGCAGTGCACCGGTGACCAGTAGTAGGTCGCTGTGACAGCTACCTGTACATGTGAAATGGCATACAAGCCACTGAGGGTAAGACGTGTGTCAGCGGACACACTTGGCAAATTTGGAAACACTTAAGAATGAGGCAAGGATCTCAAAGTCTGTCTTGTCTCCATGACACATGATGATCTGTCTCAATCAGAACCCAAACTCAACAAATGCAATGCAAGTCACAGCATCCAATACCCTTTGGCCTGTCATACACACACTGGACAGTGTCTGTACCCAGTGGTGGCTGGTGACATTTGAAAGTGGTGGGCGTAAAATGATTGGCATACTGCACCGCAGCGAGCGAGCGTGCCCGAACAACCTAAGGGGGGTTCGGGGGGGTTCTCCCCCCGAGAAAATTTTGAAAAAAGAGTGAACAAATGGTGCATTTTCAAGCAAATTTGAGAAAGCAGGAAGGTTAATAAAGCAATTGTGAAAGTGCAGTTATTACATTAATAAAGAGATGTCATATAACATAGGTAGCTGCTTATTCAAGCTTTCTTTCACCCCATAGTCCAGCAGGGTCTTGATACAAGACAGATAAGAGAACAAGCATTGGCATAGCCAATAGGTCTCGCCTTTGGGGCCTTATAAGTGTTTAGCCAGAGCTATTGACTTTGCCAATGTCTTCAAGCTGTGCTGTAGAGAAGTGTGGCTGCTGTGCGGCATGCTGAAAAGTTATAATAAAAAAGTGTTAGAAGCATTTTTGTTACTTTATATATGACCAAGAAGGCATTATGCAAAACTGAACAACCATATTAAAAAAAGTATTTACAATAAAAAATTTCCTCAGTTTCTTTTGTTCTTGCAATGCTGGCAACTTGTTTCTGCCTATTGCAATGGTTGTTTGTTAAAGCTTTTTTTGAGGGGGCATAAACAATCGGAGGGTGAAGGTTGGGAACTAGTACCTGTATTATAACACTAGCAGCGGCCAGACGCTAGGGGAGAATCAACAGATGCCAGATTCCGAGAGCAGGCTGAGGTGGTGCTGAGTGATGCTGAGGTGGTAGTGGTGGTGGTGGTGACTGTTGCGGAGATGATGCTGAGGTGATGCTGAATGATACTCAGGTGTTGCTGAGTGATACTGCTGTGGTGCTGAGTGATGCTGTGGTGGTGCTGAGTGATATTGTCTTGGCGCTGAGTGATATTGTCTTGGCGCTGAGTGATGCTGTGGCGGCGCTGAGTGATGCTGTGGCGGCACTGAGTAATGCTGTGGCGGCGCTGAGTGATGCTGTGGCAGCCCTGAGTGATGCTGTGGCGGCCCTGAGTGATGCTGTTGCGGCCCTGAGTGATGCTGTGGCAGCCCTGAGTGATGCTGTGGCGGCCCTGAGTGATGCTTTGGCGGCCCTGAGTGATGCTGTGGCGGCCCTGAGTGATGCTGTGGTGGCGGTGAGCGATGCTGTGGCGGTGCTGAACGATGCAGTGGCAGCGCTGAGCGATGCTGTGGTGGCGCTGAGCGATGCTGTGGTGGCGCTGAGCGATGCTGTGGTGGCGCTGAGCGTTGCTGTGGTGGCGCTGAGCGATGCTGTGGTGGCGCTGAGCGATGCTGTGGTGTCGCTGAGCGATGCTGTGGTGGCGCTGAGCGATGCTGTGGTGGCGCTGAGTGATGCTGTGGTGGCGCTGAGTGATGCTGTGGTGGCGCTGAGCGATGCTGTGGTGGCGCTGAGCGATGCTGTGGTGGCGCTGAGTCATCCTGTGGTGGTGCTGAGTCATCCTGTGGTGGTGCTGAGTGATGCAGTGTTGGCCCTGAGTGATGATGTGGTGTCGCTGAGTAAAGCTATGGTGGTGCTGAGTGATGCTGTGGTGGCGCGGAGTGATGTTGTGGTGGCGCGGAGTGATGTTGTGGTGGCGCGGAGTGATGTTGTGGTGGCGCTGAGTGATGCTGTTGTGGCGCTAAGTGATGCTGTGGTTGTGCTGAGTAATGCTGTGGTTGCACTGAGTGATGCTGTGATGGCGTTGAGTGATGCTGTGATGGCGTTGAGTGATGCTGTGATGGCGTTGAGTGATGCTGTGATGGCGTTGAGTGATGCTGTGATGGCGTTGAGAGATGTTGTGTTGGTGCTGAGTGATGCTGTGCTGGCTCTGATTGATGCTGTGCTGGCTCTGATTGATGCTGTGGTTGCGCTGAGTGATGCTGTGGTGTTGCCGAGTGAGAGATAGAATGAAGATATAATGCCCAATTAGAGAGGGTGGTGAGAGAGAAAGGGTGTACATAGAATAAAAAGTGGAGCGGATAGAGAGAGAGAAAGAAGGGGAGAGAGAGTGAATGAAGGAGTTTGAAAGAGAAACAGATAAAGGGGTGAGAGAGAATGAAAGGCTAAAAAGATAGAGAGGGGAGAGTTAATTAAGTAGAGAGAGAATTAGAGAGGGAGAGAGAGAGAAGGAGAGAGACAATAAGAGTGGGGGTGTGGAGTTTAAATAGAGTGAAGAAGTGACGCGGAAAAAGTAACCTTAAATATAGCTTTGTGCTTTGCGCGAATAAATATTTTTAAAAAAACAGTGAGAGACAAAAATACTGGTAATTAGGCTGTGACTCTCAATATAAAACAAATAGCGATATAAGGTGAAATCAACCCACCGAAACAATATTTCTAACTAGACAAAAAAAAGCTTACATTTCAATGCTAATCGCTGTTGTTTTTCATGTGACTGTAGTCCAGGGCCCTCAGTTGGTAATGTGAGCTGCTGCTGCGATTGAAACATCAGAGTCCAGAGAGTTAATGAGCCATGACGAGGAAATGAGGAAGAGATAGGAAACACACATGGCAGCTGGGCGCGTGCACGCCATCGTGAACTCAAGCTGGTCGCCAGCCGAAAGCCAGTGTTTGCACTTCCAAAACCCGCTTATTAAAACTCTCGCCAGACCAGCGCAAGCGCTGGTGCAGGCCGAGACCTAAAAAGCAGTGTGGTCCTCGACCAGGAAGACACTCATATTTCGTTGGTAAGAAGTCAAAAGATTGGTCAAATTGAAAACCTGAAATGCAATACGCAATCAAACAATTTGCAAGTACATCTCATCTATGTTCAACAAGCCATGTTTTACCCATGATTGGAATTGTGAATCACCAAATAAACTGAGCCACTGCAATCAAAAGCAGAGGGCCTCCTCAAAAGTATGCCCTTAAGAGAGTTCTCTCATCTCATGTCCTCTCTATATTTTCTCTGGAAGTTGAAAACTCACCACAGTCTACTGCACAAACCTGAACCCTTCTGCATATTCCAACACCAGAACTCATTCTTGGCCATTTAGTTTGGAGCCATTCATACCAGGAATACAGAAAATACCTTTAAATAGAGTAGAAGGTATTTCAAAACAAGGAGTGCTGAAATGTTGCTTAAGATAAGATGTACACACTAAGTACTATGGCCAAGAGCACGTAATGTTCAGTCAACAATAGGCTTAGGAAAAACCAACCATTCTGAGAGCACCTACAGTCAAGAACCTTCACCTGAGACTATGTGTTACCAAAGATGTAGTGATATGTTAACAGTTGTACGTAGACTTAAGGCCTTCTAACTGATGTACAAGGTGAAGGATCTTGACTGTAGGTGCTCTCAGAATGGTTGGTTTTTCCTAAGCCTATTGACTCTTTCTTCCCTCTCCCTTTGTCCTCTACACTGTCTCTATCTGTGCTTTTTTCCTCACTTCCATTTGTCTATTTCATCACCTAGAGCTCAGTTCCTTTACTTTTTCTCTCCTGGCATCCTCTTTCTATGCTACTTTTCTTTATTTGTTTCCGACTTTCTCTTTATTTACATATGTGCTTCGTTTACTTTCTCTGTTGCTCTCATTCAGATGATTTCTTTTTCTGTCTTGCGTTCTTTCTTGCTCTTTTTCTTTCTTCCCTCCTTTCTTGCCATCACACCTGTCCCATCTCTTTCTCACTACCCTTTCTTTCACTTCACTTTCTTCATCCCATCTTTACTATCCTCTCTTTCCCTTACTTCTATTTCCCCTTCTTTGTTTTTGTTTCCTCTTCCCTTCTCTTTTCTGTTTCTTTTCTTTCACAACTTTCTCATTTACACCCCCTTCCTCCATCTATTTCTCTTTACGTTTTTCTTTCCTTCGCCCTTCTTTCCCACCATAGTCCATTTCTTTGCTTACTTCCTTGTGCATTTCTTCCTCCCTACCTCCTTTATTTACACATGTTCTCCCTCCAGTTTATCTGTCACCCCTTCCCTCCTCCATCTTATCCCAACCCCACTTCTTCCCTTGTCCCTCTCATCTCCTTTTATGCTACAAACATCTCTGCAGTCATCCATCTATCCTCTCTCTATCCCTCTCCCTGCTCATGCCTACTTCCTCTTCTCTATCTGTCTCTGAATCCATCCATCCTCTCTTATCCTTCTCTTCTTCTCGCTCCTTCTCTCCACCCCTCCGTCCCCCCATGTATCCCCCATCCTGTGCTACATCCATCCATCCATCCTCTCTCTATCCCTCTCCCTGCTCATGCCTACTTCCTCTTCTCTGTTCATCTGTCTCTGAATCCATCCAACCTCTCTCCTTCCTTCTCTTTTTCTCTCTCCTTCTCTCCACCCCCTCCGTCCCGTCCCTCCATGTATCCCCCATCCTGTGCTACATCCATCCATCCTCTCTCTATCCCTCTCCCTGCTCATGCCTACTTCCTCTTCTCTGTTCATCTGTCTCTGAATCAATCCATCCTCTCTCCATCCTTCTCTTCATCTCTCTCCTTCTCTCCACCCCTCCACCCCGCCCCTTCCCTCCTTCACGCAGAGCTCAGTTTTAAGGGCTCCGGTCATATTTAAAGGAGCCATAAATAACACGTTACACAGAGATGACCAGTGACGTCCAACACCAGCTCAAGCTGCTATACTCGGGGTCAATGACACCCCCTCCTCAAGGCATACGCAAAGGTGTGTGAGTCCTGCAAGGTCTTTGCAGCTCTTGAGCTCTGGCCCTTTGAGAGGATTCCCTTAGGCTTAAACCCTACTTGATGGCGATGCCTGTTTTCAGCACATGGCATCTCCATTGCACATGCTGCTTCCACCGCCCCTCCTCTCTCTCTGCTCGTGCTTCATGAATCATCATACATGTGATTCATTCATCTCAGAGAGAAGAACAGATGGAATGCTTGGGTTCATCTCAGCCAGTAGAAATTACTTTGCGTCATATTTCAAGTTCATCATTTTTAATGCTCGCTGTGCCACTTCAAACAGGGACAAAGCATGTGCAATCAGACGTGGCCAGGCTCGTAAGGGACAGTCCAGGGAGAACAGGACAGGCCGTGGCTTCTCTGCAATGCACCACCACTCACTTCAGACACGTTTCTATCTGATGACTGAGCATAGCTGTCCCGCTGTGAGCTACTCACTGAGAAGTACAACTAGAGATGGATGGAATGTTTGAGATAATCTCAGGCACTGACTGTCAGTCGGCTGCATTCATTCCATTGTACTGTTACTCACTGTGCTACGAAGACACGCAGGGATAGCAAAAAAAGTGAGTCGAAGATTGCTGTGTAGCGGCCCCCGCCCCAACGCCCACCCGCTCAAGAAGTGGAAGGAATGTTACTCGTGCCTCAAAAGTAAATTCCGCAAATTTCGCGGGGGGGGAGTTTTAAAATATAAAAATCCTACCTTACAAGGTCCGCGCCGTCCCCGTTCTGGCGCCTACAGGAACAGCCGCATCACTAAGTTCTGGCAAGTGGCAATCCCTCTCAGCCAATCCTGGCGCTGCTGGCAGCGCCAGGATTGGCTGAGGGCACGGTTACTTCTCCGCTCGCCTGCCCATTAGGAGAGCGAGGTTTGAGCCTTTGCTCAACCCTCGCTCTCCTAATGGGCATGCGCCAGCCACAGCAGAGAACAGTGCGCATGACTGGGCACGGGCGAAAAATTAGCTAACCTTGCCCACTCATGCGCACTTGTGCTGCTGCCCATGGTCTGACAATCATGTCAGTCAACATGACACCGGACCGCCCACCCCCTTCAGACTCTGAAGGGGGTGGGCGGTCCCACGTCATGCTGACTGACATGATTGTCAGTTCTCCCTCGGCGTCTCTGAACTTAAGTAAACTGAGAGTTCAGAGACGCCGAGGGAGCAGCTGCGGGCGAGGGGGCAACGCCCCAACGCCCCAATGGACGCACCGCCCCTGTCTGTACCATTCCTCATCCAATGCACACATCAGTTATGATTCCCTTGGTTCACTGTTAGTGGTGCTGGCAGTGCAAATTTCAATACAAATGCACAAGTGTGGCTCAATTCCCCAGTTGTCATGAAGAAACTACAACTCCCAAAATGCCCTCTGCCCTGTACAGTCCATATGCCACAGTGAGCCTTTTTGTTCATGATGACTGCTGCATGGACAGAGAATAGGTGAATGGAGGCATGGGACACACAATGGTACAGCACTGTCTTCACTCACATCATACTCCCAGACACATATTGCATATAATGCACTTACCAGGTCTCTGCTGCTCATGCTCCTCCAGCTGAGCATGGCGGGTCGGCCAAGCTGCTCGCAGGACCCTCCTGTACAGTGGGGAGAGGCGAGGACGATGCACATGGTGCTGGGAAGACTGGCCCAGCAGCTCCTCAGCCTTGTGCCGGGCCCAGCGTTTTAGGTCCTCCCAGCGCTTGCAGCATGCCCTAGCAGTCCTGGTGTGGATGCCCACTGCACTGCAGCGCTCACCGATGTTGGCCCATAGCCAGGCCCGGGCTGCATTGCTCAGCTGGTATTCAGGGTCCCCATATAGCTGAGGATATTTGGACAGCACCCCCTCAGCCAAGATGTCTAATTCCCTTTCATTGAAAGGGGGTGCTTTCTCCTCATAACCCTCAGCCATTTTGGGGGAAATAAGTTTAAGAAGAGCAGCAGGATGGCAGAGGATCTGATCTATGATAGAGGATGACTCAGAATGAACACAAATGGCTGTCAACAACTTCTGTGATGTATTCTGGCTTCCCACTTCTGTATATCATTTCTGTATGAAACAATGTGTCTCGGCTCATTTCGGAGATTACAGCCCGAAAACGTAGTTTCCGGTTCCGGAGCGGCGGGTCCGCATATGCGCCTTACGCTCCGAAATCAGAAATTACGCTTGGGCCGTAAACTCCGAAATTGACCCGGAACACATTATTTCAAACAGGAAATGATATACAGGAAGTGGGAGACAGGAAATACATAACAGGAAGTAGTTGACAGCCATTTTGTATTCATCCTGATCCATCCACAATCACAAATCAAATCCACTGCCATCCTGCTGTTCTGTTGTGGAAAACCTGAAATGACAGTGCAAGTGAGAATCATAAACATGTAACAAAAGTGGGAACAGACCATTGAATGACATTTTTGCGCGGACAGGGGGGGGCTGACACAACATCAAACCCCAGTTTTGTTTTCTCCTACTTTGCATTATGGTACATGTAGTCCATATTTAGTGCTCAACACGAGAGTTGTGTGTTGTGTTACGGAAAATTGGGGGGAAGCAGTGCTGTGTATCACAGACACATAGTGCCTGATTCACCTATGACATCGTCACTCACGTTGTGGGCCCATCATTTGTGGGGGAGTCAAATCTGTTGAGGGCACAGGCCTGAGAATGCAATGGTCATGCCCTTTTGTGATTAAGTAACCCATCCTCATAAGGTCCAGGTAGGTCTCTCAGAACATGTATCGTTTTTCATCTGCGTCAATAGATTCTTTAGGGACATCCACTACACTGATCGCTGACATGGGCACATGACCTGAAGCCCGCTCAACCTTTTGACTACTGTCAACAGCTGTGATTTACATGCAGTTAGTGTGGCTTGCAAAGTAGTCTCAGGATGGAATTTTTGGACACAGTCGTAAATATCCAACTTTCATCATTGACAACAGACTGCAAACCACATTTTGTCCATGACACTACAGGTTGCTCATGTGAAAAACGTGGCAACGAGCTGATCACGGACTTGCATACCCTGACCTCGGTTATGTGCAATGGCCCGGTTTCCCAGATTCAGAGCTAGCCGAGGTTCAAGAGGTATGTGTAAGCCATGCGTTAAAGCAATGTTGTGCAAAACACAACAGGCTAATATGATCTTGCACACAACTGCAGGGGAGTACAGCAGCACACCCCCTGTACGGTCAAGACATCTGAATCGCGACTTCAACAGACCAAAAGTGCGCTCTATGATGGCTCTAGTCCGTATGTGTGCCCTATTGTACCTACGCTGAGGTACAGTGTTTGCACGCCTGTAAGGGGTGAGGAGTTGTGGGGAGAGTGCATACCCAGCGTCGCCTGAGGAGGGAAGAAGGGGCAGTTGGTTACATTTCCCTCTTTGATTTGCACAGGGCATGATCTATACTTTGGTACATGCAGTGTCTGTTGAGACCATGTATGTTGCTTTATGATTCTTATTGTACAATGGTTAATGTTAGGTGGCATTCAGACATTTCAATTACACATATCCCTCATTTTTAGTGCTTGGTACTTACCTAGTAGCCACATGTTGCCAAATTTTCCCGCAGCCATCCGCCGGGCAAGAGATGACATGCGGAATAAGAAGCTGTCATGGGTACTGCCTGGGAACACTGCATGCACATCAATGAATCTCCCACTGGCATCACAGACAGCTTGCACATTGATGGAAAACCATCGGCGTCTGTTGCAGAAGATGTGTGCAATGTGGCGGGTGGCTGAAGGGCCACATGGGTACAATCAATTGCACCCAGCACACGTGGGAAGCGAGCAATGAGATAGAAATCTTGAGCTGCCCTTTGTCTCCTGGCCAGTGTATGGGGCATTTGTATGTGGTGGTGGGCTCTAGCAGTGATGCATCTCAGTACCTGATGCAAGCACCGCGACTGGCTTGCCTGGGAAATGCCCACATGGTCACTGGAGACCCTTTGGAATGACCCAGTGGCAAAGAAATGGAGAGCAGAAAGGATCATGAGATATGCTGGAATGGCATGGGAGCAGCAGGTCACAGAGTCAAGTTCCTGCTCCCACTCAGATACCATCTCCAAGATGACTTCTGGAGGGAAACGGTACCTGGCCCTGACATCTTGGCTGGACATTCCAAATGGGTTGATCCTCTGTCTGAAGATCCTCTCTGCTCTCCTCCTCCTCAAGTAGTTTTGCCGCATGGCAAGGGGCAGAGCAACAAACACATTCAGCGACATGTTGGAAGGGTTTGTGTGTGTCTGCTCTGCATTCATACATGCTGCAGGGCTGGGATTGGCTGCAGTGTGTCAGCTGATGCATGGTGGGGGATGGTAGGCACTTGGACAGGTGTTTACCCTTGAGGGAAATGATCAATGGCCACAGTGCGGGTATTCCGGGCCGGAATCTGAGATTCCGCCCGGGAGCGGAGATTCCGGCCCGTAATCGGAGAGTCCGCCCGGGAGCGGAGATTCCGGCCCAATAGCGGAATTCCCGCTCCGAGTGCGGAAATTCCGGCACGGGAGCGGAAATTCCGGCCCGAGTGCGGACGTAAAGTTAGTAGTCGTAAATCCATTCTGTGAATACCAAAAGTAGTAAGTGCATTCTGTGAATACCAAAAGTAGTAAGTGCATTCTGTGAATACCAAAAGTAGTAAGTGCCTTCTGTGAATACCAAAAGTAGTAAGTACGCTCTGTGAATACCAAAATGGTAGTAAGTTTAGGATTTTGTCTTAAGTTAGTTCTGTGAATCGGGCCCTCTGTTCTTTTTTTTTTGCTGTTTTTATATAGAGCGAACTTGACTGAAGGTATTGAAGCGCTTTACATGAGCACCAGTTACATTACACAAGGACACATTCATTTTTGGTAGGCACCGGGAGATTAAGAGCCTCATTACCAGTTTGGTGGTGCGGGAGCGGGACCGCCTTGCTTATGCACCACCAAACCCATGGTTGTACCTACCGTCAGATTAGAAGTTTCCTCCTGCCTGGCAAAAGGTTCTTTGGCGTTCCCACGGCGGTGCATATGAAATAGGCACTACAATGGGAACATCAAAATCAGTAC
Source organism: Calotriton arnoldi (assembly GCA_963921515.1). Classification (NCBI taxonomy): domain Eukaryota; kingdom Metazoa; phylum Chordata; class Amphibia; order Caudata; family Salamandridae; genus Calotriton; species Calotriton arnoldi. The sequence goes on from CAWUFW010017603.1 coordinate 181,168, forward strand.
AGGCACCGTATGGACTGCTGCAGTCCATTCTGTGCAGGTAACGGGGTGCATGCACATAGGGGGGCACCTCATGTGCACCCCTGCATGCACCCCATATCACAGAGGCAAAAGGCGGCCCAGTAGAGCCCCCTTTGTTTTCTCACCGCCATGAAAAGTGTGCGTGAGGAAACTCGTAATATGCTTGGCAGGGCAGCAGTAGCCCCGCCAAGCATACTGCTGCCTCAAGACTGCCGCACCACCGCCAGGAATCTATGATCCCTAGCAGTTGTAGTGGTCTAAGGGTGGCCCCACTGCCCTGGTCGTAATAGGGCGGTTGGAAGACCACCACTGCCACGCCGTCAACCATGCCCCATGAGTCTGGCAGTCTGTTGACCGCCAGACTCGTAATGAGGCCCTTAGTGATTTCCCCAGAATCACAGGATGTAGACTTGACGCCGAGACTTGACCCTGGTCCCCCAGGTCCAAAGTGGGCAGCTCTGGCTGTTACTCCACAGCCTCTCCCCTACATTTAGTATACATAACGTTTTCCCGCTCTGTCCCAATAATAGATCCCTGTATTGGATCCATTTTGAGTATAGACACAAGACCCTGCAAATCATCCTGAAAATACCTGAAATTAAGGGCCGAAACACATTCACCTTATACGCAGAGGAGTTCTAATGAGTAAACCTACAAATAAGTCAAATAACTGATGGCAAAGATAATAGACTGGCTGCGTTAAAGGAAGTGCAGTTTTGCTGTCTTCACTATTCTTTTTTCAGACCTACCTCTGGGTGTACAACGAGCACTTTAATCATATGATGACACCCTACTAGCAATCATTAGAAGGACTGTGTATTGGCTTTTTTAATGATGCAAGTTTGTACAGAAGTCTAATTTATGTGATGTGTGAAATAAAATTATCATGATTTATATAGGCAAACTAAGGGGCATATTATCAAGGGCCGGCGATAAATATCGCAAAGCGCGCTTAGCGCTTGCATATTTATCGCCGGCTATTCTGTAACTTATCGCGGGTTAGCGCGTTATTAACAACGCGCATCGCCGAGGCGATAAAAATTTCAGAGATAGGTGGATATCGCCGTTTTCCATGTGGAAAACGGCGATATCCTAGATGATAGGGCCTGTGGTCTTAGCCACAGAATCCACCCTCATGTTAAGTATGCCTTAGTCAGGAATTTAACAGACGTTAAATTCTGCGTTAAGGCATACTTAACACAATTAAAATAATCGCTCGCATTACAAATATCGCGAAGCTGCCTTCGCGATATTTACCCATGTTGTTTCCACAGACACGCCTACTTTGCATCTCATTATCGATGCGAAGTCAGGCGTGCTGGAAACGGGAGTAAAATCAGCAAAACACGCGATAGCGTGTCTTTGCTGATAAGGCGATATAATTATCGCCGCTTTTCGGCCGAAAACGGCCGCAAAAGCGGCGATAATTGTTTATCGCCGCCTTGTTAATATGCCCCTTATTACCTTGTACTTTGAATCTCACAATCTATAATATGGGAGGTCATTGTATCTTGGAGAAGGTTTTCAATTGACTAATATTGAATAACTTTTGCAAACGTGTTTGTTGCAATTTCAATAATGACATATACATTATTGTAGATATCAGGGCTGGACTGGGAACCCAAAGCAGCACTGGCAATTTTAACACCCCCCCCCCCCTATCCCCCCTCCTGCTGCTTTTGTTACTGGAGGCCGATATAGCAGCACTGCTGCAAAAACGGCCCTCAGTAGCAAAAACATCCCTCACTGCTGCAAAATCGCCCCCCTCCACCCCCACCCTTCCAATCTCCCGGGGAAACGCCTGATGCCCACTATGGACAGTCCGGTCCTGGTAGACATAGAGTGCCACTAACCTCATTTTGTCCCATAAGAGAACTCTGTTTTTGTCTGTAATGTGGGGGCAGAAGCATGCACAAGCATAACGGTTATCTTGGACTGATTTTTTAAAGCTTAAGAAAAAGCATTCTAAATCTAAATCCGTATTTGTAAAGCGCGAACTACTCACCCTTACGGGTCTCAAGGCGCTGGGGGCCGTAGTGGAAATTAAGTGAGCTATTGCCCAGAGTCACATGGTGCTGAGCTGAGCTGCCGCCGGAGCCGGGGATCAAACCGTGAACCCTGTGCTCCGAAGTCAGCTGCCCTGGCCGCTGCACCACACCTCTCCACTCCATTCTAAAATGACTGCTACGCATGCGCTTGCGAGGCGATCATCTGCATAAAAAACATTGGTAAAACCAATAGGTCTACACCTTGGTGTCACAGGGAATACCTATTAGCTTTGCCAATCTTTGCTTAATCAGGGGCTCTTCACTTCAAGAAATCTGCTCCTTGCATTTGTCAATGTAACTGTTTTGCACAGGTTCAATCAATCAATCAAGTGTTTTTTAAAGCGCTAGCTACTCACCAAGAGGGTCTCAAGGTGCTGAGGGAAGGGGAGGCGGAGTGGGGGGACCGTCGCGCAGATCCCTGCAAGGTCACGGAGTTCCATCGAAGAGCCAGGTCTTGAGGTCCTTTAGGAACTTGGGGAGTGAAGGAGACGATAATCAAGCATGCCCAGTATTGTTTCTTTTGAATACATGGAAGGAGTGTGAAAGATAAGATGCTGTTACTTTTGGCTTTGAATGAGTGTAGATATCATATTTGTTGATGGGTGAGCATGTTCCTTTCAAACTGCAGAAAATCATAGAAATGTAAAATTCTACATCAATTTCAGCTTCAAAATAGTCATCCCTCTTAGTCAGCAGATATATTCTTAAAACATTACCTCACAATTGCTTATATTCAAGGATTCAGCAATCTCGTAGCATATGCTCAGATGCCCTGCCAGCTGGTATCTTGAATTGTAACAGAAACCTGGGCATTCTGTTCAAGGCTGGGGTCCTAATCTGCACTCAGGTTGTAATGATGTATTTTTTTTAAGAGGAACTGGTGTATTTATATTTTTGTGCACTGTGATCAGGAGCCACTCTGTGTGACGGGGGTCATAAGGTGATCTCTCTGTGTGCTATTACCTGTGTGCCTGTGGAGTAAAGGAGGGCAGCTGGTTATTGAGGCTATCATGGCCTCAGACCATACATCAGTTTCTGGCACTTGACATTAAGTCTTTCCTTTTTCCCAATGCCCCCAATTCTAACACTACCTCACTTGTTAGTAATCTTTGGATGAGTCTTCTGCTATGGCGTAGATATCAATAGGGCAGCAGGTTCAGTGGCTCCGGGACCCGGGGGTTGAGGTTCCCACAAGACCCCAAGTGTAGCCATTGTTTACTACTAAAGCATGGGATGAGGCCCATTTTCCTTGCTTGCATCAGGGTCCATAGTGCCTCTGCTAAGCCACTGTTCTTTGGATAACTGGCTTCTTGTCAACTGGGCTATTAATCTATTCCTCACACTGGTTGGTAATAGGCAGTTGTGGCTGGTGACCATTAGAAGTGGTGAGGCGTAATCCTTGATTTGAAATTCCTGTGAGCGAGACCGACTCACTTACTTGGAGCGTTTGGTGGGCTCACTCACACTCGCTTGCACTCAGTCTTAATATCTCACTCATTCTCACTTGGTCTTAGTCATTTACTCTCATTCACACTTGCTGTCACCTTAACTTACTCTTACTCAGTTTCACTGACTCATGTAGTCTCATTTATTCTCACTCTGACCCACTCAGTCTTACTCATTCTCAGTTACTCTCACTCAATCCCACTCATTCTCAGTCCTTCTGATGGACGCAATCTTACTCTGATTCACCGAGTCTCACTAAGTCTCATTCTGACTCACTCATTTCCACTCTGTCCCACTCATTCTCATCGAGTTTCCCTGAGTCTCTGCATGACTCCCTCGTTCTCCCTGAGTCACTCAATCCCACTCATTCCGATTCATTCATTTTCACTGTGACCCACTCATACTCAATCAGTCCCACTCATTCTCACTCAGTCCCACTCATTCTGACTCACACAATCTCACTCTGACTCACTCAGTCTCACTCAGTTTCACTCTGACTCACTCATTCCAGCTCAGTCTCACTCATTCTTACCTAGTTTCCCTGAGTCTCCCCATAACTCCCTTGTCCTCCCTGATTCACTCAGATCTACTCATTCTGATTAAATCTCACTGTGACTCACTCATACTCAATCCGTCTCACTCGTTCACAGTCAGTCCCACTCAGTCTTACTCCTTCTGAGTCACTTCTCACTTTAACTCAGTCTTACTCATTCACAGTCAGCTCAGCCATTCACACTCAGTTTTACTCATTCGTGCTGATTCGCTCAGTCATACTCATCCTGGTTCACTTAATATCACTCTGACTCACTCATACTCACTCAGGCTCATTCATTAACACTCATTCGGACTCACATTCAGATAAAATCATTCTCACTCAGTCTGACTCAATTAGTCTCACTCACTCTCACACTGACTCACTCTTTCTCACTCATTCTCTGACTCACTCAGACTTGACACACCATTGTCACACACAATAACATTCAGTTAGCCTCTCTGTCATTCTCCCTCACTCATTCATTTGCCCTTGTACTCACTCTTCTTATCACTCATTGTCCTCACTTTGACTCATTCCTTCACTGACACTGTCACTTTTACACACACATACAGACATAGACACATGGACATGCTCACATACACACACACTTTCTCACTCACATATATATACACAGTATTTAAAAATCTTTTTTACTTAACTTGCTGCCTGTGCAGGTCCCGTTTGGACACATGCTGCTTCTTTCAGCTTTACACTTGAAACTAAAACCTCATACCTACACAGTCACATATTCGAGGTTTTAGTCTCTGCTCATTCATCACACCCTTTCCCAACTCTGTGAGGAGTTAGGAAGGGGTGGGGTGACTGACTGATTGACATGTAGCCACGGGCCCTAAAGCCTGCAACGCCTGTGGCTAACTATAGCTATGACGCTTTACCACGTCACAGATTGGAGGCTCTGAGGTGTGCCAGGACACGAGGCCAGGGCTGGGGGTTTCACCAGTCCTGGATAATCTCTGATGGCTGATGTAGGCGCCTTTTTTGTGCCTGCACCAGACATCAGACATTCTCATTAGCAGAGCAGTCTTAAACTGCTACTGGACAGCATTTATTTTTTATACCAAGAGTAAATAAAAGATTATTATTCACTCTTTATATAACAAGGGAGACATTGCACTAGAGCCATAATGGGAAAATTGCCACTGGTAATAGGGAAGATACCATAAGATAATGATTCCATATAAGCACCTTTAGCAGTATAGTCACCCTCTTTAATGCACTCTAGGTGGTAGACATGTTGCCAGCAGGATCATCACATTCTTCGTCATTGGCTCCTCGAGGTTCAGAGTTACTTGCTCCAGCATGGTGCTGCCTGACCAGTGTATGCTGATTTGTTTTCCACTATATCTGGCTGAGTTAGAGAGAGAAGCAAGATAACGGTCGGCTGAGGCAACCGCTGCAGCTCGCAGCACCATGATTCAGCGAGACCTCTGTTAATCCTCCTGTAGAACTGGCAAAGGAAAGATGTCAGCCTTACTAGATGCCCTGCAGAGATTACTTACGGAACGATCAGGCATCTGTGCAGCTAAATGTGAGGTTGCGGCGGGACAGCAGAGGCTTCTCTTTGGGTTTGTCCCGACTGTCCCGAACGGCACTTACCAGAAGTAATGAAGCTGAAAGCTGCTCCTCCCAAGGCAGGCGGAAAAGGGTTGGGGGCCTCTGAAATCGGAGACAGCCCTGCAGCGGATCCAGCCACCATCGCGATGAGCCGCCTGAACGCAGAGCCAGGCCCTGGAGCAGTGCAGCAGCCCGGGCGCCGCGGTCAGGGTATGACCCGGAACGAGAACGCTTCAGAGGGGAAAGGGAAGGGCGGAGCTGCGCTCCAGCAGCGCCTCCCCGGCCCCACAGTGGCAGATCTGCTGAGAGCGGTGAGAGCAAAGCTCCGAGTGAAGCCTCCACTGGACCTGCGCCTGAATATCTGAAGACTGAGAAGCCAGCAAACAACACTCAGCAGCACCAGGTGAACACTGGAGCACCGTGCATACCGGGTAACAGGGAAATGGGGGCTGTGGAGGTCTCTAATTTGGCAGCCATTGATGTGGGAGAGGGTGGGAGAGAAGAGGCAAAGGATAGAACAATCAGCAGCAATCCCACCCAGCCTGAATCTTACAAAGACAGCAACTCAAGGGGGGGGGAGAAGAGATGCCTGAAAATCCTCCTAAAAACCCTCAACAAGACACCCAATGTGATTATGACACCCTAGAAAGGTCAGGGCAACAGCTAACACTGCATATTAAGGAAAACAGAGGGGGGAGAAAGGAGAAGGATCTGGAGGCGACAGACTGCTTCTACTCTCTCTCGGAGGATACATGCTCTGCAGATGAGTCGATCTCACTTACAGACTCAAGTGAAAGTGGAAGCCCACCGGATACCAGCGGGATGGACTCCGCTGCAACTCTACGCAAAGCATGCAGGAAATCAAGGCGCTTAGAGAAAGCTGCAGGAAGAAAAAAAGAAAAAGAAGATCTAAACTGGGACTACTATCCTGCTAGCCAACTGGTGGGGACTGCAGGAGGAGCAGCAAAGGAATCTGAAGACAGCGCCGTCTCAACATTGGATGTCATTTTACAATCTATCATGTCGCACCAGGAGGAAACAAGACAGGACAGTCGTCGCTCACAATCCGCTCTCCGCAAAGTGCAAGGCACTGTCCGCAAAGTTGCTAAAGTATGTAACAATATCAGCGAGCGCTTAACATACTTGGAGTCAAGAACCAGAGCCCTCGAGGTGGATATTGCAGGAGCCCAGGCTCAATCTGAGTCGCATGAGGCCAGACTGGTGGATATCCAGTGGAAGTTAGAGGATCAGGAAAACCGGCAGCGCCGGAATAACCTGCGCTTCTTAGGCATTCCTGAGGGCAAAGAGGGTACAGGCGTGCGTCTTTATATGATAGAGCTGCTTGGGAGGGCATTTCCTGAGCTTGAAGGCTGGAACTGGCCACAAGAGATTCAACGTGCCCAACGAGTTCCCTTTAACATGAAAAAGCCAGTTGGGCCTGGCACCAAGCCTAGGGCAATTCTAGTTTATTTTGGGAACTATCTACTCCGGCAGAATATTTTTGAAAAGGCCTGACCAGAAAACAAACGCAAGGTGTAGGATGTCGCCTTTTTCACCTGACCTGACTTTTGTCATGTCACAGTCGAGAGGCGTTGGAGACTGCGGCAAATGAATGCCCCATTTCAGGCAAACGGCGCGCAGGCGTATCTGATATACCCTGCAAAGCTGAAAGTAGTAATCGGTGACCGGGCTCGCTTCTTTACCTCAGAGATTAAAGCGAAGGAAGCTATGGAGGAACTCAGGGGTTAGGAAAGTCAGCGGCCGAAATATGATAACTGCTCAGAGTATGAGAACGTGGGCCCGAACAGAGACAGAAGGGAGACCTGAAATCCGGGGAGACGCCGAACCTATGGGACCATAATTTGGGTGATATATGATATGTGATATGAGATAGCTTCTCTACTATTTTTTCCTCATATCTGTCTGCCTCTTTTTTTTCTCTCTCTCTTTCCTTTGCTAAGACAGAAACTAGGATGCAGGAGGGGGGACTTGCTGTCTGGTTATATCTATCTTGGGTGTAATGAGTAGGGTCTCACTGATCTTGGTGCTATGCTGCTTCATCACATACAGACCAGCGGTCTGGAAGCTTCCATCAGGGGGAGAGGGGTAGGGGTTTGGGGGAGGGGGTGGAGGGGCAGGTTGGGTTGAGGGTTGGGGGGAGATGGGGATGGCGAAAGTGGTGGTGTGGGTGCAGAATAAAAAGGGGGAAAAAAGCCAGGTATAGGAAGCAAAAAGGGAAAAAATCAAGCAGGAAATCTTAGTATGATATGGTTTAGATGGTTGAGCTCTTTAGATAAATATGGATAAATTAAGGATTTGCTCAGTTAACGTGGGGGACTTAATGACAAAAAAAAGAGAAACAAAGTGTATGCAATGTTAAAGGCTATTAATCCTGACATAATTTGTTTACAGGAAACACACATTCCATGGTGCAACAAGGATGCTCTTCGTATAAGGGGTTATGATTTGGCTATTTGTTCTACCCAGACCTCCATGATTAGAGGGGTAGCCATACACATCAAATATCAGGGTGGAACAGTGAAGCGTGCACTGGCTGATAAATGGGGGCGATGGGCGGTAATCTCACTAACCACAGGGTTGACGTTAGGGACTGTATAAGGGTCAAAGCAGGATGATCCCAATTGGATGAACCCAATTGGAAATAGAGCTAGCCTCCTGGTCTGACCCCTTGATAATCTGTGGCGACCTTAATATACATCTAGGAAGTACCAAGGATCAAACCCAAAAATTTAGTAGGAGGAAGCCCCAAGTATTTAGGGCGCTGGCTACCTTTAAAGATAGCCATGGCTGATAGACGTTTGGGCTGAGAAAAATTCTATCGACCATGGGTTCACATACTCCTCTCACCCACATAGAAAATATGTTCGTTTGGACTACTTTCTTGCCTCTACTAAAATATTGAATGAGATTATGATTAAGAAACTCCTGAGACTCTTCTTGGGGCCATAACCCATTACTGTTAGAGGTTACAGGGCAGGGGGTGCCAGGAAGCAGAGCAGCTGGTCATTTGACAGGAAACTGTTAGCAAATGAAGAGTTCCTAGCTCATATCAAACACTGGACCGCGGAATTCTTAGATATGAACAGATACAGCGCCTCACGTAGAGTAGTGTGGGATACATTTAAAGCCGGTTTGAGAGGGGAGTTCATAAGCTATGTGGGTCAGCGTCGGAAACATCAGAAGGATGAGGTTAACTCACGAATAGAAAGATTGGCCAAACTAGGGATAGAACATGTGAGCTTGATCAGCCAGGGGGGACGGGATGAGATAATAAAGGAACACACAGAGAAACTAGCTACAATAAAAGCAGAGATCAATAGCTATTTTCAGGAAAAAGTGGCACAAACCTATCAGGTACATAGGGGTGAGATGTACGAGTATGGAGAGTCAGCAGGAAGATTATTGGCTCTGCGTACAAGCAGAGGCGGCTCCTCGAGGGAGTGCTGCAGGGCGGTGGGGCCGGGCAGGGGAGGGGCAGGGTGGGGGGTAGTAAACTCCAGAATACGGCCGAACGGATTTAAGTAAATAAATAAATATATAAACAATTTACATTGCGCGCGCTGCAACGCCAACTCGGCGATGCAGCGCGCACAATGTAAATTGTTTTATGTATTTATTTATTTACTTAACTCAGTTCGGCCGTATTCCGGAGTTTACTACCCCCCGCCCCACCGCCCCGCAGCACTCCCTCGAGGAGCCGCCACTGCGTACAAGGCAGAAGACTGCTAGAAACAACATCGCCAAAATTAAGAACAGTAATGGGCAGTATGAGACGAGGCCTGTGGAGATTATTGGCGTTTTTGAGCAGCTCTATAAAAAGCTATATCAAGCTGACCCTCCAGGAGTAAACCCAACAACTGAAGATGATAGGTGGCCGGCCCTCAAAAGAATAGATGAAATAACATATCTGGAGTTGGAAGAAGGGTTTGCATTGGAAGAGATTCTGGATGCAATAGGCTCGCTCCCTTCAGAGTAAGCAGCCGGTCCGGACAAAATCCCTCTGGAACTTTACAAATTACTTCTACACGAGATCGCCCCAAATATGCACAACCGGTTTATAGATGTGCAGCATAGCGGGACTCCACCCCCTTCATGTCAGTGAACAGACGTAGTGTTATTCGCCAAAAAGGGGAAACCACTGGAACTACCAGCTTCGTATCGCCCCATCTCGCTGATGAACTCTCCGGTCCGGACAAAATCCCTCTGGAACTTTACAAATTATTTCTACACGAGATCGCCCCAATTATGCACAACCTGTTTATAGATGTGCAGCATAGCGGGACTCCACCCCCTTCATGTCAGTGAACAGACGTAGTGTTATTCGCCAAAAAGGGGAAACCACTGGAACTACCAGCTTCGTCTCGCCCCATCTCGCTGATGAACTCTGATGCCAAAATATACTCAAAGGTCATAGCTAATCAGCTACAGAGAATCATAGCGTCACTGGTATCACCATGGCTGCACGGCTTCGTACCAGGTAGGGGGACCACAGACCACATCAGGCGGGTTATATCAATACTAGATATAGGCGAAGTAGAAGGTAAAGATGTGGCGGTGGTCCTCCAAGATGCCGAAAAAGCCTTTGATCGAGTATCGTGGCAATATCTCTGGGGGCCTCTGTCAGAGAGGGGGTTGGGTCCACATCTGCTAACCGCTATCCAGGCCATGTATTACAAACCTTATGCACAACTACAGGTGATCGGTAACACGTCGGGGAGAATCGAGATAGCCGGAGGGACAAGGCAGGGGTGCCCTTGCTCTCCAATCCTGTTCGCTCTATATTTAGACCCCTTTATGAACCAGATTATACACAACTCTGCAATTAAACCCGTAACTAGTAAAGGGTACAACAAAAAGATCCTAGCATATGCAGACGGCATTGCAGTAATCACCACAGAACCAGATAAGGCAATTAGAGAGGTCGAAAGCATGGCAGAGGAATTTGGAAGGAAATCGTGGTATCTCCTGAACAAGGGGAAGACACAAATAATATGCTCTTCATAATGCCATATCCAAGATCTTTGTAAAGTTGAATCAGCCACATATCTAGGGGTCAATATAACACCTAATATGGATGCAATGTGGGCAATCAATCTTGACCCATTACTTGATAAAAATAAGCCTGGAATTAAGACATCTAGATAAGCTGCAGCTAACAATAATAGGAAGATCTAACGTATTAAAAATGAAAATCTTTCCTAAATTACTATACTTATTCCGCTCAATCCCCCTTGAACTTGCAGATGCAACTATAAACAAAATGAACGCTATGTTTTCTAACTTTATATGGAGCTAACAGAAAACATGGCGCATGCTGAAAAGTATGACGCTTCCTCGTGAACGAAGCTGGTGGGGAGTTCTTAATCTCTTATATTACTATTGGGCCGCCGCATTACAACAGATGGGCCTTCTTCTATTACCTGGTCGGGTGAGCTATGATGATCTTGATCTACCCTCAATATACCATATATCAATTGGAAAAGAGGTGGAAGGGCTCTTTCTCCGACAACTAGAACCAAGTTATTATAAGAAGACGCAGTTCAAGTGTGTCAAGGCGGCCTGGAAGATTTGGAAAAAGGTCAGCAGACTGTTGAAGGTCCCCAGAAACAATAGGTATACTCCCATATGGTGCTCCTCTCTATTCCCATCCGTACTGTATGATGTAATGCCTATAAACTGGGAGCAGGCTGGAATAGACAGGATTGTAAACTTGTACAACAATACAGAGAACATATCATTCTCAGGGCTTATACAAAGATATGGTGTTAACAATAGAACCCAATTTAAATACATACAGATCCGGGAGTGTCTCATTCGCCTCCCTAGCGGGTCCCTTAACCTGGCTAAAATTCCAATCTTGGAAGCTGCAAATCGTCAGGACAGTAGGATTGGAGACTATTATCAAGCTCTAATGGAGACCCTCCCCGACGATTTGCAAAAACTGAGGCAAAATGGGCAACAAAGCTGGGAGATGGGGATGTTGACCTGGATATGTCAATAGAACTGAGGAGAAAGATCCTCTTATCTGCAAACCTGAAGGCCCGGCACTACAAAAACATTTTTAATCTGTACTATACACCGGCCAAGCTCTATGGGTGGGGGAAGAGGGAGAGTGATAAATGCCCCAGATGCCAAATAGGTCCTGCTGATATCACGCACAAGTTCTACTCCTGCACTAAACTCATTCCTCTGAAAAAAGGCATAGAAGACTTTTGGCTACAAACAATCAGCAAGGCAATTACCATCAGCCCAGCTATGATGCTACTAGGATATGACTGTCAGGTCAATTTAGATACTTCCCAGAGAGACTTTATATTCATGTCAGTCGCTGTGGCTCGACTGCTGATTACCACTGCACGGAAAGACATGGACCCACCCACATACCAGCTGTGGCTTCACCTCCTACTAAGTATCTATGTGCAGGAGACAGCACTATATAAGAGCAAGGGCCGACGGGAAAGAGAGAAGGGTAGGAAGATATGAGAACCTCTGATGGTATGGCGTAACAGTAGAGGAGCTCAGGGAGAGCAGGCCTAAACTTGATTAGATTAAGCATATCCCACAGATATAAAAGGATTAAGGAAACCTCAAGATGAAGTAATGTATGTATGTATGTATCTGGGTTTTTTAGTTTTTGTACAATGAGATGCGTAATATGAACTATGTATTCTATTTATTGAAAATATTATCTATATGAATTAACTACCCGATTTCCTTTTTGTACCTGCCTGGCTTTTGAATTAAAAAAAATATATATATCTGGCTGAGTTAAATCTGTGAAAGACCACAATGCAAATGCTAACAGAATTTAATCGAAAAGTAAGTATAGTGTTCTAAAATGGAGGGAAAACTACCTACCTTTTAGAGAAGCCAGATTTGTGGACGCTGACTATTTGTCACTAATCTTGGTTTGCATTTCCATTCTCCAAATCCTTTGTTGTACATTCTGCCATCAGTGACAAACACTGATGGATTTTCTGGCAGAGGTTTGCAGCTAAGTTGGTGGAAAATCCTCTGCTGCTCTGTTGGGACACTGCAGATACTGCTGATTTTCCACCACAGATTTGCCAGAGGTAACAATTCCCTCAATTTGGTGGACAGAAAGTCCACCAGTCAAACTAGAGATCATAGATGAATAATTAGCTTATTGGGGATTGACACTACGAGCCTAATTACGATGTCGGTCGGAAAGCCTCTGATCGCTGGTCGGAGGCTTTCCGACTGACATGGTAGGTTTAAAGTCCGACCGCAGTATTATGATGATGGCGGTCGGTGTTTAAACTGGCTGGGGAATCCAAAGTGGTTCCGACATGCTCCAAGAGCCCGTCGGCCAGTCGGAAAGCCCTCATAATCTCTTAGGAATGGCGTTTCTGTCGTTGGGATTATGATGTTGGTTTCTGACAGCCAATCCATGTCGGCCTTTCCGACATGGATTGGCTGTCGGAAACTGATTTTTGGGTCCCCTAGCAGGGCCCCCTAGCCCCCCTGGTCCTCCGCATTTGGCCCTGAGGGGGCACCTACGGTGCCCTACTAAACATCCCTGCACCGTGTGGCAGGCACCTTGAGGTGCCTGCCACACGGTGCAGGGATGTTTGAAAACTTCAATTTTTCAATGGGAGCTTGTGCTGCGGGTGGCTTCAGCCCGCTGCACAAGCTCCCATTGAGAAATGGAAGTTTGTGACCACACCATGTGCGGTTGCATCCTAATTGTGCGGTCGAAACCGCTGACCTATGGTCGGGCGGTTCCTTTCACAAAACGGTGTCAGTCGGAGGCAACTGCGACCAACATGGAAATAAGGGCCAATAGGTCAATCCTCATTCAAATCTTGATTCCTGAAATGTCTCTTGCCTCTTGTTTTAAACAGTTGATGTTCTTGACAATTAGTTCTATGCACAAATGTATGCTCAGTCACATTTCAATCAAGTTTTGATTTTGTGGTCGCATAAAGCCAAGGATAGCTATCACACACTATTTTAGTTTTTTTTAGGTCAGAGCCTCTTACCTTTAAAAGCCTTCCACAGTATTACTGCTTCATGCAGGAAAAGAAGGCCATTTTCATCATATTCCTTTACTTTGAGTGTCTCCAGTGTACTCCGTCTCTGGCTGGATGCTCTCCAGATTATGGAGGAAGCTACGACTTCTGCTCTGCACTCCTGCTTTTCTTCCTTGGGAAGTGCTTTGGGTGGTTCTCATCTGAAGTGCTTCATAACAGGATGTTCACCCAGCTTTTGTGAAATTATTAAATCTTACAAGAGGGCTTCTGAAATCTCCTGTGAGGATCTCAAGTACAAAATAAGAAACATAAAGAAGTGGAAAGTCACTCAACTGAACTCATATTATTATGGCAACAGTAAATAAATACACATGCCTCCAGAAATAACGCTAGGCAATGAACTAAGTTAAAATTCATGATCAAAGCACACTTTTTTAGGATTGGAAGACCTACCTGACTTTTGGATAGTGCCTTATGTTTGACTGTACTGTACTGTTTATAGAGTAGCGACTACTTCTGATAACAGGGGCTGGCGTACATTACAGTACCTAAAATAAGTTGTGGGTGAACTTTGATGGGCACTGGCTTGGTCCTGAAGGCACCTCCTTTTGTCCACTATTCATTTAAAGAAATTGTCCATAATTTAAATTAACCAGCTAGGGTGCATTGAGGTTCTGGGCTTGCTTCTGGGACTACACATAATAGCATTTAGCTGCCACTAATATGGGTGACACCGTATGGGCCTGGTTTGCCTCATTCCTAAGAAACAGTCCTCTGGCGGTATCAATCACCACTTACCACTTGCAACTTAAGGAGAACATCTGTTGATCTCCCTCAGAGATCCTCATTAAACCCTACTCTCTACAACATGTATGTGACTCCACTAACTTATTTAATTCAATTGCTCAAGGTGAGATTTCCTGTTTATGCAGATGACAGCCAGGTTATTTTGATTATGAATCAGGTAAAGCACCAGTTTCTGGAGGCTCTGTCTGGTACTCGGGCAGCAGCAGAGCATGGGTAACCATCTGTAAAGACCTATACTCAGTTTTAATCCTGTCAGTTTAGAATTACCTGACTGTGGTAACAGGACACTAAGAAAGGTCTTTACTGTTTATGTTTAGAATAGGAACTGTGAAGCATCGGTTGTGTTTCTCATTGGGGTATCATCAAGATTCATTTGCTTATAATTGTCTTTGAGTCCACACAGTTTTTATTGAACCTTTGGTTCACAAAGGTAAACACACTTTGGTGTAAGTTCACTACTTTTTTGGTATTCACAGATGTAAACTTAGTCCAAAGGTCTAACTTTACTACTTTTTGATATTCACAAAGGTAAACTTAGACAAAAAGTCTAACTGTACTATTTTTCGGTATTCACAAAGGTAAACTTAGACCAAGAGACTAACTTTGCTACTTTTTGGTATTCACAAAGGTAAACTTAGACCAAAAGTCTAACTTTATTGGTAATAACTTACCTTTGTGAATACCGAAATGTAGAAAATTAAGACTTTTGGTCTAAGTTAGACTTTTGGTCTAATTTGACCTTTGTGAATACCAAAAAGTAGTAAAGTTAGACTTTTGGTCTAACTTTACCTTTGTGAATCGAGCCCTACCTTTTTCTTAAAAAATTGCAAGCTTAATGTTATTTATAGTAAACGTTTTTACTTTCTGTCTTAAAGAAACACAGTTTATACAATGCAGAATAGCATTACAATATTTACAACTTCTTTGCAAGGACGAAATTTGATTTTGTGTGGGTAATGTTTTCTGCTGTACACTCTAGAAATACTATGCATTTATAACCAATGATATTTGTTTATTTTTAAAAGTAGTTTGCTTGTTAAGTTTATTAAATTTTTCTGGATTGTTTTGTGTACTTTTATGCATGTCTCTGACACCCAAATAAAGTTAATTTGATCTATTGTTTAAGTATGGATGCTTATATGGCCATCTCCCAAGACAAGTTTAAAAGTGGTCTATGTGCCGTAGCCAGATAAACAATCAGTCTAATTCCCTTCATTTGAACATAAATAAAAAACAAAATTATAGCAATAGACAACTCTACATCTGGGTCATCAGCTTGGTGGCTGTTATATCTGACACCCTTTGGTGGTAGTCCCTCAAACGTTTTGCCTTCACCCCTCCTCTTTTGCTTAACTAATTTTTGTTGGCTTTAGGACACTCTGTGCACCTTACCAGTGCTAACCAGTGCTAAACAGTGCTAAAGTGCTTGTGCTCTCTCCTTCAAACATTGTAAAATTGGCTTACACCTAATTGGTACATTTAATTTACTCATGGGTCCCTAGTACAATGGTACTACATGTCCCCAAGGCCTGTAAATTAAATACTACTAGTAGGCCTGTAGCACTGATTGTGCCACCCACTTAAGTAGCCTTTTAAAACCTGTCTCAGGGCTGCCATTGCAGCTTGTGTGTCCAGTTTTAAACTGCCATTCGTCATGGCAAAATACTTCTTTTACCAGATCTAAAACTCCCTTTGTATTGCATATATGTCACCCCTAAGATAGACCCTAAATAGCCAATGGGGCAGGGTGCATTGTAATTAAAATGCTAGACATGCTTTTCACTGCTACGAGGCTTACTTCCTCTATAGGTTAACATTGGGTTACCTTATTACATCATTTAATAAGAGATAACTTTTGCATGGGAGCAGGTAGGAATGTTATGTTTGCTGTCTGATGAATTGTAATTCAAAACCCTCTTTAATGGTAAAGTCGAATTTTAAGTCACAATTCTAAAAATGACATTTTTAAAAAGGTGGCATTGTCTTGACCTAACCATTTGGTGCCTGCAGCCTGCATCCTGGGTCACATGACTAGGTGTCAGTTGGTCTTTGTGTATTCCTCCCAGACAGAATCACCATAGAGGGTCTGGTGTTGGCAGGATGGGCCATCTTGACTTAATGGGCTGTCATCTACAACACTTGCACTTCAAAGGCACTGACCCAGCATACTCACAAAGTACTTAACTCTAGCCTATTGTGCCCCCAGACAGATGAGGACCAGAGCAGGGAGTCAGGAAATTCCAGACACATCTGTAGGGGAAAACTTCAGAAGCTCCTTCCACTTCAAAGAGAACACCAAGTATAAAAATGGGACCCTCATACCCACTCTTCAGTACACTTCTGGACTTGTGGATATAACAAAAGACGGATGCCCTGCTGCTCGAGGCCTGACCTGCTTGAGGAGAAGGAAGACTGGACCTGCATCCTTCATCCCAAGCTCAAGTGACTCCAAGGGTCAGCTGACTGACCTCCTGTTCTGGGCTACAGGGACACAACAAGCTCCAGAGGCCTCTCTGCAGCTGTCCAGCTGACCTGCTGCAACTCGACCTGCCCGGAACTGCAACAGGACCTGCATGAGCCATGCTAGCCTCTCCTGGAGTGGATTTCTGAAACCCAAGAGGTGCCTCCCAGGTCGTGGACTCTTGGTGTGGCATCAGTTGAACTCCTCCTCGAAGGAAAGAAGAAATACTGAAGTTTTGGGCTTTTTGCAACCTCAAACGGGCCCGTTCATGCCAAGATCTTGCCAGCCGTGCTGACCACCAACGCAAAGATCTGATGAACCCAATTCTTCACACTACAGCAACCACAGTGCCGATCGGCAATATGAGATATGCACTTCGCGCTACAGCATCAACATCCCATTCTTCTTAACACTACCCGACCTCTCTTTTCGAGCAGTCATTCCTACCAGACTCCTCATTTCCAGCACAGCCACCTTTATGCAAATTTAAGAAGCACATCAATATGATCATGTGTTTATAGTATGTTTGTGGTTGTGAATGAATGTAGTCAGAATGTTGTACATTTGTTAGTCTCTGTATGAATTGTTTTTACTTCTAATACATGTTTTTATACTTACCCAAAAACAAGAAAAAGATAAATTAATAAATAAATCTCTTAATTTTTCTAATTTTCTAGTGTCACTATCGTTTGTTTTTCTCCTCATAATGGTTTGAGGGATTTAATGGTCTGAAGTAGCCCTAGAGTATTTACATTCAATTTAAGAAGCACAAACAGCCTTGCATGGCGGCTGTTCCTTTGCTGTGGTAACTGCTAAATTCTGGGAGTCATTGCCGCTTTTCATTGGACCTGAAGGACATCTTATCAAATTCCATGAATCTCATAAAACATATCTTTTCACATATTGATTCTCATGATTCGAAGTACTTCAGCCTGAACCCTATGTCCGCTACAGCCAAGTCTTCATTTATTCATTAATAGAGTGCATAAGAGACCATAAAATCCATTGACAGATTTTGGAGTACAGGATAGATTTGTACATTTTTCACCAGTAAGATAAGAGGTCAGCAAAATTCCAGTGAAGAGAGATCTGGGCAGTGACGGCTGGCAGGGAACGGGGCAGGTGGGACATGGTGGTGTGGGGGACAAAATATTTAAAAATAAAAAAGTAAACACTTACCTCCTCGCGCCGCGGCTGCCTCCGTCTATTCTCCCCCGTTGCTGAAGAGTCCGGAAGCACACAGGTTCCCCTGAGCCAATCACGACGCTGCAATGCAGCGTTGTGATTGGCTCCCCATAGATTGGTCTGAGCGCCGTAGTTTGGCGCTCGGACTGGGAGAGGGAGCCTGTGCATGATCCCCAACCAGCCTGTAATGCAGCCTGGGTAGGGAACATGCAAAGTGCGGAGGACTGTTTGGCCGGCCCGAGACTGCTGGCCAAGCAGACCTGCAAACTTGATGTGCACAGTCCACTCCCCCTTCCTGAGCCACCAGCCCGCCTCACCCTAACCCAGCCCCACAGAAAGGAACAATAAAATGATAATAACTTTGTTATTATCATTTTATTTTTCCCTTTTCCACTGCTCTTAGAGCAGTGGAGCAACGCATTTGGTGATGCAGCGCTCACAACGAAATTCGTTTTATTGATTTAAATGTTTACTTACCTGTATTGGTCCGTATTCCGTACTTTGCTACCCCCCACCCTGCCCCTCCCCCGCACCACGTCACCGCCCGGCCTGCACTCCTACACGGACCGCGACTGTCTTACGAGTGTCTGCCTGTAGTTAATGTGCCCTGGAACTGTGCATACTGATCTTAGGGAGAAAAGAAGGGGTGGGAAATCAGTGCAGTGAGTGATGCAGTAACGCAAAGGGTAAGTCAAAAAGAGAAATAATGAAAAAGAAGATGGGAAAGATAGAAAATACAAAAGAGAAGGGATGAAAGGAAAATTAAAAAAGATAGGAAAAACAAACATAATGGAAAGAGGAAGGAAGGATATATAGAGAAGAAGGAAATGGAGAAGGCAGATTGAGTTCAGAGAAAGAGAAGGAAAGATGAACTGCAGAAGCGAGAGCACCGTTCAGAAACAGAAAATATTACTTATGAGGTCAGAGAAAGGGGGAAGAAAGGTGGTAAAGATAAGTGAGGATTCGAGAATAGGAAAGGGAGGAATAAAGGAGAACAGCAGCAGGCAGAGAAAAAGTAAGAGTGGGAAAAGAGTTAAGGACGACAAAGGGAAATGAGATTAGAACAAGCACAAGGGAACAACGTACAGGGAGAAAAAAGAAAGGTGAGGAAATAAGGGTTTTGAAGAAAACAAGAGGAATGAGAATAGAAAGAATGAGAGAGAGAGGCAAAGAGAAGCTAAGAATATGAAAGGTAAAGAGAAGGCATGACAGAGATTAAATGGAGGTCGCCGGTGCACAAAGACAGCACTTTTATAAAATAGAGAAGAAGATGTAGGAGAAGTGGGAAGAACGCAAATGGACATAAAGGCGATGCAAAAGGGGTGCAGAGAAAGAAAAAGTGTGAAACGAAGGAAGTAGAGAAGAACAAGTGGGGGGAGTGAAGAGAGACAGTAAGGAAATATGGAGGAGTGAGAATGAAAGGCAAGAAGGAGATGAAAGAAGCAAGAGAGACAGAAAAGGAGAAGAGAGTAGAATGACGAATCTGGGGGCATATTATCAAGGGCAGTATCGCCACTTTAGCGGCACTTTTTGCCAATAAAGCGGCGATATTTTTATCGCCCTATTAGCAAGCTGTCGCTAACAGCTGTTAGCGACAGCTTAATGGCGATAGCGGCCGTTTTGGTGCCACTTTGCATGTCAGCGATAATTATCGCTAATTACATGCAAAGTAGGCGTTCCCAACTAAAAGCAACTGCAAACAGTCGCAAACACAACTTCCCCCTATTATCAATGCCCGCGAAGCGATAAAAAAAGTCGCGCTAACCGCGATTATCGCTGGAATTTAACACCTGCTAAAAACTTGACTTACCTATTTTCTCAATGGGAGGTGGATTGTGAGGCTAAGTCCACTATGGCCTATTATCAAGGATTCCCCTATCGCTGGTGTTTTATCGCAGGATTTCCTGCGATATTCTCGCATTTCGCCGCTATCGCTGGATTTTTTATCACCTTGGAGATAAGCGTTGCTAATAACGCACTATCTCGGCGATGAAATCCAGCGATAGCCGGCGATAAAAAAAACAGCGCTAAGCGCGCTTTGCGATAATTATCGCAAATCGTTGCTAATATGCCCCCTAGTTACTCGAAAGTAGCGGGTTAGTTATCATTAGTCCAGTAGGAGCAGCAGCACTGGTGGTAATGGGACCAATGCTCTCCAATTATGGCTGTGTTTTAATACCAACCTAAGAAGTGAGGGATCCCATTTTTTCTTGCTTGCATTTGGGTCTATGACACCCTTGATACTCCAAACAGAGACAAATCTTCACTTAGTTTATACTGAAATGACAGATGTTTAATTGAGAGCCAAACCTTATTTCTAGGTTCACATTCCAAGCTACTTTCCTTTTTCGATTATCTTATTTTATCAATGTGTCGCTGGCCGTAGACAAATTGAGCCAAGCTGGTCATGCAGCCCGAGTCAAATCTGAAAGTCTTTATTCACGGTTGGGTTGTTGAGGTCCCATGGGGAAATGTTCTCCAGTATGTTGGAAATGACCATCTTTTGTGTGATACTCCCCAGATTTTTCCCTTGACTGTTTTTTGTTGGCCGTAGCACTCTGTGCACTTAACCGCTGCTAACTAGTGGTTAAGTGCCTGTGCTCCCCTTTTAAACATGGTAAAACTGGTATACATTGGTTGGCTTATTTAATGTACTTATAAGTCCCAGGCATATGATACAAAGTGTAACCAGGCCTTGTAAAGTAAATGCTACCAATGGACTGCAGCATTCATCGTGCCATTCATTGCAGTGACAATGTAAAGCATGTTTCCAGGCCTGCCATTGTAGCCTGGCTGTGCAATTTTAAAGTGCAAATTCGACCTATCAAAATGACCCCTTTTGACATGCCTAATCCTTCCTTTTAAATAATAATAAGTCACCCCTCAGTAGGCCTTTTTGCCCTTAAGGAATGGTACGAGGTATTTATTAGGCCTGGGCGGAGTCTGCGAAGTGACCAAAAAACTCTGATGCGCTACGCGGAGTTCTGCAAGCGGAGGAGTGCGTTACATTGCGCTGTTCACGCTGGAAAATCAGCATAAATTGCACCATGCGCAGCGCAAGAGGGCGCTGCTTCTTTCTGCCGCTCGAGTAGATTTGCTATTCGAGGGCAGCTTCCTCAACGTGAACGAGTGGTTTCTCAACGCAAGAGGTCCTGACCATCCGCGACTGCCCACATTGATAAAGCTCGATGGGAGGTGGTCTAGGTTTGGATCTTCCTCACTCGCACTTAACGTTGGTGAGAACGAGCGAGGAAAAAACTCCGCTCTGTGGAGCAGAGCTTTCGGAACTCCGCATGTTCTATGGAGCACTGTGCAGGAAACTCCGCAAACTCCATGAACGGAGCGAAGTTCACTGCCCAGGCATAGTATTTAAAAATACACAGCAAGTGAGCAGCTGAAGCACAGCCACTCTATTTCCTCTTTTACCATTCCAGCAATCTACAAACAGCTTGGTTTTTCTGGACCCAGTAATCTTGTTCCAGAAACATGATCCATAAACACCAGCTCTGCTTTTGCTGAGTATAAATCCCCACCTTGTGAAACCTTCCATGACTCTGGGAAGGGGCTGCAGCCACAGGTCGGCCCTGATCAGCCCTCTTCCTGCACCATGGGTGAAGCAGATAATGCGCTGGCATTTACAACATGCTCAAAGAAAGTGGTACTTGATAGTGAAGAAGGGCTCATTATTGGGCCTTGAATAGCAAATAATTATGTGTGGAAAAAACAGTATTCCCAGGTCTGCACATTATTCCCTATTCCAGGGTGAATATGTTCTAATACCCGTTAATTAGTGCAAGGATTCAGGCTGGTATCAGAGATTCTGACCCCATAGTATTGAAGAAGTGTAATTTTGATCCCATCTGAAGATAATGTAGGAGTGCATCATACTCACGAATAGTCGGCACTCAATATATACTCTGTTGTAACTAATGTACTAAGAGTGGAGTAATGCCTATTGAAAGTACTTTATTTGAAATATACATGTTTAAAATGTGATTAATAAAGTTATGTGACAATTTACATATTAACGTGACAGGAAAAATTAACATAAAATGTCTTATCGTGAGAGATGTAGCCAGGATGTGTGTAACTAGTGTTTTAAGTCCATACGTGCAATCCAAATTAAATAATGTGAAAGTATAAATATAATAACACTTCTGTAGTTGTTGCATTGTATTTATGCATATGTCTTATAGAAATGAGCACATATTTGTAATCCAGTGTACTAGTCAAAGTCGATAAATTGAGGCCTAATGCGTATGTTAGTTTGATTTTATGAGTTATTTCATTTCAGCCTGACGTTTTCTGTTCCAGTGCAAGCCCATGTCGTAATCTCATGTTTTGTCTTTTTGTTTCTACTGCAGGTGTGGAGACGCTTCATTAGTTAGAATAAAGGAGTTTTTGTCTTAGTAGATAGTGAAGTATGAGAAGGAGTCGGCCGAAATAAATTGCGGTAACAAACGAGGAGAGAAGTTCTCCCAGGAGAGGAATGACCAAGGACTAAGAGAGATGATTTGCTATCTAGCTGGGAAATGTACTGAAAGTATCCAGCTGTGCTAGATCTATGGAATTTTCCCAAGGAGAAGTCACATGAGAGTGTCAATTCGACAGCAGATGATATTATATGCTGTGTTTAGTGAGGGAGAGAGTCCATCTTAAGTTTCCTTCGAGAGCAGACCTATGCTTCTGCAGGCATGGCTTTAAGCTACTTGACCCATTGTTGGAGTGTTTTCTGCTGAAGACTCTGACGGCTGATACCTTTCTTCCTATTTTTTTTTATTACGCCCTTACTCAAATGCTTTAGTTTAGGGTTGTCCTTATTAAGGTAGTTTAAGGAAAGTTACTTTACTCATGCTCTTTAAAGAGAATCATTTGATGCAAATTAACCTCCATTTATTTTTCTTGATTGCCTGCATCATTGTCTTAGAGTTAGTCATTTGCTTTGTATTATATAGGATACATCTCTTAAGGAGATTTGGACTTACTTTGATCTTTTTGTACTTGTATACGATTTTGCTGAGATTGATCTAAATTGATTTGTTACTGAATTTATAATTAAACCTACTAAACTCAGATCAAAGAGTCAATTTGTTTCCTTTCACCGCTCACTCTGCTAGAAAGACCTGTACCCTTTGGGAAAAATTGTGGACTGCTCTTAACACCTTAACCGCGGCGGCAATTCCGCCGCGGTGCGGGGCGTTCCATTACGTGGGCGGGGCCGCGTCGGCCAACGGACGTGCGCAGCACTACCGAGGTAGTGCTCGCGACGGCCGTTGGCCGACGGGCGCACTTAAAGGGTTAATGAAGCCCTGGACGTTTCTTAGCATAATGAATGGTTTAGCCAAAGTAAGGGCAAGGCTTGTTTGCTATCTCCTTTCTTGATTTTTGGCAGCGAGTGGTCCTCTGACTCTAACAATTTTCATTGGTACTGCAACCTGCTCTGATTGTTCTGATGCACCACTGACATAGAACTGAACACGCAGTCCCTCTTTTCAGATTTCGCTTCCAAATACCTACACTTTCCTTTCCAATCACACAATCTGTAATCAAGGAAAAAGGATCAGGGTATCAGCTCATCACAAGTGTTCGGATGAAGATACATTCATGTAATTGCTTCTTTTAAATATCCTTGTCTAACAGAAAGAAACAACTACTCTCTAATCAACCAGTTTCAATGACTTGTATATTGAAATGGAAACAAATTCAAAGATGGCATAAATCGAGTATGTCTTAATATGAACTCAAACCAAAGTGCCTCTGTTATGGAGCATCTTAAAGATGTTTTAAGCCATTGAAAGAAGTGGGCAAGTACCCAGGATTCCACCTTCCAAGACTTTCTCCCTCCTCTGTCTCTTTCTCTATCTCAACCTTTCTCCCTCTTTCTCTGCCAACATCTGCCCCTTACTTTGTCTAAAATTCCTGCCTCACCACTGTTTACTTTTCTATCTAATTTTCTTTCTCTGCCTCAGTGGTTCTTAAACTTTTGACTTCTGACGACCCCCACTAAGTAATTACTGGAAGCCAGGGACTCCCAAGCCTTTTTCTTCCCACATCATTCTAAAATCCTCCATTTTCATTTTTCACACCTCATTTCTTTTATTTCACTCTCTCTGAGCATATTTATTTGCATCTCATTCACTTCACCACTCTCCCACACAACAGAACAGAACACCTCCATCTAACTGTAAACACTTTGACTCTGTCAAGATTTTAGCAGGTTTATACCTCCTCCACACACTTTCACATATAATCACAATAAACTGGCTGTGTCACTATTGCTCTGTGCACTGTGCGGAAGCCAGGGATTGCATTTCAAGATGTCTGAACACCTTAAGAAACTGTTGATAGACACTGTGAGAAACTCGCTTTTCCTTCAGCCTCAGCTCTAAACCTCTCAATTATGGCCTGTTAGAAACACCCACCCAAAACCTGAACTCACAGCGACACCTATGAGAGAGTCAGGCCACAGCATGCACAATTCAAGGTAAATATGCAGTATAAAAAACATACAAGATAACAGCGTGCGGGGAAAAGCAAATACTCTCATGGAAGTAAATAATGTAAAACATGAGAAATGTAAACACAAACTTTCTCACTGACATGGATTACCTCATTTTGATTACATATTACTGCTGACCTTTGGCCCCAGTTTCCCCAAATATCACAACAACTTACTTTATGATGAGAGGATGAGACCGCAAGCCTGCAGAGGAGGTTGAGCGGTCATTGAAAGACACAGTTCATGTGGATTACAAAAGTGCCTGCTGGCCAAGACCCTGAGAAGTCTGTCCACACACTTCCTAACCTCAAAACAGCACAAGGGAGGAAGAACTGTAATTTGTGTGGGTGAGGCATGGCCTATCTTGGGAAAGAGAGCAAGTGGTTCCCAGTCTTGCTGACACAGATGGTAGCACTAGCTCCAAGCAGAGGAATAGGGTCCCACAACTCACCTTGACTGCACTTTTGACGTGCACCAGTGAATGCATTGTGCATCAAGAAAGCAAAACAAGGCAAATCACCCACCAACTTACATAGAGCTGAATGAGGATTGGCTAGATTATTTCAGTCCCTCCACCCCTGCGCTGTCATTCACAGTCCTTGTGTCATGTGAATGTGCACAGGAGCACTGCTACTGACAGCCAGTCTCAATACCTCTGATGGTGAAGATTGCTTGGCTCAGCGTTAGGCACTCTAGTCTGCAAACCCTCTTAGAATGTTTGCATTCGCTCTGTAACTATAACTCATGCCCCGCCATGCATAGTTTTCTCATTACTAATTTTAGTGCTAATGTTGCAGTCATATTATGAATGATGTCATAGAAGATGTCCACTGATTTAATATGTGGGGTAAGCAGCAGTGAATGTTGAGGGTGCAAGTGATAGTTACCTTAGAGCATGAGTTATAGTGTCTTGAGATAAGTATGACTATAACTGTTGTATTTCTATGGTTTTGTTCATGTAAAATCTGAACTTAACTATAACATCCCTCTAACCTTTGTATTTTTAGTAAATTTCTAAGATTTTTTACATTTTATTTCCTAACTATAATGTCTTTGTAACCTTTAGTTTTTCAATGAATTTCTAGTTTTTTTTCAACATCAAGTAGTAATAAATCGGGGCTCCAGTTTGCTTTTGTTTCCCCCTCCCCCCCGTTTCGTCGCTTAGCTACACCCTCTTGGAGGCGTGCTATAAATATATGGCTAGCTCCTGCGGGAAGTGTAATTTCTCTTTTGACATATCATCTACTAGGAAGGGGGAAGGTAAGAATGGCCATTCCAGCACAAAACTCGGTCAGTGCCTCTTATTAAATTGCCGCTCTCTATCTAAACATAAGCATGAGATTGCGGATATACTAATTTCCCATCAGCCAGCTGCATTATTCCTGGTCGAAACCTGGCTAAATGCCCAATCAGCACCCAACGTTCTTGATGCTGTACCTCAAGATTTTGCCATCCTGAGGCTCGACCAACCGAATCAAATGGGCGGTGTGGTGGGCTTGCAGTAATTTTTAAACAACACTTTCGCTGCAACCTCACAGAGTTAAAGATCACTAGCTGTGAGACAGCTTTTTTAAACTTTATCCCTAAAAAGTGGCTGCTCACTAGCAGGTTTTCTCATCTATCGCTCACCTGTCCCAGCCCACACGTTTGCAAATGCCCTAATGGACATTATACCATCTTATGCCATTCGTTACCAGAATTTTCTAATCGTAGGTGACTTTAATATACATTTTGGAGATGAGAGATGTAACACAGCAGCACGTCTGGTTGAAGATCTTGGGTCACTTCATTTCAATCAGCTAGTGCAAGCCCTCACCCATACCCATGGTCATATCCTTGATCCAATTTTCCCCAACTCTACGCTGGTGGATGTGGCTCTGCCCATCCCTATTCCATGGTCAGATCATTATATTATTCCTTTCCAGATTTCTGGCATCTCTTCTGCCACTAAGGCTCTCAAAGCCCACGTGACTAGAACATGTAAATGGTCTTTGATTACCCCATCAGCCTTTGCTGCAATTTTGAATCATAAAACACTGGAACTTAACGCCTGCCCTCATATTGCTAATCGTCAGGCAGTAGCTTGGATTAATAATGCATTGGAGACTTTAGCACCTATGAAATCGTTTATTAGTACTTGCTCCAAACCTACTGCAGAATGGTTCTCGGAAGAACTTTTGGCCATGAAGAAGGCTTGTAAATGGTTGGAACGCCAATGGCGCAGAAATTACAATGCAGATGCTAAAAACACCTACCTCAATGCACTGAAAGAATATCACAAACGATTAAGAAGCACTCAAGCCCAATCCTTAGCTCAGAAGGTTGAGCTGTCCAAAAACTACTCTAGAGAGCTTTCAGATAGTTAAATCACTGACTTCCTTGGAACAAGTCTCGGTTGCTATCTCCACGTCTGCTAATTACTGCGATAAAGTTGCACACTATTTTCTAGAAAAAATAGATACTATCTATGCGTCTTTTCCAGAGAGCGCCAGGACTCTCCATTTCTCCATACCGCGGCAACTACTATCCAAGTCTTCAAGAGATTTTCTTCACCAAAAGACTCTATCTGTATCTGAGACTTACACCTTACTTTCTAAAGTGAAATCTGGATCTCCACTTGACCCAGCCTCTCCTGCTATGTTATAATGGGGTATAGAGGCCATTGCCCCCCTGCTCTGTGATCTACTAAATCTGTCCTTTTCCACTGTGTGTGTACCATCTGACTGGAAATACGCCATGGTAGTACCTCTGCTAAAGAAATCTTCACTAGATCCCTCTAAGCCAGAGAATCTTAGACCAATATCTCTGTTACCTTTCTCATTGCTAAGGTTGCCGAAAAGCATGTCAATCAGCGGCTGATACATTTTGTTGAAGAGAAGGAACTACTACATGAGTCCCAATCTGGTCTTAGACCGCTTTTTAGTACAGAATCTGCCCTTCTACTTCCTTCTGAGTCATTGTGCCTCTCTGCCGATGAGGGCAAGACAGCTGCTTTGGTCATGCTCGACCTAAGTGCAGCCTTTAATACCGTGTCCCATGGTCTGTTATTAGAACGGCTTTGGAAGCTCGTTGAGGTGGGGGGGGAGGAGGGTGCGCACTCAGCTGGATTGCAGACTTTCTCCAAGGTCAGACCGTCCAAGTATTTCAGCAGTCTTATGCCTCTGAGATACTACCTCTGCAGAAAGGAGTGCCATAAGGCTCAGCTCTAAGCCCAACCTTATTTAACCTGCATATGCGCCACCTTGCGGAAGTAATTGAGTGCCACTGAGTTAAATTAGTATCGTACGCCAATGACACCCAATTTATTATAACTCTGCTGCACGATAATGGTAATACGCATCCAATTTTAAGGCATGTCTGGTGGATCTGTCCTAATGGATGGACTCCAGCTGCCTCAAACGAAATGCAGATAAAACAGAAATTCTGGTAGTAGGAAAGCAACCATCCTTATGGCCTACTGCCTGGTGGACAAATGAATTAGGCCATATGCCCACTCCCAAATCAAAGGTAAAAAACCTTGGCATCTGGTTTGATGCAACCTTGTCTTTTGACAACCAGATTTCCGCTCTTGCAGGAACCTGCTTTGTAATACTAAAGATGCTATGAAGAATCCTAGGGCACCTGCCACATTCTGCCAAAAGAAATTTAACCCAAGCACTTGTGGTGTCACGTATTGACTACTACAATGTGCTCTAGCTAGGGGCCTCTAAGGGCAGGCTGAAAATGCTTCAGTGGGTGCAAAATGCTGCTGCGCATATAATTTTGAACATTTCAAGACGCTCGTCCATTGGCACCGCTTTTGCCAAGCTCCACTGGCTTCATATCGAGGACAGAATTTCTTTCAAAGTACTATGCTTTGTTCATAGAATTCAAAATCAGAAGGGTTCTCACTACCTTTTCCCTCTGATTAAACCCTATCTTCCTAGAAGATGTCTTAGACCTTCAGTGACTGCCCGGTGTGATCCCTAAAATCTGTATAGTACGTCTGGGTGGTAGCTCCTTTTGTTTTTGTTTTTTGGGCTGCAAGACTTTGGAACTTACTCCCTTTGAATCTCAGACTGGAACCTTCTGAAGTCCTAGTTAGGAAAAAAATGAAAACCTGTTTCTTCCAACAATCCTTAGGTCACTAGTCAGTCTAGGTTGGCTTTTCCACCAGGCTCTTAGCTGGAATCCAGCACGGGGACACTCCGAATTGGAGTAACCAGGTCCTTTACAATATTCTAACCTAACATAAATTACCTTACGTTAATAAAACCCTCGCCATTTAGTTCAGCGGTTCGGGCTGTAGTAGTGTTCGAAATTCGTATTGGAAAGTGCATGGAAAAAACACGTTTTAGGTCCCCCCATTTCTCTGCCCTCGCTTGATGAATCACCCCGAAACTTTCAAGACAGCAGCTGAAGTGAGTTGCAAACTAGTTTTGAACTTTTCGTGAACATAGCAAAACAATAAAAGCTTTGTCTATGGAAACTAGGTCCTAACTATAACTAACTACTGGTGACCGCCAGTAGGTAATATACAAATGTACCGGAGTAAGTAAAAATGGAAATTGTCTTTTTCATATTTTGTTTCAGCAAAAGAAAAACAAAATCTCCAGTTATTTTTGTTGCAGAAAATCCTAATACATTGTCTTTTAGCAGGATCAGGATAATATTCTAGCAAGAAATATTTTGCAAGACGAGTTTGACAGTGGCTTAATTTAACAAAACAAAACACAAATTCATGTACTGCAAAATTATACATTTTACCCAAATTAAATAGCAAAGTTCAAAATCTAATTTCCATTAACAACAGCTCTGGATTGTGTGAGGATTTGTTAAGTCCTTGCACTTTCTATGACAGATGTCACTTTCACTTTCTGTAGGGCGAATTAAGAGTGAGTTCGTGGCTGGAAACCATAGTGTGGCAGAAAAAAAACAGCGTGCACCGCCTCTTTCTTCACAGGTCTAGGCATTGTTGATCTTTTCTTAATATTAATTGCTACTTGTATTGCATCAACATACAGTACTCAGCTATTTCTTTGCGCTTAACACCTAGAAAGGGGAAGTATTTTAGTGGGGATAAAGGTAAATTCATTAGATGAACCTTTTTGAGAAGCACATAAAAATCTTGTTCAGGTGTTTATATAGTGCTTCATATTAACATTTACCCCTGCTTTGGGCACATACAGAAACTAAACCAAAGGGAGAACAAGCAATTTGCCCAGGATCACACAATCTGGCCAGGTAGATTTTTGGAACTAGAACTCAAGTCTCTGCATTCAAAGTCTGTAAGTTTGTCACTATGTCATGTGTTGTACATGCTGATTAATAAAGTGGAAAGGTATTCCATAGTTTTTGATCCCGAACACTGAGATTTTACTACAAAAAAATATATATATATAAATATATATATATATATATATATATATAATATACTTTCATTCTGCCCTCATCATCCATTGGTCTGTTGTTGTGACATTCACATTTTTCCTCTGTCCACTACAACATACAGCATGGCGCCATGGGTGAACCTACTACAGCCATAAGCTAACTTCACTGTGAGTGAAGACATTGACATCTACACACAAAGTAGTTTCATTTAGTATCAACGACGACTATGGCAATGTTCTTTAAGAGAAAAGCCATAGTTTTTCCTCAGGCACACATTTTTTTTATATTGGTCATGGTCCTGCAATAATAAAGCTTTATGAAAATCATGAGGAAACAAGCATTGACAAAGCCATTGGGCTGGCAGCCAGAGCAACACGTATTGGCTTTGGCAATTCATGTTTTTGTATTGTTATAAGGAGTGTTCATTGACACCGAGAAAGCAGAACAAAGCATTCTGTTTGGGTGCTAGTGAGCGTACTGAACACAAATATTTGATTCTTAAGTGTGCATGCATGTACACAGACACACATGTGTGACCAATTGGGCAGGCCAGACTCGCCAATATGGCAGTTTTTCTGAGCCAGATGGGCCAGTCTGACAGGCCAGTGTGTAGGCTGATTTTGTGTGTCATGTGTCTGGGCTGGGTGTGTGATATAGTGGGCTGGTTTTGTAACTGTGTACAAGCCTGTGTTGTCAACACCTTTTCATAACAACTAACATACACCCATAAGTAGCACTGCGCAGGTGACAGTAGGTTGCACTGGTCGCCCAGAGCAGCACAAACTGGCGGCTCCAATGGTGTGGAAGAAGGTCTTTCATGTTATGACGGGTGGGCTGCAGCAGGCAGTGCAGTTCTAATTTGAAAACATATCAACTGCCACTCAACCCACCATGGATGCTGCGCACAAATCTTTCCGAAGTCCCCCACTCCCAGGGGCACATTTACAAGCCCCTTCCATCATTTTTGCACCACCGTTGCGTCACTTTTTGTGACGCAGCGGCGGAGTAAAAATGCGGACCACTTACAACGTGACGCATCTAGGGAGATGCGTCACATTGTAAAGCCCTGCATCACATTATACCTGCATCAGGTATAATGTATGCAGGGTGGGCGTTCCCACGCAAAAAAGCCTAGTAGAAGTAACGCAGTGAAATCTACAAGATTTCACCTCGCCACTTCTAGGACGCCACTGTGTCAAAACCTTATGCCTGCTTGGAGCAGGAGTAAGGAGTGACGCAGCACAATGAGGATAGGCCTCCCCATGCATTGAGGAGTTGCATCATGCTTACGACATGACTCCAGCAAATGCGTGACTTTTGTGGCAACAGATGCATCAGAATATCTGACGCATCTGTCAATCCTTGCACCATGGTGCGCCGTATTGTAAACGGTTTCTCAGGGTGGTGCAGGGAAAGTGACACATCTCTACAGATGCGTCACTTTCTTGTAAATCTGCCCCCCAAACTCTAATCTTCCCCTAGTCCCGCAAGGCACTGGGCCAATCAATGTCCATTGCCCAATCCCACCTGAAGCGTAAGCAGCAGCTAATTGGATGGATGTGGTTGGGTGAGGCCAGCTGGCAAACAGACTGTACTTGATGGTGCTGTGCAAATCCTACAAAAGTATGGGAGCAGAAATACAGCCTGCCTGACAGGTTCTGTCATGAACTGCTGCATGGCGCCAACCTCAATCAGTTACGGAGGAATTGCTAAACCGGACAGACAAACATGATGGCCGTCGAAATTAATTTTCACAAACACAAAAAGTGTTCTGAAAAAAAAACTCCTAAGTGTTTAGAAGAAGTGCTCAGGTCTATATCAACCGTTTTGTCGCCTCCTCTATTACAATGGCCTCTTCAACACTTGGGGCCATATTATCAAGAACGGCGATAACATTATCGCCGCTTTAGCGGCAGGAAACTGCTGCTAAAGCGGCTATATGGGGCTTGATAATATGCCCTATAGAATTCCAATAGAAGCCCAGGTTCTGGTGTGAAGGACATCAAACCTGGGCTTCTATTGGAATTCTCTAGGGCATATTATCAAGCCCCTTATCGCCGCTTTAGCAGCAGTTTCCTGCTGCTAAAGCGGCGATAATGTTATCGCCGTTCTTGATAATATGGCCCTGGGCATCTTAATAAATCAGAGTAGAAGCGCTGGAGTCTACATCTCCCGTTTCTACTGAAATAACATGACCAAATCACACAAGTGCTGAAAACCCTCCTCTGCCAATCTTAACTTACTGTCCATACCTCCAACTTGTTGCAAGACTCTTGGTGGAGTGACCTTTCATGTGCAAGGTAGGGATGCAAAAATGTGATTATGTTTTTGAAATAACATAGTAAATGTCACTACTATTTCCCTAGCATTACCGAAATGTGTGCAGTCCCACGCCCCTCTTAGACCACCTAAACAGCAAGTTTTATAAAGTTCACAAGTGATGGATTTACACATGAGCGCCACTTATTTTTTTCTACCCAATTCGCAAATAGAGGCCTCTGTTACTTTTGTGCCCTGGCCATTTTCTTTACCCCAGTCTCACTCTGCAGTGGAGGGCTACTATAAATCCGTCAAATTTTATTTGGGAGCGTTACCATCATATAGACAGAAGAGGGCAGCATTGTTCTATATCTGCTTGACTTACTCTATATTTTTATTCTCTCTGCTACACTTGTTCAATCAAGTCTTTTTGAATTCCTACACCGACAGTCTGCATCGTCATTGGTTTTGCTTTCTAATGTGTTGCCTTCTGTCTCCCACCCCAAAATGCACGTGTTACAGGACCCAAGGGCCCTTTTTACCAGGGCATTTCACCTCGCAGCCTCCATCGCTACACATTTCATTCTGCGATTCCGAATACTCCATCACTAAGATGTGGCAGGCTCTTCACAGCCAGCTCCTTCCATTTCACGGCCGATATGAGACCAAAACGCTCACCGCAGTCTACTCAGGGCCCTGCGGCGAGTTTGAGGACCCTAGCCAAATAAACCTGCAGCGCCCCGCCCAAAGCCGGGGGTCCAATTTTATGGGTTTAGAGACAATCTGTGGCAGCCCCTGTAGAGTTGTGGGCCTTAGGCTCATATGCTACTAAAATAATGGACACAGACACTGGTTGATACTTAGGGGCATATTTACAAGCCCCTTGCGCCACTTTTGCGCCGCCGTTGCGTCACGCATGTGACGCAGCGGCGACGCAAACCATGCGCCGCGTTGCGCTATATTTACAACGTGACGCATCTAGGGAGATGCGTCACGTAGTAAACCCCTGCGCCACATGAAACCTGCGTCAGGTTTCATGTGGGCGTACCGGGCGCAGGGGGCGTTCCGGCACAGGAACGCCTCGGAAAAGTGACGTAGTGAAATCTACAAGATTTCACGCAGTCACTTTTCCGGCAGCTGGTGTGTCAAATCCTTACGCCTGCTTCAAGCAGGCGTAAGGATTGACGCACCATGTTAGGGATAGGGAAGGTTCGAACAGTGCTGGAGTTGCGTCGCGCTTGCGACACAACTTCAGCACTGCGCCAACCTTCCGCCGGCAGATGCGTCACGCATCTGCTTATCCTTGCGCCACGATGCGCCGCATTGTAAATGCAGCGCATCGGACGTGGCGCAAGGGTAAACTTGCGTGACGCATTTTCCCTGGCGCATCCCTGCTGATATGCAGGGATGCGCCAGGGAACGTAAATATGCCCCTTAGTTAACTGGCCACGAGCACGTGCACTCGGGCCCTTTTATTAGCAGACCCACGTCGCTCGTGACGCATGTGTTGGATGGGTGTGGGGTGTGTGTGTCCAGCCCTCTAGAGAGTGGTTGGTAAAACTAGCGCCTGCTGAGACACTAGAACGTGTCCAGCAGGACCCTACATTCCTCCTAAACTTTATTAAAACAAAACAAAGTCCAACCTATGTGAAGGACTGAAAACAACGAAAACACCACAGCATCCCAAGGCAGTCCGCAGGTCAACAGTGGACAGGTGCAGGTGGGAGCACCCGGGCATCTCGGCACGTGTCCATAATTTAACCAGCTACCACTGGGCACGAACACTGTGTAGACGGAGTCCGGATTCTTTGGCAGCCTGTCCTTTGGATCAATGTCCACTTACGTTGGATGGGCCTGCGTGCTCTAGCGGTGATTCTGTGGGTGTATAACAGTTCAAACATGAGGCATCAGGAGCATCGGTAGAGTCCCGCTACAAATTCTTCTCTTGGGGCATCTGGGCAGTGTGATGACAGGTCTTGCCAGGACTGGGATAGCTTCGACGATGCTTGGGACTTTTTCCTCTGAAGCCCCGGTGCCTCCTGGTACCTTGTCGGTGGAGCAATTGTCAGACCATCTCTTGTACCAGGAGGGACCGCGTGGACTATGCATGGCTGCTTGTGGGCCGCCTGGGGGTGGCCACTGCAGGATCACTGATATAATCACGACGAAGTTGTTCGTGCAACTGCCATTGTAGGTGACACAATGGTTAGTGTGCTTTTCAACAGGACACAGGTGCGGATGGGCTGTCAGATAGTCTTTGGACACTTGGTCTCTTGGTGCTTTGCGGGTGTAAGGCTCCACCCTGGTGACAAACTGCTCCTTCACTGGACTGGATGATGCACATGGCAATGATGATGTGGTTGCAATTAGACCTGGACAACAGGTGGTGGGGATTCGTCTGGAGTGAGGATGACTGGAGGGACTTCGCAGCCACGTATCTTTGCTGGTGTCATTCTTCTCCCATGGCATCTGCAGTCGAGAGCAGGCAGGCCATCTGACTCAAACTGCCGATGCTCTGGACCTGCCAGTCGCACTGGGAAGCGTAGGGAGAGAGACGTGGTTTGCGCTTGCTGGCAGCTAACAAGTGGTTCTCTCCATTGCGTTGTCTCCACAGACGCTGCTCCGCCTTGGTGGCTGTATTGTGTCTGCGGGTGCACTCTTGTAGTGGTACGAGTCCTCGTTCTTCTCCCCTTGTTGATCTCTCCAGCGCACCTGTGTTCGTCTGGTTCTTCAGGGTGACAGGAGTATCACTCTTCTTTTCAGTTCTTCGGAATGTGGCATTGTCCCACGCTTTGTTCTTCTTGCTTGCCGTGTGATGTGGCGTATGGCCACGTCGCATGGTTTCTCTGCACTTGGAGTGTGCGATTCTCCTCTTGCCTGTATTGGGCCACTGGTGACTTCATCTTGAGGCAGTGTAGGGGAGGACACTCTGTGCCGTCTTTGACCCAATGCGGAGCTATACTTCTGCAGTGGAGATGTTGAGGCTTTTCCTCCTGCATCCGGGCTACAGTAGGCCTTTACTCTCCATCATGGACAGTCAGTCTGGTCCTCCTCCCTTGCAGAGACATCCTGCTGTGACAGCCATTCACTACCAGGGGCATGCGGTGCAATCTCCCCGCTTGCAGTGGTGTCAGACAGTCACTGGGGAGGGCGACCACAGTGCACGTTCTTACAGCTTTCGTGGGGCTTGCTTGGTGCCTTCGGTCCCATGACGTTTGCTGTACCTTGCTTGGCCACTTGACACTTCTCTTTCTTGTATTCAAGCCATCCAGGCCTTTCCTCCCCTCTTTTCTCCTGGAAGTGCTAGGCATGCTGGTTTGTTAGCTGTTCTGCTTTGGGCTACATAAATGCTGTTTGTTTTACTGTCCTCCTAGCAGCTTTCTTGGTGGATGCAGCTTTGGGCTACTTGGGCCTCTGTGCTGGGGTTCTTTAGAGTTCAGGTTCATTCTGGGCAGAAGCATGAGCCTGGAGCCTTGCACCCAGATCACTCTTCTCTGCTGCTGCTACTGACGCTGCTGGCAGTGTGTCACAGAGAAGCAGGGCTTTCATCAAAGCCTGTATTTATTGACCTGGGGTGATAGCGAGGCACTTCAGGCTTTCTGTATACTGGGCGGCAGGGTGGCTTCACTCTTGGAAGTCTGTGAGTGAGCCCCGTCGGGCCACTTCATTTGTGAGTCACTTGCTTGGGTGGTTGTGCTGTCAGCAAGCTACCGCCAGGTGGTGCTGCGGCCACTCTCCTCATGCCGCGACAGCCTCGCTGATACTGCAACAGGCGACAGCACTGGAAACATGGGTGGAGGGCAGGGCTCGAGTCGGGGTACCACGCGGGTGGACGGCGTCCCCCCACTTATTTTACCGGGAGCTCGATAACTGGAGCAAATGGAGCCACACATTCACTCTTTGGCCTCTCTGGGGCGAGATCGGAGCTCATTCAGAACGCTGCTCACGCGCTGGCTTCTCTGATGCAATCGCATCTAAGGGGTGAGCGAGGGGAGGCAATGAGTCTGATGGTGCAAGCCACCTTTCGTGACGTCACTTCCTGTCGTGACGTCAGCGTCCCACCACTTCTTTTTTTAGGACTTGTGCCCTGGTGGAGGGTGAGTGTTACCTGGTGACAGCTCATCATGCCGTGACGGACTTTACTTGTGCTTTAGCAACTTCACAGGGGCTGGCAGTGGTCAGGGAAGGCGCATGCAGTACTGGTTCTCCTCAAAATGCCATTCTGATGGCATGGTCACTTTTTTTCCGTGCTGGCCCTGGCACTTATAAACAAACTTGTCTCCTTGGGGCTAGCCTCGCCCTGCCGGTATTAGCGCTGGACTGTTCAGTCCTCAGGGGGCCTCCTCTTGAGCCGCGCCTCGGTGCGGCAGACAAACAGCACGATGGCTCAGAAGCCACTCTCCCTTTGCCACGGCAGGTTCGCTGATAATGTGGGTCGCCCTGGCACTAGACATGGTGGTGCTGGGGGCTGTACTTACAGCAGTGCTTACGTCCATACTATTCGGCCGGTTTGGGCCGCCTCCCGTGCGGCACTCTGTGCAGCCGCCACTTCGACTGTGGGCACGGCAGCATTTCTCATGCCGTGCTGCAGACAGGAACGGTCGGTGGTAGGAGTGCCGGCCGGGCGGTGACGTGGGGCGGGGGAGGGGCAAGGTGGGGGGTAGTAAACCACGGATTACTGCCGTAATCCGTGGTTTACTACCCCCCACCCTGCCCCTCCCCCGCCCCACGTCACCGCCCGGCCGGCACTCCTACCACCGACCACCACTGGCTGCAGAACATAGCTTGTGACCTATCGTGCAAGGGGGGTGCGCTTATTCCATACGGCTGTTTCTTTTACTGCTGTCCTGGCGCTGAAGAGGACCTCGGGGCTGTACGCTGCAGGTACTTGGGTTGCTCAGCTGGTAGTTGCAGTCTTGAGGCCTACACAGGTGCAGCATGCCTTATGCACGGACCACCCTCCCACTAGTAATAACTTGCAGCGCAGGCGCTCTGGCAGCTGGTCTACAGCCTATTTACCCCTGTTTACACAGCTGCGGGGGCATGGACTCCGAACGCTGTCATGGTACTCACTGCCCTTACTTTTGTTTTGTTGCGCTCGCTCCTCTCACTGGCAGAGCTTCACTGTACAGTCCTTTTTCTGTCCACTCAGGCACCGCAGGAACAGGGGAGGCCTCCTGCAGACAGTCGGCAGCGATAAGGCGCCTTGAGCATGGCGCTAGCTGTGAAGCTCCCCCCCCTGTTTCACAGCTCTCGGCCTAGCAGCAGGTGTGTGGAGTGCTCCAGCCATAGGCTACATTTCCCCCACAAATAACCAACATTGCTGCCAGAATACACTTGGGCAGTTCCCGTTCGTCGCCATAGTACAGTTGTGGGCCCTGGGCCCACATGCCACTAAAATGATGGACACAGACATTGGTTGATACTTAGTTAACTGGCCATGAGCACGTGCACTCGGGCCCTTTAAATTAACAGGCCCACGTCACTCGTGGCACCTCTGTTGGATGGGTGTGGGGGCGTGTGTGTGTCCAGCCCTGGAGAGAGTGGCTGGTAAAACTTGTGCCTGCTAAGCAGGGCTTTAAAGGGGATGAAAAAACTGGGGGGTCTCTCAAAGGGGCGTGGCCAATGTAATTAAGGGCATGGCTTAAAAACACGTAAACTAAAAATCTGTGTTTAGCATAGTGGTCCGCCCGACTTGTATTTTGCTGTTTCTGTCATTGCATCCCGATATGTGATACAACAAGTAACATCTTACCTACAACAAGTCAGGACTATTGGCTTTGTCAATGGTTGTTAGTTGCATAAGATAAATAAGCAGCAACTACGGCTTGTATATAATATTGAAAAAGCTTCCACTTGAAGCCCTGGTGACACCACTACAATATTGCTGCTCCTGAGTTTCAAACAGAGAAGGGAAATCCAGAGAGAAAATGACTCTTTAAAGGATTTCCATTCCCCTACAACGCTCACCTGGCATGAGGTCATCATGCCGTAACTTCTCCACTAGTGAGAAGTGAGCAGTGTGAGCACGTGCACATCGACGTGCCTGCTGTCACTGCAGTCTGGAAAAAAAGGGACCGTCTGTGCCAGGGCACAAAACAGAGCCCAATAGAGACCCGTTTTGAGGCCCCCTTTAAAAAACTGCCGGTGCTCAGACCCGGTGAGACCCGGCCCACTTAAAGCCCTGCTGCTAAGACACTAGAATATGCCCAGCCGGACACTACAGCCCCCTGCTGGTGGCACCCTAGTACCGCCTTGAAATAGCCCAACACCCTGCTTCTCTTCCATTGTGAATATGAAACAAGAAAACTGGGGATTCCTCGCAGTAATTTATTTTCCACACTGGATAGGTGACAGGAAAAAACAGTCCTTCTGCACAGTCCCTGCTATTCCGAGGTGAACATGTTACAAACACTTATGTTTCTCCCTAGTCCCTGCCATTCAATGTGACAGGGACAACCAACCCAGATTCAAAGCCCCTTCTATTCCGTGCTAGGGGATTTTTCTTTTGCAGTTTTATACAGCGCAAACTTGACCCGTAGGTATTGGAACACTTTACATGACCACCAGATAACAACAGTACACAAGGACACATTCATTTTTTGTAGGCACGGGGAGATTTAGTGATTTGCCTCAAATCACAGGCTGTTCAGCTGACGCCGAGAAATGGAACGCGGTTCCCCAGTTTCAAAGTCGGCAGCACTAGTTTTTACACCACATCCTTTCCCCAGGGATTACCATCATTGAATGTGTCACGTGCAATTGTATTGGGGCCGACCAAACCAGCCATGCGCACTCTGCCCTTCTCCAGGCAGGCTGCAATGGAGAACATGGCTGGGCCATGAGCCCCTGGCTGGGTGGCGTCCTGACCAATCACAACGCTGCTTGCAGTGTTGTGATTGACTTGGGGTGGGACTGGGAGCCTGGCTGCCTGCTTTCTGTTCCTGCCGGAGGCAGGAGAGCAGGAGAGGAGCAGAGACGATGCGGGAAGGTAAGTTTATTTTTTTATTATTAAATTAAACCACCCCGCGCGAGCCCCATTCCCGCACGACCCCCCGCCCTCCCACCCGCGAGTCATGCCGGCTGCGACTGACTACACCAAGTACGGAACGGTACAGGTTGTCCTCCACCAGGAACAGGTCGGGGTGAGGACAGTCAAGCGCACAACAAGCCAGCAACACTGCATCAGCGCTACATGACTCAACCCAAGAGCCCCGGCACTGCTGGACTGACGAACATAGATCAGAATTGGAATGGCTTTGCGCTTTACTCGATACTGGCTATGACATTGACTATGAGAAGACCGTACTAAATAAACATTTTGATTCTCAATGAATCCCAATTTTGAAACATTTGAAATTGGCCAAACTTGCCAACGAGAGGGTGAATTCATCGACATGGACTATATCAAGCTGTGTGAAACAGCAATCATTCTCTGATCTGCAAAAAGGAGGCACGCACAGCTCATCCAGGTGTGCAGGTCAAGTGTCCTCAAGTGATATATCTATCCATAGACAGCCTGGCATAAAACTGGAAGACATCCTAACTTTGGCCCGCTTACATGAACTCTCGGGCAAAAGCACACAGCAGATGGAGATGGCCTTTACCAGACTAGCAGTTAAGAAAGAACCGTGCGATCCCAGACCATCAAATGTGAAACGGTGGCTTCAGTATTGCACAACCAGACACTGTGCACCACCCAAGCCATCGGCAGCAGACACATCTGTGAAAAAAGCATGCAGGTACTGTGGCTATGCCACACATTCTCCAAGCCTGTGCTGCAAGAGGCAAATCGTGCTCCAACTGTCAGCCCCTCAACCGCTTTGCACAAGTCAGCAGGAGTAGTCGCCACGCCTCACCATAATGCACCAAAGGCATGACCCGCCACCAAGGAGTAATAGTTTTATCGTCCACACCAGACCTCATGTCACCAAACTGGAACAGCCCAGATGCATATGACAACCCTGACGAAAACGAGGAAGAGGACATCTTCCTTATCTCATGCATGATCGGAAGCCATGAGCTACACGAAATTCAGAGACTACCATGTCACTTCCATGTGGGTATACATTGGTGACCTCAATGATCGACACAGGACCATCGGTCAACAGGATAAGCAAGAGACAATTCAAAACTTTAAAGCCATGACCACTGCTGCATTCTACTAAGTCGAATGTATCTAATTATGGAAGCGGCCCATTAATTCCCCTGGACAAAGTTTTTGAGCGCTCATTATCCTATGAGAATGTTACTTGTACTACCACATTCTTTGTCTCCACCAGCAGGATAGAGACACTACTCAGTTCAGTTGCTCCACAGCGGAAGAGCTTAGGCTCATTCAGTTTGCAGCAGCTTGTCAAAAAGAACCTTGGTAAGCGTACTGGCGAAATTCCACCACATATTCCAAGGGCTAGGAAAGCTGCATGGACCACTTGTGTCACAGCACAGTAACCCTAAAATACTAGCAGATATCATTCCACATCTGTCTAGTGGTAGAGGCTGAACTACAGAAACTTGAAGACCTGGGGGCCATCATGAGGGACACAAGGCCCACACCATGCGTCTCCCCAATAGTGTTGGCCAGCAAGCCAAGCAGCCTGGGTGCATTTGCATCTGTATTGACATGAGGCTGCTCAACAGGGCTATAAATAGGGAGCAGCACATCACACCCACCATTGACAACTTAATCAATGACCTCAACGGTGCTCGCTGGTTTTCAAAACTAGATCTGTAACATCACCAGCTAGAGTTTAGTTAAGAGTGTCACTATGTAACCACCTTCTCGACCCACGTGTGCCTCCGTCAGTACCACTGCCTCAATTTCACTGTCTCATCCATTGCTGAGGTTTTTCAAAATGCTATCCATGAGATATTGTCAGGCCCCAATGGCATTCTAAATATCAGTAATGACAGCCTCATCCAGGCAACATCCATGGAGCAACAACACCAATGACTGGCGGTCACGCCCCAGCGGATAGCAGACATGCGTCTGACTCTTAACAAGTCCAAGTGTCAGTTCTTGCTGCAATGAGAATATGACTTCATATTCTCAGGAGAAGGAGTTCGGGTTGACCCAGACAAGGTAGTTCACATTAAGAAAGCAGGGGCACCTCAAGGGTGCTCCGTAGTGGGCGCAATTCCCCGCCAATTATATCCACGGCAAGCTTTAGACAGGAAGACCAAAGAAACGGGCACTTCAGGGTGGTGTAAAATACCAATTCTTTTATTGAGCAGAGTGATGTCAGTTCCAAATGCATCTTGGCTAAAACGCCTTTATCAAGGTGACAAGCCCCACCACCATCTGAAATAAATACAAATGCTCATATCAACATAGAACAAATACTACAACAGTATCAGATCAATGAAACGTTACTATTCAAATAATCACAGCGGCAGCTTTCTCAACACGAATGGTTGCGATCTGCCGCGACTGCCCGCATTGAGAAATCGTGCCCAGAGTCATCCTAGCACCTGAAAAACAAGCTAGGGGACACAAATTCTCACTCGCGCTCTCCAACTTAATGATGGCGAACCGCGTGCGAGAAAAAACTCTGCCACGCGGCAGTTGGTGGAGTTTTGCTGGAACTTGACATTGGACGCAGAATAGGCAAAACTCGGCAAACTCCACCGGCAGAGCAAAATTATTCACCCACCCGCAATTCCAGGTTG
This sequence comes from Calotriton arnoldi, assembly GCA_963921515.1. Taxonomy (NCBI): domain Eukaryota; kingdom Metazoa; phylum Chordata; class Amphibia; order Caudata; family Salamandridae; genus Calotriton; species Calotriton arnoldi. Next base: position 223,055 of record CAWUFW010017603.1, read on the forward strand.
GCGTGGATGGCATTTTACCTATTCAAAGCTGTAATACTGTGCCTGGAGTGGTAAAAGGCTTTTGTCATTTACAACTTGGGGTTTTTGGCTCTGTGTTAATCCTATGCTTAAAGACACTTTAATTTGTGCAACAGTAGGGAAAGCATAGGACTTCAGAGGGGTTTAATTTACTATTCTAACTCCTAACAACACAACAGTTTGGAAAGTGTTGGCCTTCGAAGTAGTAAGATTTACTATTCCCACTCCAGTCAGTGCAACAGTAGGGAAAGCGTTGGACTTCGGAGGGGTTACATTTACTATTCCGATTCCAGTCTAAGCAACAATAGGGAAAGTGTTGGGTTTTGGAGGAGTGAAATTTACTATTCCCACTCCAGTTTAAACAACAGTAGGGGACGTGTTAGACTTTGGAGGGGTTACATTTACTATTCCTATTTCAAACAGTGCAAAAGTAGGGAAAGCGTTGGATTTCGGGGGTAAAGTTTACTATTCCCACCCCAAACAGGACAACAGTAGGGAAAGTTGTGGACTTCGAAGGAGTAAAATGTGCTATTCTCACTCCAAACAGCACAACAGTAGGGTACGTTTTGGACTTCGGAGTGGTAAAATTTACTATTCCCATTCCAAACAGCACAAAAGTAGCGTAGGCGTTGGATTTCTCGGGGTGGGGGGGTAGAAGTTACTATTCCCACTCCATACAACCATACAACACAACAGTAGGGAACGTGTTGGCCTTCGGAGGAGTTAGATTTTCTGTTCCTACTCCAGTCATTGCAATAGTATGGAAAGTGTTGGCCTTCGAAGTAGTAAGATTAACTATTCCCACTCCAGTCAGTGCAACAGTAGGGAAAGCATTGGACTTCGTAGGGGTTAATTTACTATTCCTAATCCTATCTAAGCAACAGTAGGGAAAGCGTTGGACTTTGGAGGAGTGAAATTCACTATTCCCAATTCAGTCCAAACAACAGTAGGGAAAGTGTTAGCCTTCGAAGTAGTTAGATTTACTATTCCTACTCCAGTCAGTGCAACAGTAGGGAAAGCGTTGGACTACGGAGGGGTTAAATTTACTATTCCCACTCCAGTCCAAGCAACAGTAGGGAAAGAGTTGGATTTTGAAGGGGTAACATTTATTCCCACTCAAAACAGCACAACAGTAGGAAAATGTTTGGACTTCGGAGGGGCAAAAGTTACCATTTCCACTCCAAACAGCACAACAGTAGGGAAAGTATAGGACTTTGGAGGGGTAAAATGTACTAATCCCACTCCAGTTGGTGCAACAGTAGGGAAAGCGTTGGACTTTGGATGGGTTACATTTACTATTCCCATTCCAGACAGCACAACTGTATGAAAAGTGCTGGTCTTTGGAGGGGGTAAAATTCACTATTCCCACTCCAGTCTGTTCAACAGTAGGGAAAACGTTGGACTTTGGATGGGTTAGTTTTATTATTCCCACTTCAAACAGCGCAGCAATAGGGAAAGTGTTGGCCTTCAGAGGTGTAAAATTTACTGTTCTCACTCCAATCTGTGTAACAGTATAGAAAGTGTTGGACTTCAGGGGGTTACATTTACTATTCCCACTCCAAACAACAGTAGGGAAAGTGCTGGCCTTCAGAGAAGTGTAATTGACTATTTTCACTCCAAGCAAGACAGAAGTAAGGAAAGCATTGTATTTTGAAGGGGTAAAATGTACTTATCCCACTCCAAACAGCGCAACAGTAGGGAAAGTTTTGACTTTAGAGGAGTAAAATTTAGTTGTCTCACTCCACTCTGTGGAGCAGTAGGGAAAGCGCAGGATTTTGGAGGGGTGAAATTTACTATTCCATTCCAAGCTGTGCAACAGAGGGAAAGTGTTGGACTGCGAAGAGGTTAATTTTACTATTCCTAATGTAGTCTAAGCAAGAGTAGGGAAAGCACTTCACTTCAAACACATTAAATATGAGTAATCCCATGAATGTAGAAAAAATATTAAATTCTTAATATAAAAAGTAATAATTAACATGGAAAATATATATACGTATTAAAAAACGAAAAGCAATTAATAAATTTTTATGATTACTATTCAATAAAATTATTAATTAATAAATAGGTGGAATTTAATTATTAATTAACGAACTTCACACTCTACCCCAACAAACCTAGCAGCCCACACCCAAAATATAACTAAAAAACACAAGTATTCCATAATCTATATATTTAAAATCAATTAAATAATGAACAAATAATAATTGATTGCTAATTAATTATCACTTAATTAAATTCCCACCCTAGTCCACTACAAACCTAGCAGTTCACAACTAATATATTATTACAATTAATAAGTATTCCATAATTTATATATTTAAAAATTCAATTAAATCATTAATTTACAAATAATAATGAATAACAAATTAACTATTACCCTATATCCCTACAAACCTAGCATCCCACAAATAAACTATAAGTAAAATAAATCAGTACTCCATATTTTACATAATTATAAATCAATTAAATAATCAATTAACAATGAATACATTGTTCATTATTACTTAATTAACATTCCACCCTAGACCCCTATAAACCTAGCAAACCACAACTAAAATATCAGTACAATAAATTAGTATTCCATAAATTACAGAGTCAAAAATCAATTAAATAATTAATTAACAATTTATAATTAATTGTTGATTATTTATTACTCAATTAACTTCTCACACGGTACCCCAACAAACCTAACAGCCCACAAATAAAATATAATAAAAATAAGTCAGTGATACATAATTTACATAATAAATATCAATCATATAATTAAATAAAATGTATTAAATATTTCATAATTATTTATTTCCTAATTAGCTTCCTACCCTATCCCCCTACAACACTATAAATTACTATAAATAAAAAAATCTAAATAATTAAAAATTACATGCTATATTTTTAAATCAATAATAACATTTATATAAACAATAGTAACATAAAATAATACATCAACTAAAACACAATAAATAATAACATATTTTAACCACTATATGACTAAAACCAATATTAAAAACATCAGTATTATTTAAAACGATATTACCTCAAAAAACTATATCCTTGTCAACAATATTTGTGTGTCACGATCATTTTTTTCCAATATTTCTGTCTCCCAATATACTTAACTCAGTATTTTTTCCAAACACCTTGCCAACCTAGCACACCCACTGCATGAGCTCAACAAATCTTAATGAGCATAGACATGGGATGGAACTTAAGAGAAAGTGATACAGAATATAAAAAATGTACAAGATGAGACAATGGCATACTTTGACCCGGCCAGAAAATCTGAAGTAATGAAGGATGTCAGCCCCCTTGGGCTTTTAGCCATTCTGATGCAACACACAGGTCTTCACGGCTGGCAATGATTGTATTTGCAAGCACAGTGCTTACCACCACAAAAAAATGCTATGCTCACATCAAGAAGGAAGCATTGGCAATTGAGTGAGTATCTACACATTTTCAGTTGCATCTATTTGGCCACACATAATAATCACAGATCTCAGACCCCTGATCTTGCTATTCTCTGGACCTGTACTTCATCCATTGCCGAGCATCAAGAAGTGGGTCCTCCAACTGTATAAATATCAGATCTTGCTAGGGTACAAGCTGGGGTGAATCAATCCTGTCACCACCTAAACAGTATGGAGGAGATGGCCTCAACGGCAGTGCGGATGACTACTTGGCATGAATCACATTGCTGAACTTCCCTCAAATTATAAGCCTGCAAAAAATTGCAGAAGCAGCAAAAACTGATGCCTGCCTCCAACTAGCCTGCAGCACAATCGGATCGTATAGATGGAAAGACTTTATGCTGGCTGTGGGCAAGTATGACGAACCTGGCCATAGAGAGCTCACAGCCTGCTGGAAAATTCATGATTAACTCATCGTCACAGAAGATGGTGTCCTCCTCCAAGGGCACAGAATCACCATGCCCATACTGTTCCATAACAGACGCTTCATCTTGCCCACAAGGGATACCGGGGAGCAAACAAAATTAATGCAAGGCTCCAATGCAAGGTGTGGTTCCCTGAGATGGATACATTTGTGAATGACCTGGTGTCCACTTTTTCATGGTATCAAGTCACCAGCCTGCCTGACAGGCTTGCCCCATCATCATGCGAGGCTGTGGCAAGCAAGACCTCAGCATTGATTTTGGGGACTTTCCAGATGGGTGCTATATGCTTGTGGTGTTGCATTTTTAAAAGTTGTTGGAGTTGAAATAGTAAATTCCACCAACTTCGAACAGACAACAACCATGTTGGCTAAAATCTTGCAATGTTTGGATTTTACAAGACGATAAAGACAGACAATGGTTCTTCTTACTACTTTAGAGACTGCACGGAATCCCCCTTATCAGATGATTACACCTTGATGACCTCAGGCTAATGGAAAGGTAGAGAGACTGATGCAGACTCTTAATAAGGCCATCAGAATCAGCTTGGAAGACCACATAGTACCACCCTTCGAGTCCCAGCTGAAGTCCTGTTTTTAAGACCGGCCGTGTTGGTTGTGATCCGTTATGCCCAAGCATGGCAGCCACTGCTGATGGATCCTTTAGTCAGCTACCAAAGGAGAACAAACAACCACCATAGATCCAGCCAGGATCATCGTTGGAAAGAGTTGAGCATCAGTATGTTGACTGGGAGCTGGTGCGTAATCGCCAGGGAGAAGGAAAGTTTTGTCTCCCTTTTGAAAAGCACCCACTCATGGTGACCAGAATGCAAGGCACCATGACCACAGAGCAGAATGGTAGTGATGAAGTAACTCTAAATAGTTCAGGAAATCGAGAGGTGACTACCAGGAGAACGCCGGAATCTCTGGACATGCAGTATTAGACAACAAGTATTCTAAGTAGTAAATATTAGGTTTAGGTGTGGATTTGTGTATTGTTGACATAATATCAAATGTGTGACATGTATGCTTTAAATTTGCAGCCCTGATTAAGTCCAATTAGGGGCTAAATGCATTGGCTGGGCTGTATGGATTACTTCTGTCAAACTACATTATTTGAATAAAATTGGATGCAAAGATATATAAAAGATTTTTACTTTGAACTGGATCATGACTATTGGATGAAGTGTGGTACTTTGAACTGGATCATGACTATTTGATGAAGTGTTGGAGAAGAATATAAACTTTAGATTATTGAAAAGACAATCATTGATAGAATTTAATGCTCCTTTTCCTTTTTTTCTTTTTGTCTGGACCTTAGGTTTTGATGTCTTCAGGACAGTGGGACCACAAAAAGTAGAGCGTTGGAATTAGCAATGATAGTAACCAATAACACACCAGTGCACCTTTTCTAGCCCACACTACCAGTGTGCTTTTTCTCGTATTGTGTAAAAGGGGCAGGTTCAGCACGGTGTGTGGTGATTTAAATTGTTGATTATCAAATATACATTTTTCATTATGGAGGACGATAGAGAGAAATTAGCGTATGACCTATTCCAACAGAGTAAAACCAGGCTGTCAGAAGGGATTAAAAATCACCCTAACAACAGTCTAAGAAACTGGGGGCATATTAGCAAGACCCACGTTAAAATTATCGCCGTTTTAGCGGCAGGAAACTGCCGCTAAAACGGCGATAATGGGCTTGCTAATATGCGTTATGGAATTCCAATAGAAGCCCAGGTTAGATGTCCTGCACATCTAACCTGGGCTTCTATTTGAATTCTATAACGCATATTAGCAAGCCCATTATCGCCGTTTTAGCGGCAGTTTCCTGCCGCTAAAACGGCGATAATTTAACGCCGGTCTTGCTAATATGCCCCCAAGTTTCTAAAATTAGAGAAATTAGAAAAAACTGAACTATCAAAATGGTGGGATGGAATAACACTAAAGAACTATTTGGATAATAAACGCATTCTGAGAGGGATTAAGGTTCTTGATTTTTCCCACATTTGATGATCTAGATGATGATGATCACCTTAAAGAATGGGAGGACAATTTATTTTCTTCCTCGTTCTGTATGATTCATATTTTGATAAAGAATGTGGAAAGAAAAGTAGAGAAATTGAAGCTACAAATAGTAAAGCTAGAAAAGGAAATCAAAGGGATTAAACTACCAGATCTCACAGAAAAGAACTATGCAATCCTCAAAGAAGTGATTAATAGACACCAGTTACAGATTAAAGATAGAAAATTGAATAAAATCAGACGAGATGAGAAAGATTACAGCTTGGGGTGGGTTTTCACATTTGCGAAAAGGTATGATGAAGTGAACAGACCGAAAAGCACACTCGGTGGTGAGCAAGCTGTGGAACTAAGGGGCTCATTACGATGGCGAACGGACTTGAGACCGGCCGCCTGTGAGGCAGCGGTCCCGCACATGAGATTACAATGCGACCGCCACCGTGGCAGTCGCATCGTCTATCTCTAACATTGCGGTGGGTGCTGCTGGCTGCAGCACTCGCCGCAATGTCCGAAATGCACTGTTTGCATTTCCCTGCACCACGTGGCAGGCACCACTTTGTGCCTGCCACCTGGTGCAGGGAAATGTAGGGGGGTGCCATAGGTGTCCCCCCAGTGCACTGCCAAACTCCCCCAGCACAAGGGGGGCCCGCAACGGGCCCAAAAGTACATCCCCGCCAGCCTTTTCATGGCGGTTACACCGCCATGGAAAGGCTGGGGGGGATGTGGCATCGTAATATGGCGAACAGTACCTGCTATGCACCGCCACCATTCTATCAATGGGAGCGGTCCGATAGCAGCAATCGTTACGATTGCTGCTGTCGGACCCATGGTGGAGGGACTTTCCATCCACCAGGCACACCACCCGCCATCGAAATCTGGTGGGTGGAATTTGGCCGCCTGATTGCAGTGAATCCGCCATTGGCAGGCTGCCGGTGGCAGATTCACCGCAATCGTAATGAACCCCTAAGTTCAGTCAATTATAGTAGCTCTGATCTTTCATCTAATGTTTATCCAGGACCAAGCAACTTGGCTGGTCCTAAAACCCCCACCTGTTCTTTTTCCGAGAAAATTCAGCGCATGAAGCTAGGAAGGAAAAAAATCATGGGGGCACAAGGAGGGGCAAATGGAAACACAGGAAATACCCGAATGGCTACCCGAAGTCAGAACAGGAACAAAATTTAACATCAGACAATAGTGCAGACAAGCAATATTCGGACAGCCAAACTGTTTTGCAGGTTATCAACTTATCAGACAGGAAACTTAGCCAGGTGGAACTAAAAGTTCTCAAACGGGGGCTCATCTTTTGTCCTGACAAGCCGTGTCATTTCACTGATCTTCAAATTGATTTGTTTAAATTTGTGAGACGATTAAAATTGATAAGTTTTTTGCAACAAACGTGATGTGTCTAAAAAATTGAATAAAGAGATCTGAGTTGACGATTGCTGTCGAACAATTATAATTTGGAAGTAGAAGATCTGTCTGAGATGTTAGATGTCAAAATGGGTTATGATTGTACCAGTGATTTGGCATTGCCCTCAAAATGTATTCCTCAAGGTAATCAATTCTCAGCTATAGATCTTTTTGTCAAGAAAACTACTGAGGAAATACACAGATTTGAGGATCAGAAATATATCCAGGAAACACTTCACAGTACGCGAGGCAATATTTCCACAGCACAAGGTTATTTTGCACACATCTTGAACAAAACAGAAACCAGGGTGAATAGGATTAACAGAGAGGAGACCTTGGTACAAAGACCCAAAAGACAGTCTCAAGAGAGACTAGCCTTTGTTTCTACATACAGTACTGATCACAATAAGATTTTCAAGGCTCTAAGTAAAAATTGGGATCTCCTAAAGAGTGTCCCCGGACTAACCAATAATATTACCAACAAACCTTTGGTAAAATAAAGGAAGTGTCCCACTATTGGAAAAAGAATTATAAAAAACTATCTCGAACCAATGATTGATTCAGGTTCTAATTGGCTACCTCCTCAACCAAAAGGCTTTTACACATGTGGCTCATGTATGTTCTGTGGGCTAGGGCTCAATAAATTGAAAGAATATAAGTACAACACAGGGAGAACCCATTTTATAAATGAATTCATCAACTGTAATAGTTGCTTGGTGATTTATGCCATCAGATGCAAGCACTAAGAGGGCACTGAAAATAAGGATCCAGGAACACCGTAGATCCATTGTAAACAATGACACGTTATACCCAATATCACAACACATGAGGGATAGTCATCCAGATAACACCAGTTTCAAAGTTCATGAGATACAGAAAAATAGACAAAGACAGAAGAGGGGGCAACATGGAATTGCGGTTAAGACAGGAGGAGGCCAAATGGATAAGTAGAGTTAGGACATCACAATTGGGCCTCAACATAGAGAATGAGATTACACATATCTCCCCACCTGTTTTAATCAAGAGTGTGGATATAAGGGTTGCGCAGGCATAACAATTTAATGAGGCATTCTTGAATGAAGAGGTTTGTTTGTGTTCACTGGCACTACAGGTGTGTACCAGAGGGGTCGTTAACAGGCCATGACTGAAGGGCACTTGGTTTGGGTAGAAACCATGGATAGGAAGGATTCTATAGGGTAAGCCAGATGTGGACAGTGTGGTGGAGAGATAGACAGAGCATCCATAATGATTTAACTACAAGTGCCATGGTTTGAATGGAATTCACAGAAGAGAGCGGTATGAAATGAGGTTACGCTGAATATTATGGCCTAATTCTTGTCTTTAGATTAGGATTATCATTTTCTATGGGGATTGTTGAAACTATTGAGAGGACACAGAGTAGCTCTTAGGGGCTCACCAATATTGTGAATTGTAGAGAGAAAGTACATTGATAACTATGTGGAAAACAGGAATGTGTTTATTTCCGCTTTTTGTTCACCGGATATCCGTTGGGAGCTTATCTTTAGATCGCACACACGACTGGCAGGCAACAAGCCGTAATTTAACAACACACTCTTATTAATTGGGCGTAAGTAAATAGTGAACTGAATTTTCTCTTGATATTTGAATCATTTAGATTTTTGAAAGGAGGCTGGTAAGAATAATTTTTTTTAATATACTCATTGGAGACACTGGGGAGTTTCTGATTGGTGGAAATACAAGCGGAAGTATTAGATGAGGGTTTCCATTCTGGTCCGACCCTTTCGTGATTGGTTGGCGTTGCCAACAGCGAACTGACAGCACTGTGGGCAATAAAAACGTATTTGTTTTCGGTCTTTTTCAACCTGTTGTATTGTGGAGGTTCCCTTGATTGGGCAACAGGATTGCGATAAAGAAGAGTTGTGTCTCACAAAGATGACGATGGACCATAGTAAACGTTTAGTTTTACAAGGTTCCTGAATGAAACTTGTCAATAGCTGGTTGGGGGAACATAAGCAGGCACTGAACAGGACAGTTTTCATTCTGGTCCGGCCATTGTGTGATTGGACAGGATGACGGAGAATTCTACTAAGGGAGATTGGACATAGATGGGACATTCTACAATCCTAGTGAAATTTTAACAGAATCAACACCGAGCTTTCACCGGAATTTGTGCGAAGGATTCAGGAATACCCACATTAAGATGGGTCTCTGATTAGAATAATGACATAATGTCATTGAGCGGTTTTAGGGAGCTACTTTAGGGCATTACTAATAATGGGTTAAGTATGCTCTTGGTAAAACTGAGGTGAGTGGTTTGATTTATGCCTAGATAGGAGGACCAGAGAGGGAACAGGTAGCAACACGGAAATTCAAGTGTTGTGATTGGTTCACAATCAAGTAAAAGTAACGGCGGTCCGAGATGAACTAAGGTAGGCATGGACTTAATGGGCACTTTGCCTGGGAAGCACAAAGGATGGTCAGTACGGTGAGGCAGAGCATAGTAGTCGGACAATGGAGTTATGGTATAATGGGAAGGATGGCTATTTTTGGTGGTCATGAGATTGAGAATTTGGTAAATGGCTTCTTGTGGTTGAAATGCAAGTAGATGAAAATCTAAATGTCTGGGAAGGAAGTCTGGGTATCTATAGGGTGAGAAGGTAATGGATTTGGACATTTTCCTTGCAACTGCATTGTAGTGAGGGTTAAATCAAATTGAATTGAAGTGGGAGGAGACTGAATATGACCCCTTGCATTTGTTGATGAGACTGGAAACAGTACACCACCTTTTAACAGGAATTTCCTTTTATGAAGAATTATATAATAACTTAAGAAGAGGATCGAATACAATAAAAATTGAAACTGAGGATTTGACAAGTGAGTGAAATAACTCTTAGGCTTAGGTATTTAATCACAGGGGAGTGAGGGTGGTTTGCTTGTTACAACCCTGGAAGAAAGGTTAATGTTGGATGGTGAGAATGATCATGTTTCTCAAGTAGACAACATATGGTCCACATGACTTCACTTGGATAAAACGTATTGGGAAAGCATCAATCATTTTGGGTGCTTTTGACTCTGCTTTTGGACTAGTAGGTGGGAGGAGAGACTATAATTGTTGATTCTATAAATATTCAGAACAATGGTTGTATGAGTTTGTATAAAGGTAGGGAGTCTTGTTGGGAGACATTTTGGAGGTTTTATTCTTAAATGTAAATATCAGGTTTAGGTGTGGATTTGTGTATTGTTGATATAATATCAAATGTGTGACATGTATCTTTCAAATTTGCAGCACTGATGAAGTCCCATTAGGGATGGAACGCGTTGGCTGGGCTGTATAGATTACTTCTGTCAAACTGATATATACAAGACTCCTGAATTTCTACTTTGAACTGGATCATGACCCTTGGATGAAGTGTGGTACTTTGAACTGGATCATGACTATTTAATGAAGTGTTGGACAAGAATTAAGGGCATATTATCAAGAACGGCGTTAAAAATTATCGCCGGTTTAGCGGCAGAAAACTGCCGCCAAAGCGGCGATAATGGCCTTGATAATATGCCCTTGAGAATTCCAATAGAAGTCCATGTTCTGGTGTGAACATGGGCTTCTATTGGAATTCTCCAGGGCATATTATCAAGCCCATTATCGCCGCTTTAGCAGCAGTTTACTGCCGCTAAACCGGCGATAATTTTAACGACGTTCTTGATAATATGCCCCATAATCTTTGAGAATATTGAAAGGACAATCATTGATTGAATTTAACGCTCCTTTTCCTTTTTTGTTTTTGCCTGTACCTTGGGTTTTGGTGACTTCAGAGCAGTGGTGTCAGAAAACGTTGAGCGTTGGAATTAGCAATAATTGTAACCAATAACACACCAGTGCGCCTTTTGTAGCCCACACTGCCACTGTGCTTTTTCTCGTATTGTGGAAAACATGTGGACCTGTGATATGCCAAGGATAGGGACGGAACGAAGCGAGAAATATTCCCCTGGTTGCAGGATAAACTGAAGCCATCCCAGGGGTGACCCCGTTACTGAGAGGACATCCCCATAGCCTATGGCGCCAGATACGACTGCCTCAGAAGTTCAAAGACTATGGGGCCGATTCCGATTTCGGCCGGAAGGGCACCGAACGATGGTCGGAGCCCTTCCGACCGAATCGGAACGTGCCGCTCGGATACCTTTCCGACCGGGCCATTCCGATGGGCTCGGTCGGAAAAGAATCCGACTCGGATTTCCGGATGGCTCACGACGGGTTCGGAGAGCCCGTCAGCCATCCGGAAATCCCTCTGTACTCCCCCAGCTGCCTTTTTGCGACCGAGGGAGTACGATGGCAGTTTTTCACTGCCTCTTCGTGCCCGTCTTTCCGGCACGAAAAGGCAGTCGGTCACTGTTTTTGGGGGCCCCCAGTGGGACCCCCATTGGTGCAAGGTCGCCGAATGGTGGCCTGGAGGCACCTATGGTGCCCCTCTGTTGAACCCTGCACCCAGTGGCAGGCACCTTGGGGTGCCCGCCACAGGGAGCAGGGTTGAACTGCACCCCTGCTTTCTCCAATGCCAGCATGCATTCCGTCCGGAATGCATGCTCCCATTGTGGGAGATACGAGTGCGACCGAACAGGGTTCGGTCGCATCGTACTGCCTGGGCCGTAACCGACGACAGCAGGTCGGTCGGTTACGGCTCCGGACCGATGTCGGACGGACCTGAGTCCGTCCGACATCGGAATCGGCCCCATTGTGTGTTAGATGGTAGTAAATGTGAGATGCTTGTGTCATAGTTAAATGTTTTAAGATGTGTAACCTCAGTTACCTGTTATTCGAAAACAAAAGTCTTTAGAAGGATGGTTGTGTGTTACATGGCACGCACATAATTGTACGTCATGCAAGCCTGCACCCAAATCATCCTCACACTGGGCGCGGCATTAGAGTATTAATAAAGAATCATCAGGGGTGTGCACGGATGGGCCTTGCTTCGACATTCAGTTCTGTGTTGTGTTATTGCTGCAATGGCGTACGCGCACCCAGCTCTCACATGATGTTCTCTAACCATGGTAGACATGTAGGTACCCTTGCAGTGTGTTAATGAAGCGCATCAAGTAACTGACTGGCTCACATTGGGGTGCTTTAGCACTTATCAGCTATGGCAGGCCCGTTGGGTTTAACACAAAATAGGTGATCACTCTTATATGTGTACGAACAACTAAACAACAGTTAGAGAAAGAATACAAATAGAGTTGATTCATCCAGGAGACACAGCAAAAGAGATGCAAAGGTGACTAAAGATCACAGTAAACAAACGAGTGAGCACATAGGAGATCAGAAAGAGCGTCAAAGTCCAATGATGCACAATTGATTATCAACTCAAACAGCAACCACTGGCTGAATCGAAGAGTGTCTGCATCATGCTGACAAAACTGCAAAATTCTAGCTGAATATCCATCCGTAGGAGAAAAAAAATCAGTAAAGATTCAGATTGATCGATATAGGAGGTTAGAACCAGATGTAGCGATAATACATGTGCATGCGCACAAACACGTTTAAAGCCTCACTGCCCTACTGTGTACTCTCATTTATCAAGGCAAAAAGTTCAAGGCAAAATGTTAAGAGCTTTCTTTGCTTAAGTCTCCGGACCTTGTTGCAAATGGTTAAGTTACTCATGTGAAGTCAGCTAATTGTACTTGGGATTAAGGGTTGCATACCTTTGTGTTGGAGTTCCAGGATTAGTGGTGTCATATGGCTTAAACTCAGCCTTTTATTGGATACTACTTACACCACTATCCCAGGTTGATCAAATTAGACCCTTTATTGATTTGCTTACTGTAAGAAATCGGGTGCCCTTTGGGGTTGGGAGGGGGTAAAAGTAAACTCTACTCAAGCAGCAACCACAATCCTTGTCAGGGTGAAGCCAGCAACAAACCCCAAATTAACCTGTGCTCGACCCTTTGGTAGCTTGGCACAGAGCAGTCAGACTTAACTTAGAGGCAATGTGTACTTTATTTATGTAGCACTTCAAACAGTAATAAAGTGAAGCACCACACAAGACAAATCCCACATCAATTTAGAAAAATAGAATACAATTTTAATAATTGTTTTCAGAACAAAACAACAAAAGTACAGTCAGTAGAACCAGAAATATGCAATTTTGAAGATTTAAGTGAAAATAGTGCCTAAAAACTCAAAGCACTGACTTGTCGCGCTAGACCGAGACAAAATCATAAGTTCAGGCTAACTACACTGGAGTGCAGGTCAGCTACAGGGACCCAGTTAGGACCACTGAACAAGAGTATCTTAAATCCTTGTTGTGAAGAGTTGCAGAGTCATGCGTCAAGGATGCGTTGCGCTGCTGAGGCAATGCGAGGTCCGAATCGGATATGCGTCATGCAGTGTTGATTCTGAGGAGCTGCAAAGCTGTGATGTGAGGTCCTACGTCATCGCTGGGGAGGCCATCAACAAGGAAGAAAGTGGTGCAACATCCTGCGTCGATGATGCAGCTCACACTGGCTGGTTCCAGCGTAGCTGCAGGGCTTGCGATCCAGAGTCCTGTGTCGTCGTCAAGGCTGTCGCCGATGAGAGGCATGCGATGCCAGGCCCTGTATCGGGGATGCGTGGCAGCAGTGGCAGATCCAATGAGGCTGCAGGCTGTGAGGGCGATACGAAGTCCTTGCACCGGAAAAGTCCGGTCAGCAGAGGCGTTGTGTTGATTCTGCTTGGGGTTGCGCCGCGTCACGCAGCTCAGCAGATGCGTAGGTTCTGCTGGGTCCACAGATGGGCTGGAAGCACTTTCAAGAATCCTGGACTGGGGTGACACCACTCAGCAGGGTATGACTCACAGATGGCAGAGTCCAGGTGCTGGGTTCAAGGTTGTGGGAAGCCTGTTATATGCCTGAGGCTTCTGATCAGGATTCCAGCCAACTAGCCCTAGAAGTCACTGTAGGGTCCTAGTTTTAGAGATGCAGGTCCAATCCTGCTCAACGAGGGCAGCAGGACAATACGTCAGCACAGCAGGGCAGCAGTATTTCAGAGCAGCAGAGTGGCAGTCCTTTCAGCAGCACAGCAGTCCTTCTTCCTGGCACAGTCCACAGGTTCCAAGGTGTACTGAAGAGTTGATGTCTGAGGTCCAATATTTATACCTGATGCCCACTTTGAAGTGAATAAGCCTTTGTGATGTGCAAGTGTGGTAGATGACATCTCCTCCCATTCATTAACTCAGAGTGGCCCATCCTGCCAACACCTTGCTTCCCTTTGTCTCACTGTCTGAGAGCAATACACCAATACCAACTGCCAACTACACCTAGTCATGTACCCATGATACAGGCAGTAGACACCAAATGTTTGGGACAAGAAAATGACATCTTTCTAAAAGTGGAATTTTCACAGTCATGATTAAATCTGATTTCACCATTAAAAGTGCTTTTAATTGCAGTTCTTTAGACACCAAACTTGACCTGTCTACCTGCTCCCAATTGGAAGTTACAGCTTATTAAATGTAATGAGGTAACATCAATGCTATCCTATGGCAGAGGTATGCCTTGCAGTAGTGAAAAACTAATTTAGAAGTTTTTCACTACCAGGACATGTAAAACTTAAAAGTACATCTGCAACTTTTTAAATACACAGCACCCTGCCCTTTGGTCTGTGTAGGGACTACATTAGGGGTGACTTCTATGTATTAAAAAGGAAGGTTTGAGCCTGGCAAGAGGTTTATCTTATCAGGTCAAAACCCCAGTTTAAAACTGCACACACAAGCTGCAATGGTAGGTCTGAGACATGTTTAGAAGGCCTACTTAAGTGAGTGGCACAGTCAATGCTGCAGACTCACTAGTAGCATTTAATTTACAGGCCCTGGGTACATGCGATCAGGGTTCCCTCTAAGGAATGCGTTTGGGCAACAGCGAATACTATCATTAACCTACGCGCAGATTTAAAAGGTTTTCCCTATTGAGCTGGAGCAGGCGTCTATCACCCCTGTAAAGGAAACAAAAGAGGGATCAAAAGCACACACACAAAAGGCAAGAACTTCCTCCTGTGCGAGGTGGTGAAATTTTTCACAGCTGCAGAGTTTCCTTTTTGCTTCTAATAAATTGGTAATTAAAATAAAGGGATGGGGTTTGTGGATAAGGCCCAACTGTCTGCATAGTTGACTGTATTTACAAGAATTTTCCTGATGCCGTTTGGCATTGAGGCACTTTACCATGCCTGAGACTTCTCTTTTCACTTGCATTATGTTTACTTGGGATTTGTGCAATGAAACCCCATACAATGTTTTGTAAACTTATTCGTGATATGCATTACAATAAATGTACTCCCAGCCTAACCTCTTTGTAAATACTGCATATCATTTTTTCTTTCGCACCTCTATTTTCACCTGAACTTTATTTGTCTTTTTGGTATCTCCTTTTCACCGTATTCATATTTGTACTTGTATATTTCTTGTCTCTATGTAAAGCGCTTGATGTGGAATGGGCCTTGTACATACTATCCAAAACTGAAAATTATTTAAAATAAAACTATTCACTTTTTTCAACAAAACTAGCTTCCAAGGATAAAGACTAGGTGCAGGAGCGTATCTTCCATTGGTGCAGAAGGATGAGCAATGACACCATGGCCCAGAGGCCACAGCGGTCGACTCAACCATAATTATTGCTGTATTTTACAATTGCAAACAGCAGCTAGGGAGCTAATTTCCTTCCTTACACTAGGGCCCATCGCACATTACCTACACCACTGACTAGGTTATGCTACTTTGCCATTTAAAAGCTATGTTTAGACAATGTGCAGGAAATGTTTGGAATTTATTGTTCATTTTTAGGACTGGCATTAGTCAAGAACTTTTAATTTGACTAAAATTACATAAATAATATACTTCTATGGAGCTTTCAGCAAGCCCTCTTTATACATTGATCTGAGGCTGTGGCATTCATATTTTTCTTCCATCCACTGCACAATGGGTAATGGGTCAGCTCACTTTCGCCATTGGCTAATTACACTGTGAGTGACGGCATTCTGCCCTTTCTCAAGGAGCACATCCACACACACCTTAAGTGCCAGGCACTACTATGGCAAAGTGTGTTTTTTGACTCCCAAAATATTTTTGCTTTTAGCCAGTTTTATTTTTTAGATTATTGTGTTTTTTAGATTATTGTTGGGGAAGCTGACGGGCTGTCATCAAAGTTTTGCAAAAACGATGGCAAAATAAAACAAAGATTTACAAAGCCAAATGGGCATCGGCCAACGCCAGACCTACTGGGTTTGCCAATGCTTGTTCATTGCTGTAATAGCCCTCACCTTCTATTTTGCATGTTTTATTTCTTAGGTATTTAGTAAGGGCAGGGTGTATAAGTTACCTGTTACAGTTAATTAGCAATTGTATTGCATGTAATTTGCCATTAGCATAGCCTTACAGCTCATTTTGATGGGCCTGGCTATAACTTTCCATCTCAGACCAGACTCTGATTCGGTTTTGGGCAGGTTGGCCTTCAGTAGGGTGAGTGTGTCAGTTTTAATGTTTTGTGAGCTTTGGTGAGTGGGTGAGACCAAAGCCTGTACGTAATTGCTTATGTATTTACTCATTTGATATGAGTGCCTATTTCTCAGTAAATGTATGTGTAATAGGTAGCTGGCAATAGCATGTGCTGTTGGTTCAATATAGGGCAGAGTTTACTTGAACGAAATAGAGAATTAAAAAGTAAAGAAGAATGAGGACCTGGTCACCCTTCAGTTGTTAGTTTGGGGGCAAGTTGTGCGCCCCCTAACTACCATTTGCTTGGGGTGCAGTAAAGCTATCAGAATGGGGAATACATGCCAACTGCACAGGTTTTCACTGAGGCAGAGCTGTGTGCGATGATCATTAGTACTATTTGACCCCTTCCATCTCTGATTTGCAGCAGGCTTTACTTGGTTAAAGGGTAAACCCACAAAAGGACATTTGCAACAACACTGCAAATCCCCTTTACAGGCAGGTACAGGAGTTTTAGCTTGAAATAAAAAGCGACCCTATTGTGATCCGAGCCTCTTGGAGCAAGTTACTAAAAAGCAAGGGTGAATGTGAAAGCATAGGAGTTTAGTGACATGTCAGAAAGCGAGCAAGACCAACTGAGTCTTAGGGACTGGTTGAGAAAGGGACCATGTCTGAGAAAGTGCATAGGTGAAATATCAATGTCACACATGTACTTTAGGCTGAATCAGGACCATGGCCATGGCTGACCTGGGGGATTCTTTTGGGGTGGGAAATGGTTGAGAATGGTCTTAAAGTGTACACAAGAGGCTGTGCCTGCCCTTTGTATGTGACTGCATGCAGGGCGATGGAGAAAGGGGCAAACTGCAGTTCATGGAGTCAGCACCCTGAGGCCATGAACTGCACCTTTAATCAGACTGTTCCTCAGATCTTTTATTTGACTGTTTTCCAGGGCCGTGTACAGCCAGTTACTATTAACGACCCACCCGAAACTCAAATTATTACATAAGTGCAGCATGTTATTTAGATATTTATATGGTTTTGGGATATTTTTACATAATACCATTAACAGCAAGAGGTTTCTCTGCACTGTTCTCTGAGTTGGAATAGTAACTTTAAATTCAAATTGACATTCTGGGGAATAATAATTCTGCTGAGCATATCCTCTGGCATAGTACACATGGTATCCATTGTTTTCTCTGTCCTAACATGTATATTGGATGATATTTCTCTTGATTTAAGCCATTGCCTTGTTTCTCAGATACGTATAATGAATGTCTCCTGTCCCATATACTTAGGGCCCGATTCCGATCTCGTAAGGAAAGCCCTCCATATGACACGGATCTGAAGGGCTTTCCGAGCGAGACGTGCTCTGGGAGTCCGAACGAGCGAGTACGATGCTGCAGTATGATTACGGGCTCGGCTCGCTCGGACTCCCATTGAACTCTATGGGAGCCCGTGTACCGACGCGTACACAGGCTCCCATAGCAGAAAAGGGGTGGGCGGGGAAAAGCGTACACCCTGTGGCGGGCACCCCATGTGGCCTGCCACACTGTGCATGCTTGGATCGGGGGGACCCATGCGCACCCCCTGTGACCGAATAAAGGGTAAAGGGGGGCCTGCTATGGCCCCCCGAAGTCTGAATCCGACAGCCGTTTCGTCTCGATGAGACCGAGACAGTACAGCTGTCCGATTCGTGCATTGTACTCGCTCGGTTGGACAATGGCTCCATTGAGCGGCACGATTTGTCTACGAACGTGTCCGATGGACAGGTTCGGGTTCGTAAACGATTTGCACGGCGCGTACAGGATACTTGCATCGTACTTGCTCGTTAGGAATGGGGGACGATTCGGGCGGAACGATAGGCTCCGAATCGGATTTGGTCTTTACAAAGCCCGCTTGGAGGCCTTCCTTACGAGATCGGAATCGGGCCCTAAAGTATACCGTGCACCAGAGAAGCATCTGGTATTCTAAAAACAAATAATCAAGGGGTATCTAAATGCATTTTCTGCCCCACAGCAATATTTCTTCTGGTGTGGTGTCAGAATTTGAAGCAAAGGATTATTTATTTCTTGAGCTACTACTCTCTAAAGAGTTTTGCCAGAAGAGAGCCATTCTATCAAAAAGAAAACTCCTTTTACTTACAATCATGCCTAGAGGAGATAGTACGCCTGTTCACATAGTGACTCCAGGTATGTAAAGCTCAGAAAGGTACGCACAGAGACACTACAATGCCACACATTAAGGAAAATAATTAGAGCGAACATTGCATGTGATACCACTCTGCTAGGAACTTGCAAGTAAATTAAATGTGGCAATTGGATATACGCCAATTCCACCATGTTTTAAGGAGAGAGCACAAGCACTTTTGCTTGGGTGAAGATCACCCTAAGGCTGACAGGTCTAACACCTACCTAAGACCTTCCACCATGGATAAAACTCAGGTTCTAGCATCTTTTACTAATGTACTGTACGCCATAGTGATATCATCTAATAATTTTTATTTCCTTATCAGCTGCACACTAATTAAGCTCAAACATTGTTACCTTCCCCTTCTTTCGCCTATCTTATGGCCTAAGCCACTGAATGTGTAACATACCTCTTACATATGACAGATTTCTACTTACTTATGCTGAACTCAGATATTAACATTTTTTGTTGCATGTTTTTGTTGCACAAACTTGACCGAAGGTATTGGGGCACTTTACATGAGCATCGATTAAATTACAAAAGTTCTCATTCCATTTTTAAGGCTTGAGGAAATTAAGTGATTTGCCCAGAATCACAGTATGTTGAGCCCAGTTCCAAAGTCACAGCTCTGGCCGTAAAGCGATTGCCAAATGGGTTATCACCACTTTTAAAATGGTGGTAAAGTATTACTGTTTTACGACTGGAATTCAGTGGCAAAACAGTAATACATAGCATATCAATTCAGTGTTTGCAAGGGATGTGCAAAACATGAACCTTCCAAATACCAAATCGCAAATTGCGCTTCGGTAGCAAGTTACCAAATTCAATTTTGCATTCTGTACATGTGAAAAAGCATTTTCCCGGTCACGCGTTTGCGACCCTAAAAATGCTTTGTACATCTGGCTGTAAGTGTCAAATGTGGAGCGAAATCAAGAAGAAGTTTGACGGCATCTCTAATAGAAACCCAAAACTATCTGTCTCAACCCCAAATTCAAGGGTTTATATAACCATTTTCACCATGGAACAATATTAGAACTTCAAGGTCCTCGTCCAGTAAGCAAAGAATTAAAATTTCAACAAATCAAATTATAGAAATATAAAATGCCACTTAACGGTAACCGGTATTCAGACAGAATATCGAGTTGGAAATGTCGACTTGAACAAATATCGGGTAGGAAATATCGTGACACAGAAATATCAACAGCAAGAATATCGTGGTCAAGAATATCGAATTTAAGGTAAGAAATATCGTTTTGAAAAATATAGAGGTCATTAATATTGTATGTGATGTATGTTTTTGTATAAGTATTGTTTATGTTTTTTAAATATGTGTTACATTTTTAGTAGTTATCAATTTTATTTTAATAAAATGTTGCGTTTTTTATTCTGTAGCGGGTTGTGGGTTTATAGGGGAATAGGATGAGAAGTAATTTTTATTTATTAATATTTATTTAATTGAGATTTTATAGAGTTAATTGTGGGAAATAATGTATTTGTAATTAATTATTAATTGGTTGTTAATTATTATTATTAATTAATTAACTGATAATTAATTATGGTAATTGTGTAATTATTTTTAGGTGTGGGTTGTGGGGTTTATAGGGGTAAAGGGTGGGAAGTCATTTATTTTTGATTAATTAATAATTAATTGTTAATTCATATTCATTAATTGATTGAAAATTAATCATGAAAATTGTGTAATTAATTTTAGGTGCGGGTTGTGGGGTTTATAGGGGCAAAGGGTGGGAAGTAATTTATGTTTAATTATTAAATAATTAGGGGCCCATTACGATGGCGGGCGGAAGCACTACCGCCGTGCTGGCGGATGCAAAAACCACCAGTTACCGCCCGCATGCCGCAGCCCACACGCCCGCCAAATTACGATGCGAAAAGCAGGCCAAACACCGCCGGCAAGCCAGCAACACCGTCCGCCATCAAAGTGCGCCCGCACACGTAGCGGCGCAGCACAACTGACACACACCGTCCGACGAAACACGTCCCGCCCGGCGCATAAATTACGATGCCGCAAACAAACGGCTCCCACGGCAAAGAGACACCGCACGTGAAAGAGAGGCGGAAACACGGACGCAGAGCACGGACAACGAAGAAGCGGCACCCCGGGCATGAATCCAGCACTGCAGGCCCTTCCCATGCTTCTGCTGATGCACCACCAAGGACGCAACGTACCGCGGAGACGCAGGTAGGCACACACACAACAAGTGCACGCAAACAGCGCACACAGTGCAAGGGCGGAAAAGCGGACAACCCCCACCAGCGCGTGCACACTACACATCCACCATTGCATCCACATATGACACACAGGCCAAATCCTAACATCGCAGAACACATGTGTACACACCACCTGGGACTAGGAACCAACCACCCCGTCACGGCCCCAAAGCGCCGATGACGCCGCCACACATGCGCACAACGCAGAGGCCAACCGCAGCGCCATGCATGCGTCGCACACAGGGACAGGGACACAACCAAGCAGCACACACATCAGCCCCACCCCGAACGCACATGACACGTGACAGGCCGGCCACAGACATGTCCCCAACGCCCAATTCACGGACAACACCCAACGCCACACAACCGACGCACACATGTCAGTGAAGTCACGCAACAGCAGGACACACCCCAGTGTAACAAACATGGCGAAGCACACAGCGGCGGCAACACCAACTAGGAGAAGCAGGGCCCCTTCGGGAAGAGGAACGCCAGTACCACACTGAAAAACCCATACCACCCTGCCCATATGAACAAGACACATGAAACGGAACACCAAAGAGCCCGGTGACCGACAACAGGTGGCCCAAGAATTACATCCACACACAAGGCCCAACGCAGAGCGGAAAGGCAGGCTGCCGCCCACACAAGGGAGAGCAGACAGCACTGAATGACCTTCCATTCCAACACCGAAACCACAGCCCTACGACAGAAGCCGGTGAATACAGCCATTGTCCAAGAATAGACCAACACAGGCTTGCCGAGGAGACCGACCACAGGGCAGATAGCGCATATCACAGAAGCACACAACGGACGGGGAAGAAAGAAGAAAACACTCCCCCATGTCGGCCACATGCAAGTTAATTGGAAGGAGTCACACAGCACTGACCTTGAACTGTCTGAGAAGCATGTGGGAAGAGGGCCCGTGTCCTCCAAACAAGCCAACAGAACACAAGTCCTGTCTCCCCACGACTACACAGAGCTCACAGCAACCCCGGAGTGTGCACATTGCAGACTGCACACACAGCCGGAGCACGCCACCACAACGCACCGCTGCGAAATGGCAACCGCAACACACCTACCCAACTACGCCGAAGAGCTCAAGCTGTACCAAACCAGCACGATACATACATTGGGATGCGATCTCCTGTCCCTGCTGAACGTAAGTTACCGACTGACTTACCGCATCACATTGTTCAGCTGCGTCATGCCCGTCTTCTACTGTCGGAGGTGTCCCTACCAGCATCCCGTCGAGATATGCCTCTCCAACCCGGCATGTCTGAAGGCGGACCTGCTACCACTACTCCTCCCTCTGGACGCACACGACAGGGCCTGCTCTGCCTATGGGGGCATGGCGTATGTGGCCAACATCGCACGCGCACTGAAATGGAACCACTGTGCCTCCACACGACGGATCATCGAGAACAGCTACATCGAATGTCACCCAGCATGCCCCATCATGGTCCTCCAAGGGACAACCTACGAACAACACCTTGACAGCCACCATCCGCTTCATTGGCTGGCAAACATGTACACCACCAATGACATGGAAGCCCTGCTGGACGGCATCGCATACCTGACAACCTGTAAATACGTCGGACCACAACGCAGGTTCCCCGAGTGACCTATGAAGTCCAACCCCGCACCCATGCTCAGCTTCCGCACGGACTGGACAGTCACCACCACAACAGCCATACCAAACGACCGGCAACTGTAACCACACCATCAACGACATCGCCATGACATCGGATATGACCGGGACATGCACACTGTTCCCCATCACATCCAGGAACACCGCATGCATCGTGGGAGGCAGTGGCATGGGCTCTGTGCATCGCACCCACATGGACGGAACTGCACGAACAACCAGGACACGACATGGATCCAGCGCACATGGACACACACACCGCTCAGTGGACATGAATAGGTCGCCTGGAGTCTGTGGGTGCTGCACCCCTCCCACCCCGCCCCGGGAATCCCATACCAGGACCTTTGCATGGACGACAAGTGCATACAACAACAACACGACCCCAGTGACTGTGACATGTCCAGTAACCACCACAGTGCAACAACAAGTGGCACGCCGCTGCATGCACGCAAGCACATGCCCTGATGTCATCTCACATGCACGCGTGCATGAGGAACAACCGCAGCAAACCTGTCACATGGAACTGAGATGGACTGTGCCCATGATGCCGAGCGGTCTGGTAGGCTACATGTATACCGTCTGTGTCAAAGTCCGCAGCTCCGCAGCTATACGTAAATGTACATTAGCACAGCCTTGGCCAAGCAGATGTAACCCCACACCCTATCCCATTTGTAATCATGCTCAGTATATCCTCAATATGTATTCCGCTGCCAGTAGTGTCCACTATACTGCATCACAGAGGACAGAAGACTCAATATAATGTTTGAAACCAGAACTGTCTCCGCTGACTCATTTCACAAGTACGAATGAGAGAGGATGAGAGTATGTGAAGTACACGGCAGTCGTGACATGACCATGTAGTCCACTGGTATTGGATGTCAACGCAAATGAGTAGCACTACTGTGGAAGACACACATGTGTCGTGTGAAGTCGTATGGACGCAGTGCTCAGGTGGGTGGGTGCGACGGGTAGATGCGCACATGCCAAGTTGGAGCACGCCGTGTTGGGAGGGCTCATGAACAGTACACCACCGCTTCCCTGGGCATTGTGAGAGGACACCTGTCGGGGGAGTGAACACGTGTGTGCACAGCAGCCGGGCACACGTACAAAGCGGTACCAGGCGCACCTCAGCCCACCCTCTGTGGACGAGCTGGATCCTGTTGTGCGCCCGCCATGCCCCTTGACAAGGCACACACAGCCCCAGTCGACCAGGTGTAACCCCAACATAGTCAATCCGCACAGGCGATACAGGGCACGGGATGGCAGTGGAGCATGGTGTGTGAGAGGTCTCCTCGCGCTCCTCCTGGTCATATCACGCAGGCAATAGAACCTCAACGTCCAGCATGGCAAAAGTCAAATGGAAGTGTAGGGGGACGCACCACAGCACGAGCAGCACTGACGTCACGGGAGGTGGCTCGCACCATCCCATCCATTGCCCATCATACCAACCACGACACATGCCATTGCGACTAAGTGCAAGCGCGTGCGCCACCACCCCTGAGCCCTCCCCAGAGAGGCCAAAGAGTGAATGTGTGGGCCATCAGCCACAGACGGACGCGGCATGGCCGCAAGGGCAGCCACAGCCACTGGGTGTCGCAGGTGGCGGATCCGGAAGGCGAAGACTGTGATGCATAGTCCATGCAGGCCGGGTCTCCATTTGGGGCACCACGCAGGTGGACGGCGTCCCGCCACACATCATACCCTGAGACAGCCCACTCGTGCAACTGGACCCACACATACACTCCTTGCCCTCTCTGGTGCAAGCTTGGGGCTGCCTGTGCAAGCGCTAGCCTCGCAGGTGAGCATGCATATTGGGGGGCGAGGGAGGACATGAGGGCTGGGGCGAAGATGACTGTATCACTGTCAGTTAGTACAAGGGATGACCCAGATGTGGAAAGGAAGAGACGTGTCCCGTGTGTACTGCAACTAGTCGCCAATCCAACTACCCCCATGTCCGGAATGTAAGCCCGCACCTAGGCCCGCCCATCCGCCACATCGAACATACCACCAGCACGACAACCTTCCCATTCGAAACACTGACTGGGGGTGGCGACCAGTGAACAATCATGTGTAGCCTACCCACGCGTACATGTGGGCCCTCCATGATCCATGTCACCTGCGGCAAAGACATGACATGCGCAATGAGGGAAGTGAGGAGAGCTGTCCGCCCCACGCGCAGAAGGTGCATCAGCTCCACAGACCCAGCAGCGAGTCCAGCAGGGGTCACATGTGCAGGGGCAGCTGTGCCTGGTGTGAAGGCACATGCATATAGACAGCACATCGACCAATGTGTAGTCTGCCCACATCCACAGTCCATCATCATGCGGACATAGGAATTGAACACAGGGCAACACATCTTAGCTGGTGCACCCACCGTGACCAACAATGCGCAATCATCGACGTACCCGCCCTGTGCATGGCCCCCCACCCAACGGAGGCACATCCAGTGCCACCATCCCACACACACAAGCCTTCCACGGAACATGCTGTGTCCAATGGTCAGTACAGAGTCAGCGCCCATCTGGTGGATCCTGAACAGGAGACACATGCACACACATGCCAGCTCCCACTATGTACGACTGCCACCTGGCACGTGCAATGTAACCTCTCACCTGTGACGTGTGACTGCAAGCACACAGCCGTCTTGGCATGGGGCTGTCAATGTGGACACCAGTCAATGTTTCGGGAGCTGTGATCCGTACAGTGCTGTACATAGGGTGCAGTGCTGACACCTACTACTGTCTCATATCCCCTCGTGCCACAGGTCCCACTTGTATTGGCCGCTCAGCCCGTGCCCACATCGTCGTCGTCGTGTGCCATACTCATCCAGCCTCGGAAGCAGTACCATGCACAGCAGACACTCATGTTGCCGTGGCGTTGCCGCTTGACGAATATGCAGTCAGTCCCCATCAGCACGCCCCGCAAGTCATTGGGGCCTAGATCCCCATGTGCATGCACATGGCAGTGGTATGTCTCACTTGCCATTGCCATTGTTGGGAGACCTGTGTAAGTGTATTGTGGCCGTGCCGTCCCAGCTTGACAGCTGGGCTGTGGCTCATGTGCTTGCTCAGTCATGTCAGTGATGTGTATGCGAAATTGCTATGTGCCGTGTTGCTTTGACATGTGTCCTCTGCCATTTAACCCAGGCGGAGACCGAACATTGACCGCCCATACCAATTGCTGGCGGACATGGACGATACAGAGGTAATCAGGAAGTTTCGGCTGGACAGGCCAACTCTGCATCGACTGTGTGCCATGTTAGAGCCCCATCTCCGTCCCCGCAGGGTGTATCCGACTGCTGTCACCCCCACGGCTAAGGTGATGGCCGCCATGCATTTCTTCGCCACTGGGTCATTCCAGCACACAGTGGGCAGTGGAGGAGGGATGTCCCAGCCCATGTTCAGCAAGGTGCTGAGGGATGTACTGGCAGCCATGATGCTGTACCGGAACAGGTACATCAGATTCCCCAGGGCTCGTGAATTGGCGGCAGTGAAGGGTGCATTCTATGCCCTTGGCAGAATCCCACACGTCGTGGGAGCCATTGACTGCACTCATGTTGGCCTTGTTCCACCACAGGCCACTGAGCACCTGTACCGCAACAGGAAGCACACGCACTCCTGAATGTGCAAGTGGTGTGCCTTGCGGACATGGTGATCACCCACGTGTGTGCAAAGTTTCCAGGCTCGGCCCATGACGCACACATAATGCGCAACAGCATCTTGCCACGACTGATGGCCAATCTGCAACAGGATCGTGGCTGTATTGTCGGTGAGTATGTGGAGTGGTGTAGCGTGCTGGTTGTGCGATGCTGTCCCCTGTCCAGTTGGAATAGCAACGGTTCTCTGTGTCCCTCACACCCAGGTGACTCTGCGTATCCGAATGGGGCATGGCTGCTCAGTCCATTGAGGAATCCTCGCACCCCAGCAGACGATCGATACAATGAGGCACATGGGAGGACCAGACGTGTGGTCGAGCGTACCTTTGGCCTCCTCAAGTCCAGGTTCAGGTGCCTGGACCGCACCGGGGTGCACTGGCGTACTCCCCACAGAAGGTGTGCCAGATAGTGGTGGCGTGCTGCATGCTGCACAATCTGGCCATTCGGAAGCAGATCCCCCTCATTGTGGATGACGGAGATCAACCAGGGCCCCAGCCCGCAGACCAGGACAGCTCGAGTGAGGTGGACAGCGGAGAGGAGGAAGCTGGGAATGTGCGCCAGCAGCTCATCGCCCGCTACTTCACTTGACGGTGAGTGTCCATGTACGACGGATGATGTGTCTGTATCTATGCAGGTGTGTGTGTGCTGTGTCAGGGTGGCCGTATGTTCACTGCGTGCAGTGTGTCAACGCTCCATGGCCAGGGTAGTATGCCACTGTTGGTGGCTGTGGCATTGTGCCCTATTGCTCTGTGCGATGTGTGTACATTGCTTGTAGTTGTTGACATGTACTGTGTGATGGGTGTGTGACACACTCATTGAATGTGCTCCTGTTCTGTCTCCCACCCCTAGGTCCCTACAGGCCCTCCGGATTCCATTTCCATGCCACGCATCAGGTGCCTTTCCGCCCAAGGTGGCCGTTGTATTCCGTACAATAAAGACACAGGGCACAAACAGCAGTTAGTGAAAAAGGTGCATTTATTACAAACTGTGACATGTGATTGTGTGTAAGGTGATGACAAAAGTGGTGCGTGCAGTGACAATGAGCTGTCGGTCATGGCTGCGTGATGATCAGGGTGTACCCACTGGTTCTATGTCCATAGTCCAACACACACATGCCATCCAGATGGCTGTGTGGAGTGGGATCGTAGAGCAAGTCAATGCAGTGGCTGGTCAAGGAAGGCTGGCGGAAGGCTGGCTGGCTGCCTCACTTGCGACTGGAGCGTGCGAAGTCCTCCCGGGAGATCTGTTTCCTCTTCGGACGGCCCCTTCCACGTTTGGGAGGGGGGTGTGTGGTGGCGACCTGCTGGTGGTGGGTGAGGTGTGCTCACTGGCTGTGGACGCAGGGGAAGTGGACACTGCTGCCCGAGCCTGCGCCCTAGCAGGTGGTGGCGGAGGTGGTGTTGCTGGCCTTGCCTGTGACCCCACCGCCACCACCAGCTGGCCCATGAGGTCCACGAGTTGGTCCATACGGGACACGAATTGGCCCATATGGGCGTCCATGGACCTCAGCACCCCCAGCACCTCCCGCGTGTCAGTAGCAGACCTGGCCCATTGTCCTTGGGCCTCTTCATAGGCCCCAAGGACTCTGTCCATTTGAGGCAGGGCATGGCTCCCAGGGGAGGCTGGCGTTTCCCTGACCCTGCTCCTCCTACCAGTCCTGCTGCCACCGGCCTGCCCACTAGCCACATTGCTCACCACGGTCCTCGCTGTGGCTCCCAGGGTGGATCCAGTCGGCCGGGCCACCACCTGCGCTGGGGCTGGTGCCAGCGAAGACGTGGTGGTGGTGGAGGCGGTGGTGGTCGGTGCGGCGATGGTGGCGGTTGCGGCAGTGGTAGTGGCCGCAATGACCGTGGGTGTGGCCGCAACGACAGTGGCAGCAGGGGACTGGGACTGTTCAGCATCCCTGGATGATGGGTTGGTGGGTAGGAGGGGTCCTGGGAGCGGCTGGGCCCTGCCACGCCAGATGGGCCAGCTTGGTGGTCCGTGTCCGAAGAGGTGGACAGATCCTCCAGATCCGTGTGTCCTCGTTGGGGGCTTGTAGGCTGGCTGTGCTGGCTGCTGTCTCCATCCCCAGCGTCCAGCAGTTCGTCACCTGTGGAGAGAATGAGATTTGTTATTGTGTTGCACCTGGCGAAGTATGTATTAGTCGTCTGACATTGGCAGTTCGTGCAATCTCGTACATGGGTTTCCCGGAGGCGAGTGTGTGGCTGTGGCATCTGTAGGTGTGTGTGCTAGGCAATGGGACTGTGTGCTGTGCACATGTGGCATGGGACGGATTGGCCATGCCGATGGGTGTGTTGCTTTGCCCCTACTCATTGTGACTCTGGTGTATGCGGGCTCCTGGCCCGTCCTGGGTCTGGTTTGTACTTTGCTTTTGGAGTTCAAATGGAACGCTTAGGAACGCATATGGCAACATGGGGGCCATGCCCCAGATTCGCATTTGGGATGGAATATGCTTTTGGGGTTCAAATGGAACGCTTAGGAACGCATATGGCAACATGGGGGCCATGCCCCAGATTCGCATTTGGGAGGGTATATGCTTTTGGGGTACATGCTGTGAGCCATGGGTGCCGAACGTGACATGTGTTGTGGCAGCATGACAGTGCATGGTCTGAGGTGTGTGCATGCCTGACATGCCCTGCATATTTGCTGTCTGTTGTGGTTACTGGACATGGCATTGGACGCATCGTTATGAGTGAGTGATAGTTGTGTGCCAGCCAACGTATTGCAGTTGTCCCATCTCCTTGGTGTGCGTGCTGCCCTGTGCCATGTGCATCACTGCAGTGCTCGGGGGGTGTGGCCCATGTTGTGTGTTGTTGCTCACAGTGTGTCGTGCGCTTAATTGACTTCTGGCACATGGTTGGTCATGGGCATGTGTCTTAGCGTGACTGCTGTATGTGTGGCAGCTGTGCGGATGACATGCCTTTCATGAGACTGGGGCTGACGGATGGGATGGATGGTATGTTGTATGTGCATGGTGTGTCTGTGTGTTTGATGGGTTCAGTGGTGTTCGTGTGCATTTCTGTTGTTCCGCTCTGTTGCGTCTAGTGTTGTTTGTCTTACATAGGCGTAGTTGTGGGGTGTGTGGTTGACAGGCAGTAGGGGCTACATGGACAGGACTTCAATGGTGTTTCGGTTGTGTGTGATGAGTTGCACAGTGGCTGCCGTGTGGGACTATATTCAGTGTGGCTTGTGCATGCAGACGTGGCTCCTTGGGTGTTGCTATGTCTGTGATGGGTCATGTGGGGTGTGAGTCTGCTGTTCATGTCCGTGTGCACATTGTTCACTTGTTCGTGACGGTGGGCGGTGCTGCGTGTTCGTGTGCTACGTGACATGTCCCATGTGTTGGTGGTGTTATGGTCCTCATGCCTCCAGTAATCCAGCCCTGTCCAGTTTCCCACCTGCAAGTTGTTCGTGCGTGCACTGTACTGGATGCCACATGGCTCTTAGCGGGGGGTGCTCCATGTTGCAGGTCTGTGGGGGTGGGGGGTGTAGTGGGTCGTGGGGTGGCTGTACACCCACTGACACCGATTGCTGTGGACCGTGATGTCTGCCTTTCGGCTGTCGTTGTGCACTGCGGTGGCTGACACGTGGGTGTGGGGTGTGGGGGATGCTCCTCCTTGCTGTGCTGTGGGACTGGGGCCTGGTGTGTGTTGTACTTGGGCTGTCCACCGTCCCACCCACTGCACTTTGTGTTCCTGCCACTTACCTGTTACTTGTCAGTTGGTGCAGCTGTGCCTGACACATGGGTGTGGGGAGTGCTCCACCTTGCTGGTCTGTGGGAGTGGGGGCCTGGTGGGTGTTGTACTTCAGCTGTCCCCCCTCCGACCCACTGCACTTTGTGTTCCTGCCACTTACCTGTTACTTGTCAGTTGGTGCAGCTGTGCCTGACACATGGGTGTGGGGAGTGCTCCACCTTGCTGGTCTGTGGGAGTGGGGGCCTGGTGGGTGTTGTACTTCAGCTGTCCCCCTCCGACCCACTGCACTTTGTGTTCCTGCCACTTACCTGTTACTTGTCAGTTGGTGCAGCTGTGGCGGACACATGGGTGTGGCGGGTGCTCGTTGTGGCGCTTCTGGCATATTTGTGGACCTGTTGGTGGTTACGTGGCTGGCTTAGTGTACACATGTCCCCACGCATCTTACAGTTGTTCTGTTTGGGCTGTGTGTGGTGGTGTCTGTTGCATGTGTGTGTCGTGTATTGTGTGCTGGACATGGGGGTGTTTGTCCCTGGGAGCTGTGGCATGGTGGTAGTGCATGTGAGTACATAGCGGTGTGCTGGTATACATTAGTTTGTACTTACCAGCCTCCACTCCCCTGCTAATCCGGCGAGGATCTCCGGATGGATTACGACTCGCACCTTCTCCTCCCACGCTTTGAAGGTCTTAAAGAGCGCGGGATTCCCTCCGCCAGTGACGGCAGCCAGCTCTCTGTTTTTGCCCTCCTTCTTCTTGACCAGGCTCTTTACGTCATTCCAACGTTTGTTTATCTCGGTTCTGTTCCTGGGCAGGGTCCCGACTGCATTGACCTGGTCTACGATCCGGGTCCACATTCTGTTTCTGGTGGCTAGTGGTGTGTGCTGGACCATGTTCCCATAGATTTGTGGGTACACCTTGATGATCTCGTCGACCATGACCGTCAGCTCCATGGGCGTGAACTTGGGCATCCTTTGTGGTGCCATGGTGTTTGTGGTGCTGGTGCGGTGTGTGTTGTGTAATGTGCAGGGGGTTTGTGGTGCCGGTGTTTGGTGGTGGTGGTGGTGGTGGTGGTTGTGATGTGTGCGTTTCTGTGGTGTGCTGCTGTCCTTGCTGTGTCACTGTGTCCTCTCCTCTCCTCTCTGGTTTGCAATGTAGCAAGGGGTTGTGGTCTGTGGGAGTGCTGCTTTTGTACTCACCTATGTGGGTGTGTCCTCATGGTCTGTTGTTTTCAGGTGTGTTGTGTCTGGGGTTCTGGCCTTTGTATTTTTTGTTTGTCCGGGGGTGTTTTCGGGATGTGTACTGTGCTTGTGTATTTGTACGTGCCTTGCTGTGTGGACTTGTTGGCCATGTTGTGTGCTATTGGTTTTGTGTGCGGATGGTTTCTGTGCAGGTACGTGGGCGCCATGGCTTCTGCCGTGTCGATTCTCATCGGCGTTGTTTGCGCTGGCGGGCGGTATTTTTGTTGTTTTTCCGCGCTCATGGCGGTGCGATCGTAATTTCACGTGCGGTGTGTCGGCCGTGAGGGCGGGCGGTT